>CM060958.1:3789808-4176466 GCA_030765055.1 Mantis religiosa
TGTTTATATAATAGTTATATTTGTTATGTTATATAATAGTTATATTTGTTATGTTATATAATAGTTTTATATTTGTTATGTTATATAATAGTTATATTTGTTATGTTATATAATAGTTATATTTGTTATGTTATATAATAGTTATATTTGTTATGTTATATAATAGTTATATTTGTTATGTTATATAATAGTTATATTTGTTATGTTATATAATAGTTATATTTGTTATGTTATATAATAGTTATATTTGTTATGTTATATAATAGTTATATTTGTTATGTTATATAATAGTTATATTTGTTATGTTATATAATAGTTATATTTGTTATGTTATATAATAGTTATATTTGTTATGTTATATAATAGTTATATTTGTTATGTTATATAATAGTTATATTTGTTATGTTATATAATAGTTATATTTGTTATGTTATATAATAGTTATATTTGTTGTGTTATATAATAGTTATATTTGTTATGTTATATAATAGTTATATTTGTTATGTTATATAATAGTTATATTTGTTGTGTTATATAATAGTTATATTTGTTATGTTATATAATAGTTATATTTGTTATGTTATATAATAGTTATATTTGTTATGTTATATTTGTTATGTTATATAATAGTTATATTTGTTGTGTTATATAATAGTTATATTTGTTATGTTATATAATAGTTATATTTGTTGTGTTATATAATAGTTATATTTGTTATGTTATATAATAGTTATATTTGTTATGTTATATAATAGTTATATTTGTTATGTTATATTTGTTATGTTATATAATAGTTATATTTGTTATGTTATATAATAGTTATATTTGTTATGTTATATAATAGTTATATTTGTTATGTTATATAATAGTTATATTTGTTATGTTATATAATAGTTATATTTGTTATGTTATATAATAGTTATATTTGTTGTGTTATATAATAGTTATATTTGTTATGTTATATAATAGTTATATTTGTTATGTTATATAATAGTTATATTTGTTATGTTATATAATAGTTATATTTGTTATGTTATATAATAGTTATATTTGTTATGTTATATAATAGTTATATTTGTTATGTTATATAATAGTTATATTTGTTATGTTATATAATAGTTATATTTGTTATGTTATATAATAGTTATATTTGTTATGTTATATAATAGTTATATTTGTTATGTTATATAATAGTTATATTTGTTGTGTTATATAATAGTTATATTTGTTATGTTATATTTGTTGTGTTATATAATAGTTATATTTGTTATGTTATATAATAGTTATATTTGTTATGTTATATAATAGTTATATTTGTTATGTTATATAATAGTTATATTTGTTATGTTATATAATAGTTATATTTGTTGTGTTATATAATAGTTATATTTGTTATGTTATATAATAGTTATATTTGTTATGTTATATAATAGTTATATTTGTTATGTTATATAATAGTTATATTTGTTATGTTATATAATAGTTATATTTGTTATGTTATATAATAGTTATATTTGTTATGTTATATAATAGTTATATTTGTTATGTTATATAATAGTTATATTTGTTATGTTATATAATAGTTATATTTGTTATGTTATATTTGTTATGTTATATAATAGTTATATTTGTTATGTTATATAATAGTTATATTTGTTATGTTATATAATAGTTATATTTGTTATGTTATATTTGTTATGTTATTTGTTATGTTATATAATAGTTATATTTGTTATGTTATATAATAGTTATATTTGTTATGTTATATAATAGTTATATTTGTTATGTTATATAATAGTTATATTTGTTATGTTATATAATAGTTATATTTGTTATGTTATATAATAGTTATATTTGTTGTGTTATATAATAGTTATATTTGTTATGTTATATTTGTTGTGTTATATAATAGTTATATTTGTTATGTTATATAATAGTTATATTTGTTATGTTATATTTGTTATGTTATATAATAGTTATATTTGTTATGTTATATAATAGTTATATTTGTTATGTTATATAATAGTTATATTTGTTATGTTATATAATAGTTATATTTGTTATGTTATATAATAGTTATATTTGTTGTGTTATATAATAGTTATATTTGTTATGTTATATAATAGTTATATTTGTTATGTTATATAATAGTTATATTTGTTATGTTATATAATAGTTATATTTGTTATGTTATATAATAGTTATATTTGTTATGTTTATATAATAGTTATATTTGTTATGTTATATAATAGTTATATTTGTTATGTTATATAATAGTTATATTTGTTATGTTATATAATAGTTATATTTGTTATGTTATATAATAGTTATATTTGTTGTGTTATATAATAGTTATATTTGTTATGTTATATTTGTTATGTTATATAATAGTTATATTTGTTATGTTATATAATAGTTATATTTGTTATGTTATATAATAGTTATATTTGTTATGTTATATAATAGTTATATTTGTTATGTTATATTTGTTATGTTATATTTGTTATGTTATATTTGTTATGTTATATTTGTTATGTTATATAATAGTTATATTTGTTATGTTATATAATAGTTATATTTGTTATGTTATATAATAGTTATATTTGTTATGTTATATAATAGTTATATTTGTTATGTTATATAATAGTTATATTTGTTATGTTATATAATAGTTATATTTGTTATGTTATATAATAGTTATATTTGTTGTGTTATATAATAGTTATATTTGTTATGTTATATTTGTTGTGTTATATAATAGTTATATTTGTTATGTTATATAATAGTTATATTTGTTATGTTATATTTGTTGTGTTATATAATAGTTATATTTGTTATGTTATATAATAGTTATATTTGTTATGTTATATAATAGTTATATTTGTTATGTTATATAATAGTTATATTTGTTGTGTTATATAATAGTTATATTTGTTATGTTATATTTGTTATGTTATATAATAGTTATATTTGTTATGTTATATAATAGTTATATTTGTTGTGTTATATAATAGTTATATTTGTTGTGTTATATAATAGTTATATTTGTTATGTTATATAATAGTTATATTTGTTATGTTATATAATAGTTATATTTGTTATGTTATATAATAGTTATATTTGTTATGTTATATAATAGTTATATTTGTTATGTTATATAATAGTTATATTTGTTATGTTATATAATAGTTATATTTGTTATGTTATATAATAGTTATATTTGTTATGTTATATAATAGTTATATTTGTTATGTTATATAATAGTTATATTTGTTGTGTTATATAATAGTTATATTTGTTATGTTATATAATAGTTATATTTGTTATGTTATATAATAGTTATATTTGTTATGTTATATAATAGTTATATTTGTTGTGTTATATAATAGTTATATTTGTTATGTTATATAATAGTTATATTTGTTGTGTTATATTTGTTATGTTATATAATAGTTATATTTGTTATGTTATATAATAGTTATATTTGTTATGTTATATAATAGTTATATTTGTTATGTTATATAATAGTTATATTTGTTATGTTATATAATAGTTATATTTGTTGTGTTATATAATAGTTATATTTGTTATGTTATATTTGTTATGTTATATAATAGTTATATTTGTTATGTTATATAATAGTTATATTTGTTGTGTTATATAATAGTTATATTTGTTGTGTTATATAATAGTTATATTTGTTATGTTATATAATAGTTATATTTGTTATGTTATATAATAGTTATATTTGTTATGTTATATAATAGTTATATTTGTTATGTTATATAATAGTTATATTTGTTATGTTATATAATAGTTATATTTGTTATGTTATATAATAGTTATATTTGTTATGTTATATAATAGTTATATTTGTTATGTTATATAATAGTTATATTTGTTATGTTATATAATAGTTATATTTGTTATGTTATATAATAGTTATATTTGTTATGTTATATAATAGTTATATTTGTTATGTTATATAATAGTTATATTTGTTATGTTATATAATAGTTATATTTGTTATGTTATATAATAGTTATATTTGTTATGTTATATAATAGTTATATTTGTTATGTTATATAATAGTTATATTTGTTATGTTATATAATAGTTATATTTGTTGTGTTATATAATAGTTATATTTGTTGTGTTATATAATAGTTATATTTGTTATGTTATATTTGTTATGTTATATAATAGTTATATTTGTTATGTTATATAATAGTTATATTTGTTATGTTATATAATAGTTATATTTGTTATGTTATATAATAGTTATATTTGTTATGTTATATAATAGTTATATTTGTTATGTTATATAATAGTTATATTTGTTATGTTATATAATAGTTATATTTGTTATGTTATATAATAGTTATATTTGTTATGTTATATTTGTTATGTTATATAATAGTTATATTTGTTATGTTATATAATAGTTATATTTGTTATGTTATATAATAGTTATATTTGTTATGTTATATAATAGTTATATTTGTTGTGTTATATAATAGTTATATTTGTTGTGTTATAATTTGTTGTGTTATATAATAGTTATATTTGTTATGTTATATAATAGTTATATTTGTTATGTTATATAATAGTTATATTTGTTATGTTATATAATAGTTATATTTGTTGTGTTATATAATAGTTATATTTGTTGTGTTATATTTGTTATGTTATATAATAGTTATATTTGTTATGTTATATAATAGTTATATTTGTTATGTTATATAATAGTTATATTTGTTATGTTATATAATAGTTATATTTGTTATGTTATATTTGTTATGTTATATAATAGTTATATTTGTTACGTTATATAATAGTTATATTTGTTGTGTTATATTTGTTATGTTATATTTGTTATGTTATATAATAGTTATATTTGTTATGTTATATAATAGTTATATTTGTTATGTTATATAATAGTTATATTTGTTATGTTATATAATAGTTATATTTGTTATGTTATATAATAGTTATATTTGTTATGTTATATAATAGTTATATTTGTTATGTTATATTTGTTATGTATATAATAGTTATATTTGTTACGTTATATAATAGTTATATTTGTTGTGTTATATTTGTTATGTTATATTTGTTATGTTATATAATAGTTATATTTGTTATGTTATATAATAGTTATATTTGTTATGTTATATAATAGTTATATTTGTTCATGTTATATAATAGTTATATTTGTTATGTTATATAATAGTTATATTTGTTATGTTATATAATAGTTATATTTGTTATGTTATATAATAGTTATATTTGTTATGTTATATAATAGTTATATTTGTTATGTTATATAATAGTTATATTTGTTATGTTATATAATAGTTATATTTGTTATGTTATATAATAGTTATATTTGTTATGTTATATAATAGTTATATTTGTTATGTTATATAATAGTTATATTTGTTATGTTATATAATAGTTATATTTGTTATGTTATATAATAGTTATATTTGTTATGTTATATAATAGTTATATTTGTTATGTTATATAATAGTTATATTTGTTATGTTATATAATAGTTATATTTGTTATGTTATATTGTTATGTTGTATATAATAGTTATATTTGTTATGTTATATAATAGTTATATTTGTTATGTTATATAATAGTTATATTTGTTATGTTATATAATAGTTATATTTGTTATGTTATATAATAGTTATATTTGTTATGTTATATAATAGTTATATTTGTTATGTTATATTTGTTGTGTTATATAATAGTTATATTTGTTATGTTATATAATAGTTATATTTGTTATGTTATATAATAGTTATATTTGTTATGTTATATAATAGTTATATTTGTTATGTTATATAATAGTTATATTTGTTATGTTATATAATAGTTATATTTGTTATGTTATATAATAGTTATATTTGTTATGTTATATAATAGTTATATTTGTTATGTTATATAATAGTTATATTTGTTATGTTATATAATAGTTATATTTGTTATGTTATATAATAGTTATATTTGTTATGTTATATTTGTTGTGTTATATAATAGTTATATTTGTTATGTTATATAATAGTTATATTTGTTATGTTATATAATAGTTATATTTGTTATGTTATATAATAGTTATATTTGTTGTGTTATATAATAGTTATATTTGTTGTGTTATATAATAGTTATATTTGTTATGTTATATAATAGTTATATTTGTTGTGTTATATAATAGTTATATTTGTTGTGTTATATAATAGTTATATTTGTTATGTTATATTTGTTATGTTATATAATAGTTATATTTGTTATGTTATATAATAGTTATATTTGTTATGTTATATAATAGTTATATTTGTTATGTTATATAATAGTTATATTTGTTATGTTATATAATAGTTATATTTGTTATGTTATATAATAGTTATATTTGTTGTGTTATATAATAGTTATATTTGTTGTGTTATATAATAGTTATATTTGTTATGTTATATTTGTTATGTTATATAATAGTTATATTTGTTATGTTATATAATAGTTATATTTGTTGTGTTATATAATAGTTATATTTGTTGTGTTATATAATAGTTATATTTGTTATGTTATATAATAGTTATATTTGTTATGTTATATAATAGTTATATTTGTTATGTTATATAATAGTTATATTTGTTATGTTATATTTGTTATGTTATATAATAGTTATATTTGTTATGTTATATAATAGTTATATTTGTTATGTTATATAATAGTTATATTTGTTGTGTTATATAATAGTTATATTTGTTGTGTTATATAATAGTTATATTTGTTATGTTATATAATAGTTATATTTGTTATGTTATATAATAGTTATATTTGTTATGTTATATTTGTTATGTTATATAATAGTTATATTTGTTATGTTATATAATAGTTATATTTGTTATGTTATATAATAGTTATATTTGTTATGTTATATAATAGTTATATTTGTTATGTTATATAATAGTTATATTTGTTATGTTATATTTGTTATGTTATATAATAGTTATATTTGTTATGTTATATAATAGTTATATTTGTTATGTTATATAATAGTTATATTTGTTATGTTATATAATAGTTATATTTGTTATGTTATATAATAGTTATATTTGTTATGTTATATAATAGTTATATTTGTTATGTTATATAATAGTTATATTTGTTATGTTATATAATAGTTATATTTGTTATGTTATATTTGTTATGTTATATAATAGTTATATTTGTTATGTTATATAATAGTTATATTTGTTATGTTATATAATAGTTATATTTGTTATGTTATATAATAGTTATATTTGTTATGTTATATTTGTTATGTTATATAATAGTTATATTTGTTATGTTATATAATAGTTATATTTGTTATGTTATATAATAGTTATATTTGTTATGTTATATTTGTTATGTTATATAATAGTTATATTTGTTATGTTATATAATAGTTATATTTGTTATGTTATATAATAGTTATATTTGTTATGTTATATAATAGTTATATTTGTTGTGTTATATTTGTTATGTTATATAATAGTTATATTTGTTATGTTATATAATAGTTATATTTGTTATGTTATATAATAGTTATATTTGTTATGTTATATAATAGTTATATTTGTTGTGTTATATAATAGTTATATTTGTTATGTTATATTTGTTATGTTATATAATAGTTATATTTGTTATGTTATATTTGTTGTGTTATATAATAGTTATATTTGTTGTGTTATATTTGTTGTGTTATATAATAGTTATATTTGTTATGTTATATAATAGTTATATTTGTTATGTTATATAATAGTTATATTTGTTGTGTTATATAATAGTTATATTTGTTATGTTATATTTGTTATGTTATATAATAGTTATATTTGTTATGTTATATTTGTTATGTTATATAATAGTTATATTTGTTATGTTATATAATAGTTATATTTGTTATGTTATATAATAGTTATATTTGTTATGTTATATAATAGTTATATTTGTTATGTTATATAATAGTTATATTTGTTATGTTATATAATAGTTATATTTGTTATGTTATATAATAGTTATATTTGTTATGTTATATAATAGTTATATTTGTTATGTTATATAATAGTTATATTTGTTGTGTTATATAATAGTTATATTTGTTATGTTATATAATAGTTATATTTGTTGTGTTATATAATAGTTATATTTACGTTAAAAGCGCCTTGGAATTTTCAGGGTCGTCTTGGACGAAGACGTGGTTGTACCCTCGAGGAGCATGGTAGTGGTTACGGCGCGACTGGAAGGCCAGAGAACCAATAAGATGATGCTGCACCACAAGACACATGTACGCGGACTATGTGTAACCAGGGCATTGCTGCCGTGCCGAGAGAAGGGGCCAGTCAGACTGTTAAATCCAGCGGACTCCGATCACGACGTTCAGGCTGCGACGGAGTTGGAAACGTGGGACCCCGTGGTAAGCGTAACCGCAAACGACAAGACGCAGCAGTCGCTACCGACGCAACACCTGGGACCCGGCTAGAAGGCTTACTGGAGAGTTCTGCCGACCACCTGACCGTAGAACAACTGCAGAAATTTCGACAACTGCTAACCCGATACCAGCGCGTCTTCAGGCTGGAGGACATGAAATCCAGGTGAGTGATTCAAGAGTCTAACAGCCCTTACTGTTCCCTTGTAGTCTTGGTGACGAAGAAAAACGGCGAGGTACGGTTCTCCGTGGACTACAGGAAGCTGAACGCTGTCACCCAGAAGGACTACTTCCCCTTACCCCAGATTGACGACACTGGCAGGTACCTCTATACCCAAGAGACAAGGAGAAGACCGCATTCTCCACAAGCTAAGACTCTGGCAGTTTACAGTTATGCCCTTTGGCCTCTGTAACGCACCAGCTACCTTCCAACAACTCATGGAGTTAGTGATGAGAGGACTGACTTACGACGCCTGCCTGCTATACCTAGACGACATCATCGTCGGTAAAAATTTTGAAGACCATCTAGAGAATCTGAGGAAGGTGCTACGGAGATTGCAGGCGACCAACTTGAAGTTGAACGTGAAGTGCCAGCTCTTCCGTAAGGAAGTGAACTACCTAGGCCACATAGTCTCAGCAACCGGAGTGGTCACAAACCCGGAGAAGACACAGTCTCTAAGAGATTGGCCGCGCCCAAAGGACAAAAAAGAGTTCCGCAGTTTCCTGAGGCTGTTCAATTATTACCGCCGCTTCATAAAGGTGTTCTCCAACACCGAAAAACCCCTCATCTGCCTGACAGAGGAACACCGGCCTTATGTGTGGACGGAGGATGCCGAAAACGCTTTCCAGCACCTAAAGGAGACCCTCTGCAGTGCTCCAATTCTGGGTTTACAACAACCGGGTGGCGTCTTCATTGTGGACACCGACGCCAGCGACCATTGCATTGGAGACGTCCTATCGCAGGTCCAGGACGGCCATGAGCGGGTGATAGCCTACTACAGCAAGACGCCCTCCAAGGCAGAAAAGAACTACTGCGTCACCCGGCGAGAATTATTGACGGTAGTAAAGACCTTGGAGCACTTCCACAAGTATCTGTACGGTCAGCCATTCCACCTGAGGACTGACCATTCCGCCCTAACCTGGCTTTTGGTAGCCCTCCGGGGGTGAAACAGCCAGCGACCGAGTAAGTGGAGAACCTGGTGGACCACCTCCCCGACATGCACGAGATGGCTCGCCAGAAGATCCATAAGGCGAACAATCGCATGAAAACCCGATACGACAGGCAAGGCAACAGCCAAGGGTTCCAGCAAGGTGACCTTGTCTGGTTGTACCGCCCGACCCGGACCAAGGGACGCTGCCCGAAGCTTCAGCAGCCATGACAAGGACCGTACCGTGTGGTGAAGAGGATTAACGGCGTGGTCTACTGCATCCAGAAGGTGCCCCGAGGAAAGATGTTTGTGGTACACCTGGATTGCCTGGCCCGCTACGATGGCGCTGTTCGGGACGACCAGCCTTGAGGAGGGGGCAGTGTTACCCGAACGGCCAGCCCGCGATGCCGAGCAATAAATGAAAGTTGGCGGTGGGAGGGGAGACAGGAGGGGTAGCTGGGTCTTCGTTTACCCCTCCTCCTACCGCTCGAAGTTGCACGAAGCTTCGAGAATGTTTTCCCCCTCCATAAAGGGAGAATAGAGAAACTTGGGGACCGATCAATACCGGAAGCGACAGTCAGTTGAGAGTAGTGTTGTTACGGCGTGCGTTGTATAAGTAGCATCGAATGTACGTGTAGATTGATATTGGAGAATCAACTAATTGTGTACATTAAATTGTAATATTGAACAGTGTATTGCTACGAAAATAAAGTGCAATTTTTTGTGTTTGTAACCTCGACTTTTTATTTCACGAACCCACAAAATCACATTATGTTATTATATCATATAGTACAGTAGTTATATTTATGTTATATCATATATTGTAGTCGCATTGTAAGTTGGTGATTGGCGTTTTCCCTCCACGTGCTGTTCAGCTGCGAAAACAAGGAGAGATAAACACGTCATTGCCGTCGCCTAGCAACCAGCAATCCACCAATCAAAAGTAAACTGTTGCCATAACAACCCGAACCGCTTATCCTATGTTGCCAACTCTATCGCACTACATCACGTGCTTTATGTATGACGCTATTCTATCGGCATGTTGAGGTTTGCAGTAAGCAGACACTGCTCCTATTGTTGCTTCGCTTATGAATCACAATACCGTCGTCGTTCGTTGCCCTTTAGTATGAGATGGTATGCGTCGTTGGAAGGGAACAGGTGTGGATTTAGTTTCAAGGAATAGCTTATGACGTTTTCTGGGTCAATGACCAACCTTTACAGTTTAATGACCAACCCTTACTTAGGGTATTTTTCCCTGTCATCACTGCCAAACTAAGTTTGTACTGCTTCAGGTAGTGAATGTTTCACAGAGTGTAAACAGCTTTACATTTTCGCAATATAATTCGTGTGTTTCAGTGATCAACTTGAGTGTTTTTGTGATCAACTTTAGTATTTCTGTGATCAACTTTTGTGTTTCAGTGCAACTTTAATATTTAGCTAATTATCGTTACTCATGGCTACCGCAAACACTTGTGCTACAGAAACAGACAGTAAGAAACTATCTGCGAAGACCACAAAAAATGTTTTTGGGCACGGAATCGCAATTAAAGGACAAGCAAGGGAAATTATATGTTCCGTAAGAAAATATTTTGAGGATGAAAGAGACAATGGGGGTCCAATAATTCCCGTTTCAAAAGTACTGGACAGAACCTCAGCTGCTGTTGGTGTAAGAATTCTATAGTTAGAGTAGGGAAAGAGAAATACGCTAGTGATGAAAATCAGGCATGTACATCGCGGTTACAAACTCCAGGGAAGAAGAGGAAGCGACATAACTCGGTCACTAACCTGGATCCATTTCAACAAGATGCCATTCGCCGCCATATTTATGCGTATTATACCAGGAAGCAATATCCTACACTTTCAAAACTGCACTCATCTCTACCAATGGATGATCTTTTTACAGGTGGGAAGACCTCACTTCGAAAAATAGTTAAAACTTTACGATTTCGATATAAAAAGCTAAATGGACGTAAGATCTTGCTGGAGAAACCGGACATATGTGCCTGGCGCTGTAGGTTCCTACGAGAAATTATTTCTTGTGATTTTGAGAATATTGTCACACGAGCGCTGGAACACCCTGTGGAAGCAGCTGGGAGCGGAAGACGGGGGAGGTCCGTGTTAGCCACACCTCCCCCTCGTCTGTCTTATAGTGGTGACAGGCGGTGATCAGGAGAAAAACATGAATGTGCCGTCTGTTTCTCTTACACCTGGTTCTCGATCCTTCTTTTACTGGAACATTCCTGTGAACACTAGAAGAACGGTGACATTCCTATAAAAAGGGTTTCAGAGAGACAGGCAGTCAGTGTTAGTCAGTCAGTTGGTTAGTTAGTGTGTTAGTGAGTGAGGAGACAGTCGCAGTTCTTGGTGTAAGAGTTAGTGACGTGTTAGCAAAGGAGCGCCGTGTTAATGAACGAGAAGATTGTGCAACGGAAGACTTTACGTAACTGGTATGTGCATCGGAGTTTATGTAATCGCGAGTACAAGTGAAATTGTAACGGACGAACTGGTAAATTGTAATTGTGTGCAGCACGTAATTTTGGTGTAATTGGCAAGTGTTCAACTGCAAGTCGGTGGAAATAAAGAACATTTTTGAGTGGTGAAATTGGACTTTTCATTTCACGAACCCACAAGGCACACTGGTGTCAGGAAGCGGGAAAACAACATAACATCACCGAACATTACAACCATGGAGGCAGCATTAGAAAAGATTTTAGCGGAACTGAAAGAAATGAAGACGGCAACTGAAAACCTCGCTGCAAAAATAGAAGCGGCAAACAACAACCTCATCGCCGAGTTGAAACAAATGAAGACGGCCAACGACAACATCACCGCGGAGATGGAAGAAATGAAGGCCGAGTTAACCACAGAAATGAGAGCAGCGAACGGCAGTCTGGCCACGGAAATGAAGGCGGCGAACGAGGCTCTCGCCGCAAAGTTTGAGGAACGGTTGGCCGGCGTGAGGGATGACGTCACGAACCTGGGCAAGCGGAAGGGTCAAGTAGACGACCGCCTTAATGATTTAGAGGAAAAGGCCGACAACATCGCAAAACCCCTCACCCGCCTGACGGAGGAAAACCGGCCTTATGTGTGGACGGAGGACGCCGAAGACGCTTTCCAGCACCCAAAGGGGACCCTGTGCAATGCTCCAATTTTGGGTTTCCCACAACCGGGTGGCGCCTTCATTGTGGACACCGACGCTAGCGACCATTACATTGGAGGTGTCCTATCGCAGATCCAGGACGGCCATGAGCGCACAAGAGTGGAAGAGAAGGAGCGTGCCGCAGCAGTCCGAGCAGTTGTGGCAGTGCCTGCTGAAGGCTGGGATAGCGCAGGCCTGAGGAGGGAGCAGCTGGCGGACGCAGACTTGGGGCCACTCTTGAGGGAAGTGGACGCAGGGACGAGACCAACCTGGGAGGACATCGCACCGAGGAGCGCCACCTACAAGTCGTACTGGGCCCAATGGGACTCGTTGAAGACCAGAGAGGGCGTGCTGTTCCGGGTATGGGAGTCACCCGATGGGAAGGCGCAGAGAGAACAGTTGGTACTCCCCCGGAGTAAGGTCCCGGAAGTCTTGGAGGAAGTGCACGCCGGTACTCCAGGAGGACACCTGGGAGCGAACCGTATGATTCGCAAACTACGGCAGCGCTACTTCTGGCTCAGACTCCGGGCAGATGCTGGTGGTACACCTGGACCGCCTCGCACGCTACGATGGGGCTGTTCGGGGCGAACAGCTTTGAGGAGGGAGCAGTGTCACACGAGCGCTGGAACACCCTGTGGAAGCAGCTGGGAGCGGAAGACGGGGGAGGTCCGTGTTAGCCACACCTCCCCCTCGTCTGTCTTATAGTGGTGACAGGCGGTGATCAGGAGAAAAACATGAATGTGCCGTCTGTTTCTCTTACACCTGGTTCTCGATCCTTCTTTTACTGGAACATTCCTGTGAACACTAGAAGAACGGTGACATTCCTATAAAAAGGGTTTCAGAGAGACAGGCAGTCAGTGTTAGTCAGTCAGTTGGTTAGTTAGTGTGTTAGTGAGTGAGGAGACAGTCGCAGTTCTTGGTGTAAAAGTTAGTCAGTGACGTGTTAGCAAAGGAGCGCCAAGTTAATGAACGAGAAGATTGTGCAACGGAAGACTTTACGTAACTGGTATGTGCATCGGAGTTTATGTAATCGCGAGTACAAGTGAAATTGTAACGGACGAACTGGTAAATTGTAATTGTGTGCAGCACGTAATTTTGGTGTAATTGGCAAGTGTTCAACTGTAAGTCGGTGGAAATAAAGAACATTTTTGAGTGGTGAAATTGAACTTTTCATTTCACGAACCCACAAAGTCACAATATTGTAAGGATTGATGAAACCTTTGTGAATGCTAATCATTGCATTAACAAGGGCTGGACTGATGATACCTTGGGAGAAACAATGCGGGTGCCATTAGGTAAAGGTGAAAGAATAATCCTCCTTCACGCGGGAAACTCTTTTGGATTTATTCCGAACTGTTGCCTCCTCTTCAAATCTAAGAAAACAGGAGATTATCATGAAGAAATGAACCATTCCAAATTTCTTAACTGGTTCAAAGAGCAGTTATTAGTCAATTTGGAGAGGCGTTCCATAATTGTCATGGATAACGCAAAATATCACTCTGTTATCTTAGACAAAGCTCCAACAATGGCATCCAGGAAGAGTGTTATTTTGGAATGGCTTGTTTTCAACAATGTGCGTGTTCAAGACCATTTAAAAAAGTATGAATTGCTTGAACTGGTAAAAGCAAACAAACCGCAGTTCCCAAAATATATAGTTGATGAAATTGCTGCAGAAAAAGGCCACAAAATTATTAGACTTCCTCCCTACCATTGCCATTTTAATGCAATAGAATTGATTTGGGCCCAAATAAAGGGATATGTGGCGCGCAACAATACAGATTTCAGTATAACATCTGTTATAAAACTAACAGAAGAAGCAATAGCAAAAATAAGTGGTGAAAATTGGGAAGATGCAGTTTGTCACACAAAAAAGTTATAATAGCAGCATGGGAAAACGAAGGCGTTTGGAAGAACTCGTAATTTCCGTGGGAGGTTGCAGTAGCTCTGACGACAACGACGACGACGGCGGCGGTGACAACGACGACGATCATCAGAAAAGCAGTAGCAATGACAGCAGCGACTCTGAGATAAGAGGCATATTCCCTTGGATTAGAATACATAATTCTGTGCAGGTATGCCACTTTTATTTCTCTAAATCTTAAATGTAGCTAACCATTTGTTTTTTGTTCATTCCGAAGATTTCGTATGCTGTATTTAGGTAACTGCTCACTTAAACGTGTAGACAGTCTTACGGCAATCTTACGATTAATACTGCAGTATGCAAATTTCTAGGAATATGTGCGTGTGCATTACTGCAACTGACTGCAACCGAACTCCCACCTCCCCTCTACCCGTCACCTTCATTGCCTAGCACGTGGAGAGGGACGGTAAAGTGGCAACGCTGCTATCCCCTCTCTTTCCCCACTCCTTCAACTGTCAATCACCAACTTAAAATGCACCCATTATTATATCATGTAGAAACTCTAACACTACTTTTTAAATATCTTTAAAGCACGAAAAGTTTATAAATTTATAAAACTCATGATGTAAATAAATTTAATAACTTAAATATGTAAAAATGTATGTAATTGTGTGATTGGCCAAAGTAATAATTTGCATGATGTAACATGACCTAATACTGTGACGTACTATTATATCCGCCATTCACAAAATTAAGAGAGAACTAACGATAGTTACGAAAAAATCAATAACCTTACTAGACAGATATTTCTTTTGTAATGCTCGAGTGTCATAAATAATGGTGCATGATCACCAACATTTAAGTAAATAGATTGAAACTGTATAATTATAACAAACTAAGAATTTATCAATATGTTGCACGTCACTGGGAAACGATGTTCAAGCAATATATAATCTAGATAATACAATTAAATAGCCTTAAAATTTTACTTCTCCGGGACTTTATTCCGAACCACGCCTGAAACACAGATGTCTCATAACTATTACTTAGAATAAGACGATACAATTGCTAACCAGAGGAAATAGAAAACCGCAAAAACTCACACGACAGGAGAAACAAATCTACGTACAACATACAAATCCTGTCCCAAATTGCCACCGAACGCGTAGCTGATAAAGATGCAAACAAATTAACGACCAATGCTTACAAATTCCTGTCCCAAACCTGCGACCGTACTTATTTACCTCATTATATAATGTAGAACCTGGCACCGTACTTTCATTTACACCATTATATCATATACAAACTCACGTCGTTATTACACTTACGTCATTATATCATTTAAAACCTGGGACCGCAGTTACCTTTACTTTATTATATCACGTACAAACTTTGATATTTTCACACCTACGTGCTTATATGTCGTAGAAGTTAGGGTAGATTTACCTTACATTATGTAAACACTGGGGTACATTTCTTCTTACGTGTTTATGTGACGTACAAACTGAGGTAGATTTACGTCATATTATGTAAACACTGGGGTAGATTTCTTCTTACGTGTTTATATGACGTACAAACTGAGGTAGATTTACGTTATATTATGTAAACACTGGGGTACATATCTTCTTACGTGTCTATATGACGTACAAACTGAGGTAGATTTACGTCATATTATGTAAACACTGGGGTACATATCTTCTTACGTGTTTATGTGACGTACAAACTGAGGTAGATTTACGTCATATTATGTAAACACTGGGGTACATTTCTTCTTACGTGTTTATGTGACGTACAAACTGAGGTAGATTTACGTCATATTATGTAAACACTGGGGTACATTTCTTCTTACGTGTTTATATGACGTACAGACTGAGGTAGATTTACGTTATATTATCTAAACACTGGGGTACATTTCTTCTTACGTGTTTATATGACGTACAAACTGAGGTAGATTTACGTTATATTATGTAAACACTGGGGTAGATTTCTTCTTACGTGTTTATATGACGTACAAACTGAGGTACATTTACGTTATATTATGTAAACACTGGGGTACATATCTTCTTACGTGTTTATATGACGTAGAAGCTGAATTACATTTACGTCATATTATGTAAAAACTTAGGTAGATTTCGTCATACGTGTTTATATAGCGTAGAAACTGAGGTAGATTTACGTTATATGATGTAGAACGTGAAGCACTTATTATTTTGATGTGTCTAGACTGAACATTGTCTAACTCTTGTAGAAAACAAAACACAGAGATGTCTCTTAATGTTGTGAGACATGCGTCATTTTAACTGAGTATAAGTCCAAATATTTAAATGCTCTATCTAAAGCCATGGGAGTATCTTTTTGGGCTGCTAGCCTGTGTATTAACATGCATGTATAACATAAGGCTTCAAAAAAAAAAAAAAAAAATACAGTTGCGACAACGAACATAAAAGATTCGCACGATGCGATAACGCGCCTTCTTCACACAAACAAATCATAAAGATAACACGCAGATACAGGTCTGCCGAAACAACCCGCGATTAATGGAAATTTCTAGTGACATCTTGGTTGACAGAGATTATTCGGTTTCTTGATTGTTCTGGAACAATCTGGAATTATCAGATGAGATATTTAAGGAAGCGACGACTCACCAACAGTCAGTCCCAAACACAGCAGCAGTAGTAAACACTCGCAGACAAATGTAATCAAAACGCTGTTTGGTCATCGACCTTGATAGATCGTGATTCTCTATGTGATGTAGTACAGCAACTCTGAGTACAGTTCTACGTAAATCAATAACGATTAGAATTTCTGCAAATTGGACTTTTAAGTCTACAGGCCCACAAAGTCACAATACAATAAAATACACATTTGAAAAAAATTTCATTCATCGCCCGATATGACTTAACGTTCGAAGATTTCTCTTATCTTAAAAGATGAATGTCTGCTAACTCTAAACTCTATGTACTCTGTAGTTATTTGAACATCAATTCATTCATTATCCGATTTGACTTAACGTGGGAGGTTTTCTTTTATCCTGAAAGACGGATGTCTGCAAACTCTAAACTCTATGTACTCTGGACTTATTTGAACATCAATTCATTCACTATCCGATATGACTTAACGTTGAAGTTTTTCTCTTATCCTGAAAGATGAATATCTGATAACTCTAAACTCTATGTACTCTGTAGTTATTCGAACATCAATTCATTCATTATCCGATTTGACTTAACGTGGGAGGTTTTCTTTTATCCTGAAAGATGGATGTCTGCAAACTCTAAACTCTATGTACTCTGGACTTATTTGAACATCAATTCATTCATTATCCGATATGACTTAACGTTGAAGTTTTTCTCTTATCCTGAAAGATGAATATCTGATATCTCTAAACTCTATGTACTCTGGACTTATTTGAACATCAATTCATTCATTATCCGATATGACTTAACGTTGGAGTTTTTCTCTTATCCTGAAAGATGAATGTCTGATAACTCTAAACTCTATGTACCCTGTACTTATTTGAACATCAATTCATTCATCGTCCGATATGACTTAACGTTGGACTTTTTCCCTTATCCTGAAAGATGAATGTCTGGTAACTCTAAGCTCTATGTACCCTGTACTCTTTTGAACATCACTTCATTCATCGTCCAATATGACTTAACGTGGGAGGTTTTCTCTTATCCTGAAAGATGAATGTCTGGTAACTCTAAGCTCTATGTACCCTGTACTCTTTTGAACATCACTTCATTCATCGTCCAATATGACTTAACGTGGGAGGTTTTCTCTTATCCTGAAAGATGAATGTCTGGTAACTCTAAGCTCTTCGTACCCTGTACTCATTTGAACATCATTTCATTCATCGTCCAATATGACAACGTGAGAGGTTTTCTCTTATCCTGAAAGATGAATGGCTGATAACTCTAAACTCTATGTACCCTGTACTCATTTGAACATCATTTCATTCATCGTCCGATATGACTCAACGTTGGAAGATTTCTCTTATTCTAAAAGATGAATGTCTTCTAAATCTAAGCTCTATGTACCCTGTGCTCATTTGAACATCATTTCATTCATCGTCCGATATGACTTAACGTTGAAGGTTTTCTCTTATCCTGAAAGATGAACGTCTGGTAACTCTAAGCTCTATGTACCCTGTACTCATTTGAACATCATTTCGCTCATCGTCCGATATGACTTAACGTTGAAGGTTTTCTCTTATCCTGAAAGATAAACGTCTGGTAACTCTAAGCTCTATGTCCTCTGTACTTATTTGAACACCACTTCATTCATCGTCCGATATGACTTAACGTGGGAGGTTTTCTCTTATCCTGAAAGATGAATGTCTGGTAGCTCTAAGCTCTATGTACCCTGTACTCATTTGTACATCATTTCATTCATCGTCCGATATGACTCAACGTTGGAAGATTTCTCTTATCCTAAAAGATGAATGTCTGCTAAATCTAAGCTCTATGTACCCTGTACTCATTTGAAGATCATTTCGCTCATCGTCCGATATGACTTAACGTTGAAGGTTTTCTCTTATCCTGAAAGATGAACGTCTGGTAACTCTAAGCTCTATGTCCTCTGTACTTATTTGAACACCACTTCATTCATCGTCCGATATGACTTAACGTGGGAGGTTTTCTCTTATCCTGAAAGATGAATGTCTGGTAGCCCTAAGCTCTGAGTACCCTGTACTCATTTGTACATCATTTCATTCATCGTCCGATATGACTTAACGTTGGAGTTTTTCTCTTATCCTGAAAGATGAATGATTGGTAAATCTAAGCTCTATGTACCCTGTACTCATTTGAACATCATTTCATTCATCGTCCGATATGACTCAACGTTGGAAGATTTCTCTTATTCTAAAAGATGAATGTCTTCTAAATCTAAGCTCTATGTACCCTGTGCTCATTTGAACATCATTTCATTCATCATCCGATATGACTTAACGTTGAAGGTTTTCTCTTATCCTGAAAGATGAACGTCTGGTAACTCTAAGCTCTATGTACCCTGTACTCATTTGAACATCATTTCACTCATCGTCCGATATGACTTAACGTTGAAGGTTTTCTCTTATCCTGAAAGATGAACGTCTGGTAACTCTAAGCTCTATGTCCTCTGTACTTATTTGAACACCACTTCATTCATCGTCCGATATGACTTAACGTGGGAGGTTTTCTCTTATCCTGAAAGATGAATGTCTGGTAGCTCTAAGCTCTATGTACCCTGTACTCATTTGTACATCATTTCATTCATCGTCCGATATGACTCAACGTTGGAAGATTTCTCTTATCCTGAAAGATGAATGTCGGGTAACTCTAAGCTCTATGTACCCTGTACTCATTTGAAGATCATTTCGCTCATCGTCCGATATGACTTAACGTTGAAGGTTTTCTCTTATCCTGAAAGATGAACGTCTGGTAACTCTAAGCTCTGTGTCCTCTGTACTCATTTGAACACCACTTCATTCATCGTCCGATATGACTTAATGTGGGAGGTTTTCTCTTATCCTGAAAGATGAATGTCTGGTAGCTCTAAGCTCTGAGTACCCTGTACTCATTTGTACATCATTTCATTCATCGTCCGATATGACTTAACGTTGGAGTTTTTCTCTTATCCTGAAAGATGAATGATTGGTAAATCTAAGCTCTATGTACCCTGTACTCATTTGAACATCATTTCTTTCATCGTCCGATATGACTTAACGTTGGAGTTTTTCTCTTATCCTGAAAGATGAATGATTGGTAAATCTAAGCTCTATGTACCCTGTACTCATTGTACAACATTTCATTCATCGTCCGATATGACTTAACGTTGGAGTTTTTCTCTTATCCTGAAAGATGAATGATTGGTAAATCTAAGCTCTATGTACCCTGTACTTATTTGAACATCATTTCATTCATCGTCCGATATGACTTAACGTTGGAGATTTTCTCTTATCCTGAAAGATGAATGTCTGGTAACTCTAAGCTCTATGTACCCTCTACTCATTTGAACATCATTTCATTCATCGTCCGATATGACTTAACGTTGGAGTTTTTCTCTTATCCTGAAAGATGAATGACTGGTAACTCTAAGCCTTATGTACCCTGTACTCATTTGTACATCATTTCATTCATCGTCCGATATGACTTAACGTTGGAGTTTTTCTCTTATCCTGAAAGATTAATGTCTGGTAACTCTAAGCTCTATGTACCCTCTACTCATTTGAACATCATTTCATTCATCGTCCGATATGACTTAACGTTGGAGTTTTTCTCTTATCCTGAAAGATGAATGACTGGTAACTCTAAGCCTTATGTACCCTGTACTCATTTGTACATCATTTCATTCATCGTCCGATATGACTTAACGTTGGAGTTTTTCTCTTATCCTGAAAGATGAATGACTGGTAACTCTAAGCTCTATGTACCCTGTACTCATTTGAACATCATTTCATTCATCGTCCGATATGACTTAACGTTGGAGTTTTTCTCTTATCCTGAAAGATGAATGACTGGTAACTCTAAGCTCTATGTACCCTGTACTCATTTGAACATCATTTCATTCATCGTCCGATATGACTTAACGTTGGAGTTTTTCTCTTATACTGAAAGATGAATGACTGGAAACTCTAAGCTCTATGTACCCTGTACTCATTTGAACATCATTTCATTCATCATCCGATATGACTTAACGTTGAAGGTCTTCTCTTATCCTGAAAGATGAATGTCTGGTAACTCTAAGCTCTATGTACCCTGTGCTCATTTGTACATCATTTCATTCATCGTCCGATATGACTTAACGTTGGAGTTTTTCTCTTATCCTGAAAGATGAATGTCTGGTAACTCTAAGCTCTATGTACCCTGTACTCATTTGTACATCATTTCATTCGTCGTAAGATATGACTTAACGTGGGAGGTTTTCTCTTATCCTGAAAGATGAATGTCTGGTAACTCTAAGCTCTATGTACCCTGTACTCATTTGAACATCATTTCATTCATCATCCGATATGACTTAACGCTGAAGGTTTTCTGTTATCCTGAAAGATGAATGTCTGGTAACTCTAAGCTCTATGTACCCTGTACTCATTTGAACATCATTTCATTCATCATCCGATATGACTTAACGTTGAAGGTTTTCTCTTATCCTGAAAGATGAATGTCTGGTAACTCTAAGCTCTATGTACCCTGTACTCATTTGTACATGATTTCATTCATCGTCCGATATGACTTAACGTTGGAGTTTTTCTCTTATCCTGAAAGATGAATGTCTGCTAGCTCTAAGCTCTATGTACTCTGTACTCATTTGAACATCATTTCATTCATCATCCGATATGACTTAACGCTGAAGGTTTTCTCTTATCCTGAAAGATGAATGTCTGGTAACTCTAAGCTCTATGTACCCTGTACTCATTTGAACATCATTTCATTCATCATCCGATATGACTTAACGTTGAAGGTTTTCTCTTATCCTGAAAGATGAATGTCTGGTAACTCTAAGCTCTATGTACTCTGTACTTATATGAACACCACTTCATTCATCGCTCGATATGACTTAACGTGGGAGGTTTTCTCTTATCCTGAAAGATGAATGTCTGCTAGCTCTAAGCTCTATGTACCCTGTACTCATTTGTACATCATTTCATTCATCGTCCGATATGACTTGACGTTGGAGATTTTCTCTTATCCTGAAAGATGAGTGTCGGGTAACTCTAAGCTCTATGTACCCTGTACTCATTTGAACATCATTTCATTCGTCCGATATGACTTAACGTTGGAGTTTTTCTCTTATCCTGAAAGATGAATGACTGGTAACTCTAAGCTCTATGTACCCTGTACTCATTTGAACATCATTTCATTCATCATCCGATATGACTTAACGTTGAAGGTTTTCTCTTATCCTGAAAGATGAATGTCTGGTAACTCTAAGCTCTATGTACCCTGTACTCATTTGTACATCATTTCATTCATCATCCGATATGACTTAACGTTGAAGGTTTTATCTTATCCTGAAAGATGAATGTCTGGTAACTCTAAGCTCTATGTACCCTGTACTCATTTGAACATCATTTCATTCATCATCCGATATGACTTAACG
This sequence comes from Mantis religiosa, assembly GCA_030765055.1. Lineage (NCBI taxonomy): Eukaryota > Metazoa > Arthropoda > Insecta > Mantodea > Mantidae > Mantis > Mantis religiosa. The sequence continues at coordinate 3,812,521 of CM060958.1, forward strand.
TTGAAGGTTTTCTCTTATCCTGAAAGATGAATGTCTGGTAACTCTAAGCTCTATGTACTCTGTACTTATATGAACACCACTTCATTCATCGTCCGATATGACTTAACGTGGGAGGTTTTCTCTTATCCTGAAAGATGAATGTCTGCTAGCTCTAAGCTCTATGTACCCTGTACTCATTTGAACATCATTTCATTCATCGTCCGATATGACTTAACGTTGGAGGTTTTCTCTTATCTTGAAAGATGAATGACTGGTAACTCTAAGCTCTATGTACCGTGTACTTATTTGTACATCATTTCATTCATCGTCCGATATGACTTAACGTTGGAGTTTTTCTCTTATCCTGAAAGATGAATGACTGGTAACTCTAAGCTCTATGTACCCTGTACTCATTTGAACATCATTTCATTCATGGTCCGATATGACTTAACGTTGGAGTTTTTCTCTTATCCTGAAAGATGAATGACTGGTAACTCTAAGTTCTATGTACCCTGTACTCATTTGAACATCATTTCATTCATCGTCCGATATGACTTAACGTTGGAGGACGGAGGTTCATTTCGTCCTGTGGGAGCTGTTTTACACAAGGTGTGTTGACAAGGGTCGTCAGCCTGGGCCAGGTTTGAGCCGACATGGTATTTGTTGTGAGATTTAACGCCATGTTACACTAATCTTGTTTTGCAAGAGAAACTTCAATTTAACACTTTCTAAAGTCACATCTGCGTTCTTTGGGTTATCAGAAATCTGAGGATACGGTTAACAAGGGGAGCAAAAGTGTGTAAGGGTGTTGATGCTCGCGCATGCGTGTTGGAATGTCAATTGTGTGTTCCAGCCATTGGCTTACCTACATCACTGTATCATACAGCTGAGGTGTTACCCTCACATGACTTTTCCTATTCTTATTGCTCTATCACTTCAAGATAAACATTACCTTCTTGTAGTTACAAGGGAATTAAGTGATAGTCAAATGTTTTGTCATGCTTTTGTATGTACAGATGAATAACGACTAATACTAGCATTTTTACTGTTTCGGGGTCAAGTGTACTTCTTTTTGTGTCACATATGAGTCCTGCTGTACTAAATAGTCTTTCAGAGAAAACTGTTGTACGTGGAATACACAAATATTGTTTTAGTTGTGTAAATGTTGAATTTGTTTTGCAGTAATGCAATACACTAGAAAGAGGAGGTGAGATGTGTAGTGAACTGTTAACTGACAGTTGACACACAATTATTTTCTTGTATACAGCTACCACATTCCTGGCAATTACTTGGGGTTTACAATGTTCTACTTGCTACAATAATATGTTGTGATTTTAAAATGAAATGTAGGAACGTTTTAGAAAAAAAATTGCGATAAACAGACTAATAAATCGAATGTCATTTAATTATGACATAAATCCAGAAGTTAAACTTATTAAAGTAATTAAATAGTCCGGCAGATTTAATGGTTTGGAAGAAAATATTTAGCTTAAGAGATAGACATGGCATAATGAATTTTGAAATGCCACCAATAAATTCTGAAAATAATTTGTTTCACTTTCAGAGGTTGGTAATAAATAAAGAAGTTATCTGCTACATATTTGTATGTACAACAGTTTTCTCTGAAAGACTATTTAGTACAGCAGGACTCATATGTGACAGAAAAAGAAGTAGACTTGACCCCGAAACAGTGAAAATGAACAAAAACTTATAAAAGTGAACTGTTTTGATCTTAAACGTCTAATATATAGTTTAAAAATAAGAACACTGATGGTTTTAAGTTTTGTCTCATTAAATATGTACACCTATTTAATTTTACTGTCATTACACAGTTCTACCAACATTCTATTTTGTCTACAAGTGTTACAATTTGTAACTTAAAACTTCACTTGTCTTATAAGCTGGGGGTACCCTTATACTCTGCCGACCAATGGGCTGAGCTCTTTCTTGAAACGGAAGATTAGCAATGATCTAAGATGTCCCGAATAATGTTTGTTGTTGAAAGCCTACCGAGCGGGACCTCCATTACAACTTTCACTTCATACAGGAAATGCTCAAGTGCGGTCCGGTGTGCTTTTTTAAACAGTTATGCGCGATTTCACTAACAGATGTTAAGACTTAACACGAGTTTAGCAATAGTTAAAACAAAAATTGCATTTCACCAACAAGTGTTAGCTTAACACTTGTGTTAAATCTCTTGTTAAACTAACAAACCAAATTTTTGTTGTTAAGTCCTTAACAATTGTAGATAGTCAAGATGGCGGGCATGAACTCCGCTGTTGATGTCGATTTGCTATATTTAAGACCGTCTAAATGGCATTCGTAATACAGTATGGCCTATGAGGAGAAATTATTATGAGGAGCTATCAGAAGAACATTTTCTACAGAGGTATAGACTGTCGAAACAAGTTGCTATGAAGGTTACTGCTGAAGTATAAGAGAGGTTAGAAAACATGCATCGAAAAGAATATGGCGATCTCGCTTTACTTCAAGTATTAATAACTTTGCGATTCTATAACTCACTGAATTATGTGGATAATACACTCTCCACCTCCCACCTTGAAACGTTCAATTCACTTGTCCTTCTTCGCACCTCGTTTTAAATTAACGTAATACTGACGAAGTTCTTTGGTGCTTGTAGTACTGACAGATACATTTGAATTAAATTCGTTTCCAATATTTTCCCACGTGACATCTTTCTCTTTATTCGTCCTCTTATTTTCCACGATATCCTTACACTTCGTCAGCAATTCAATTAACCACTCTTTCTCCATCGAAGAGAAATTTGCCTCACGGCTTTCGTTTACGATTTTCTTTATCCGCCATTTTTAGTTGTGGGCAGATGAAAATGAAAACAAAAGCGCATCGCAGTATGTTCAGAAAATAATACGACTCATCCATAGCTGTAATATTTACAAGTCTCTTGGCGTTAACATGTGTTTGTTAACATTTTCATAAAACAGGTTGGTGAAATGAAAGTAGTGTCAGCGCTGTGACAATTGTTATGTTACATTTGTTAACATCGATTTTAACATCTGCTGGTGAAATCGGGCACTAGGATAGTTCTAAGTTTTCATTTGTTAAATATGTACACCTATTTAGTTTTATTGACATTACACAATTCTGCCAACATTGTATTTTGTATTGCAACTAGAAGTAGAGATGACAGTCTCGGGTATCGTTCCCTCCTTAGTGTTAAGCTCCCCCTCCCCTCGCATATATTCCTCTCCTAGGATTTGCGTACTATTGGCTCTCCTGGTCCGTTCTCACTGGAGCAATGGACGTGTACTCGTATCCAGATATGTTCGTTACAAGTCGTTATAATGTCCAAATATTCAGACTACACGACAAAATTTAAATTAAATGTACCTTTAGAACTTTTACATAACACTAGAAGCACCACTGCCTCAGTGTTTCCAAGCAATTATTTCGAGAAAAAAGGGAGGGATTATGTGATAAAATAGAGTAACCAAGATTGATAATTAAGTGACTTTTTGTTTTTGCTAGCACTACACGACAGAGCGTCCTTCAGTAACCAGTGCTGCACTCGTTTCTTATGTTGTTGATGTAACCCAAATAAAGCAATTGACAGTTCTGTGTATGTAGCCAACACGTCTGCCTAATAAAACATTACTATAATGATTATAGATAAATACATTAAACATGTACCCAGTTTTTTATTGTAATAGTTTTCAAACAATGAAAATGAGGCCAAACAGTCCTATCTTCTGGAAATTCCATAACGGGACAAAAAAGAACGAAATTTCTTACTACACTTTTGCTATTAAATGACTTTGTAACTAATATAAGTGATGAGATCGATTTGTACAGCAGAAATAATTTGTTAAAAGATGATTTACTTAACTGACAGAGTCGCTATTATCAACATCGAGCTTCTTCTTTCAGCTTTCCCCAATATTTATCAATTCTTTTAGTACTCTACCTAAAAAACAAGTCTCCCACTAAATAAATAAATAAAATCTGAATATTCTACCCCGGCACCTAGACAACTATACCGGGGCATATATCCAAATTTTCTCTTTATTTTTCCATAAAATCCTTACAGATGTTATAATTATACAAATCTCTCAGAAAACTACTCTACAAAAATAAAATGAAATAAAATAACAGAAATAAACACAAAAAAAAGCAAAAAAAAAAAAAAAAGAAAAGAAAACAACTATAAAAATTACAAAATCCTTATTTCCTAAATCTATATCTAAATCTACTAATTCTGTAGTCCACCATGGCCTCTGCCATCACTCTCTCCCTCCGCCGCCCATGCAGTCAACTCCATTGTTAGATTATTCAATAATTCTTCCCGTCTTATCCTATTTTGTATTCTAGAACTCCTTCTTGGATCTTGTACTGTTCTTCGCCTATTATCAACTCTTTCTCCTTTGAATATTTTTACCTCCCATGCTTTCTTACTTACAAAGTTAGTCAAAACTTGTAATTTATTTACCAATTGTTGATCTCGAATTATGTCATTTACGATATATCCTGCTAGCGCATGCCTCTCTTCTTGTTGGTGAATTGCATATCTTCCACATTCAAATACTACATGTTCAGGATTATCTTGTTTGTTACATAATTCACATATATCATTTTCAGTTTTATTGATTTTCTTCCAATAGGTCTTATAAGGTCCGTGTCCTGTTATATAATGTATAAATCCCTTTGTTGGTTGAATAAAATTCAATTTTAATCTCTCTTTGACGTTCTGAAAAATTTCAAACACACTTCTACCTTCTAGACTTTCTGTCCATTCATTTTGCCATTTATCTTTTAAACTATTTTTAATCTCCCACTAACGAAAGCTTTCCTTGATAAATAATTTCTGTAATTATAGGTAAAAGAAGTAATTTTCTGAAGCGTGATCAGTCAGTAGAAACAGGCCATTGCCGTAATATAAACACATGACTTAAAATGTATTACAATGTTTACTTATACAATCAAACGGTTTAAGTAGTTCATTTAAGTTTAGTTTTTAACTAAAACTAATAAAAGAATTATTATTAAATGTTAAAATTACGTTAAGAAAAATTTATTAAAAATGGCGATGTAATATAGAAAAGTTGAAAGATGTTTATTTGTTGCATATAAGCGCTGAGGAACTTGAAGCAAATGGACGTGAAAGTTTGAAGAGTTTGTCCTTGTATAGATTGCGCAAACTAGGATATAAAACATTAAAAAGTGTAACTAATTGTTGGAAAAGTTTCATTTTAATTAAAATACCAATTTTTATAGAAGGAAGGAGGAACTACCATTTTATTTTATTTATAACTAAATGATCACTTCCCATCTGAAAATAAGAGCTTAAGCGAATACCTGAGCAACCGTGAACTACTAGATCTTCATCATCTTTTCCTAACAATTTATTCACAACAACGCCAAGTCATTTTAGATACCATTATTGCAATTACTAATGAAACTCAATCTCATGCTAATTCAATAATGATGAATCTGAATGAAAATAAAAATAAAAATAACGAAATTGCATCGCGCTCGCTTGGACATAGTTACGTATACAAAATGGAACATAAACGACAGTTCTACTGATTTGGATTACTCAATGTACCTCGAGGATTAAAGTGTTATAGGTACAATGTCAATCATCAGCAATATTTAGTGAGCAATCACAAAGGGATTTTGAGTCACCCTACTTGCTATATATAAGTAATTGTATAATTTCTAGCGCCATCCGATGTATGACAAATGACATCTGAACAGCGATAAGCTCACGTAAACATCGCTTGTTCGCTTCTCCTCTGTTCAGATGTCATTTGCCATACAACGTAACAAGGAGAAAGAAAAAGTAAAACAAGGCGACTGAAATAGTAATTCGCAATTTGTATATAATAATTAATTGGCTAACGTTTCATATCAGACGCACAGCTCTACGTCAAATTACTAATATGTCGCTCTCCTATGAACAAGTTGACAAATGAATATAGCGCTGCGTTAATACGCCTCAATGATCTGTCGTCTTGTATCTAAGTTCAGCATTTTCCAATGCTAAAAATAAAATACTTTCATAAAAATGTCTTAAATTTTCTGCGAATGTCTTCAGAAGTTGTGTTTATTCTTTTGTATAACAATAAACTGCAATAAATACACAAAAATGTACTTCCTATTTGTCTGAATTGTCTCAAGTCGTTATTCATTTGTACATACAAAAACATGACTATCACTTACAGTCTACTATATTCCTACAATAAGGTAATGCTTGTCTTGAAGTAGATAGAGCAATAAGAGTAGAGAGTGTAATACAAGGCTTTTGTATAATTGATAAAGAAAGGTGGGTAATTCAGTGTTGTGGGTTAAGGAAGGAGGGAAGAACGCGTGCGTCGCGACGTCCAATGGACGTGAGAGATGGTGGGAGGGAAGCAATAGCTCAATACAGTACTATCACGTTCTTCCTGCACAGGGTGCCCTACAAATGTGTGTCCTTAAAATCACTTTGTGCCGAACACAAAATACAGCGCAACACAACATAAAACTTAACATACAGATAAATGAAATTAGGATATTTAATACTCTCCATAAGAGAAAACATCATTACGCGATACTTTTGACCTTTTACCGTTAGACATGAATAATCACTGTAAAGAGTCGAATTATCTCTACCAAAATCAAGAAGTACAGTAATAAAGTTACAATTTACAAGACAAAAACATTACGCGATACTTTTGACCTTTTACTGTTAGACATGAGCTATCTCTGCAAAGAGTCGAAATATCTCTACCAGAGTCAAGAAGCACAATAATAAAGTTACAATTTGTGAGACAGAAACATCATTAGGTGATACTTTTGGACTTTTACTGTTAGACATGAATTATCTCTGTAAAGAGTCGAATTATCTCTACCAGAGTCAAGAAGCACAATAATAAAGTTACAATTTGTGAGACAAAAACATCATTACGCGATACTTTTGGCTTTTTACTGTTAGACATGAATTATCTCTGCAAAGAGTCGAATTATCTCTACCAGAGTCAAGAAGTACAATAATAAAGTTACAATTTGTGAGACAAAAACATCATTACGCGATACTTTTGGACCTTTACTCTTAGACATGAATTATCTCCGCCAAGAGTCGAATTATCTCTACCAGAGTCAAGAAGCACAATAATAAAGTTACAATTTTTGAGACAAAAACATCATTACGCGATACTTTTCACCTTTTACTGTTAGACATGAATAATCTCTGTAAAGAGTCGAATTATCTCTACCAAAATCAAGAAGTACAATAATAAAGTTACAATTTTTGAGACAGAAACATCATTACGCGATACTTTTGGACCTTTACTCTTAGACATGAATTATCTCTGCAAAGAGTCGAATTATCTCTACCAGAGTCAAGAAGCACAATAATAAAGTTACAATTTTTGAGACAAAAACATCATTACGCGATACTTTTCACCTTTTACTGTTAGACATGAATAATCTCTGTAAAGAGTCGAATTATCTCTACCAAAATCAAGAAGTACAATAATAAAGTTACAATTTTTGAGACAAAAACATCATTACGCGATACTTTTGACCTTTTACTGTTAGACATGAATAATCTCTGTAAAGAGTCGAATTATCTCTACCAAAATCAAGATGTACAGTAATAAAGTTACAATTTACAAGACAAAAACATTACGCGATACTTTTGACCTTTTACTGTTAGACATGAATAATCACTGTAAAGAGTCGAATTATCTCTACCAAAATCAAGAAGTACAGTAATAAAGTTACAATTTACAAGACAAAAACATTACGCGATACTTTTGACCATTTACTGTTAGACATGAATAATCACTGTAAAGAGTCGAATTATCTCTACCAAAATCAAGAAGTACAGTAATAAAGTTAAAATATACAAGACAAAAACATTACGCGATACTTTTGACCTTTTACTGTTAGACATGAATAATCACTGTAAAGAGTCGAATTATCTCCACCAGAGTCAAGAAGTACAGTAATAAAGTTACAATTTACAAGACAAAAACATTACACGATACTTTTGACCTTTTACTGTTAGACATGAATAATCACTGTAAAGAGTCGAATTATCTCTACCAAAATCAAGAAGTACAGTAATAAAGTTACAATTTACAAGACAAAAACATTACGCGATACTTTTGACCTTTTACTGTTAGACATGAATAATCACTGTAAAGAGTAGAATTATCTCCACCAGAGTCAAGAAGCACAATAATAAAGTTACAATTTTTGAGACAAAAACATCATTACGCGATGCTTTTGACCTTTTACTGTTAGACATGAATAATCTCTGTAAAGAGTCGAATTATCTCTACCAAAATCAAGAAGTACAGTAATAAAGTTACAATTTTTGAGACAAAAACATCATTACGCGATACTTTTCACCTTTTACTGTTAGACATGAATAATCTCTGTAAAGGGTCGAATTATCTCTACCAAAATCAAGAAGAACAGTAATAAAGTTACAATTTTTGAGACAAAAACATCATTACGCGATACTTTTGACCTTTTACTGTTAGACATGAATAATCACTGTAAAGAGTCGAATTATCTCTACCAAAATCAAGAAGTATAGTAATAAAGTTACAATTTACAAGACAAAAACATTACGCGATACTTTTGACCTTTTACTGTTAGACATGAATAATCTCTGTAAAGAGTCGAATTATCTCTACCAAAATCAAGAAGTACAATAATAAAGTTACAATTTTTGAGACAAAAACATCATTACGCAATACTTTTGACCTTTTACTGTTAGACATGAATAATCTCTGTAAAGAGTCGAATTATCTCTACCAAAATCAAGAAGTACAGTAATAAAGTTACAATTTACAAGACAACAACATCATTACGTGATACTTTTGGTCTGTTACTGTTAGACATGAATAATCACTGTAAAGAGTCGAATTATCTCTACCAAAATCAAGAAGTACAGTAATAAAGTTACAATTTACAAGACAAAAACATTACGCGATACTTTTGACCTTTTACTGTCAGACATGAATTATCTCTGCAAAGAGTAGCATTATCTCTACCAGAGTCAAGAAGCACAATAATAAAGTTACAATTTACAAGACAAAAACATCATTACGCGATGCTTTTGAGCTTTTACTGTTAGACATGAATTATCTCTGCAAAGAGTCGAATTATCTCTACCAGAGTCAAGAACTACAGTAATAAAGATACAATTTACGAGACAACAACATCATTACGTGATACTTTTGGTCTTTTACTGTTAGACATGAATTATCTCCGTAAAGAGTCGAATTATCTCCACCAGAGTCAAGAAGTACAAAAATAAAGTTACAATTTGTGAGACAAATAGATCATTACGCGATACCTTTGACCTTTTACTGTTAGACATGAATTATCTCTACCAGAGTCAAGAAGCACAATAATAAAGTTACAATTTGTGAGACAAAAGCACAATTACGTGATACTTTTAAACTTTTACTGTTAGACATGAATTATCTCTACCAGAGTCAAGAAGCACAATAATAAAGTTACAATTTGTGAGACAAAAACACCATTACGTGATACTTTTAGACTTTTACTGTTAGACATGAATTATCTCTACCAGAGTCAAGAAGTACAATAATAAAGTTACAATTTGTGAGACAGACACTTCATTAGGTGATACTTTTGGACTTTTACTGTTAGACATGAATTATCTCTACCAGAGTCAAGAAGCACAATAATAAAGTTACAATTTGTGAGACAGAAACATCATTAGGTGATTCTTTTAGACTTTTACTGTTAGACATGAATTATCTCTGTAAAGAGTCGAATTATCTCTACCAGAGTCAAGAAGTACAATAATAAAGTTACAATTTGTGAGACAGACATTTCATTAGGTGATACTTTTGGACTTTTACTGTTAGACATGAATTATCTCTACCAGAGTCAAGAAGCACAATAATAAAGTTACAATTTGTGAGACAGAAACATCGTTAGGTGATACTTTTGGACTTTTACTGTTAGACATGAATTATCTCTGTAAAGAGTCGAATTATCTCTACCAGATTCAAGAACTACAATAATAAAGTTACAATTTACAAGACAACAACATCATTACGTGATACTTTTGGCCTTTTACTGTTAGACATGAATTATCTCCGTAAAGAGTCGAATTATCTCCACCAGAGTCAAGAAGTACAATAATAAAGTTACAATTTGTGAGACAAATAGATCATTACGCGATACCTTTGACCTTTTACTGTTAGACATGAATTATCTCTACCAGAGTCAAGAAGCACAATAATAAAGTTACAATTTGTGAGACAAAAGCACCATTACGTGATACTTTTAGACTTTTACTGTTAGACATGAATTATCTCTACCAGAGTCAAGAAGCACAATAATAAAGTTACAATTTGTGAGACAAAAACACCATTACGTGATACTTTTAGACTTTTACTGTTAGACATGAATTATCTCTACCAGAGTCAAGAAGTACAATAATAAAGTTACAATTTGTGAGACAGACACTTCATTAGGTGATACTTTTGGACTTTTACTGTTAGACATGAGTTATCTCTACCAGAGTCAAGAAGCACAATAATAAAGTTACAATTTGTGAGACAGAAACATCATTAGGTGATACTTTTAGACTTTTACTGTTAGACATGAATTATCTCTGTAAAGAGTCGAATTATCTCTACCAGAGTCAAGAAGTACAATAATAAAGTTACAATTTGTGAGACAGACATTTCATTAGGTGATACTTTTGGACTTTTACTGTTAGACATGAATTATCTCCATCAGAGTCAAGAAGCACAATAATAAAGTTACCATTTGTGAGACAGAAACATCATTAGGTGATACTTTTAGACTTTTACTGTTAGACATGAACTATCTCTGCAAAGAGTCGAATTATCTCTAGCAGAGTCAAGAAGTACAATAATAAAGTTACAATTTGTGAGACAGACACTTCATTAGGTGATACGTTTGGACTTTTACTGTTAGACATGAGTTATCTCTACCAGAGTCAAGAAGCACAATAATAAAGTTACAATTTGTGAGACAGAAACATCATTAGGTGATACTTTTAGACTTTTACTGTTAGACATGAGCTATCTCTGTAAAGAGTCGAATTATCTCTACCAGAGTCAAGAAGCACAATAATAAAGTTACAATTTGTGAGACAAAAACATCATTACGCAATACTTTTGGCTTTTTACTGTTAGACATGAATTATCTCTGCAAAGAGTCGAATTATCTCTACCAGAGTCAAGAAGTACAATAATAAAGTTACAATTTGTGAGACAAAAACATCATTACGCGATACTTTTGGACCTTTACTCTTAGACATGAATTATCTCCGCAAAGAGTCGAATTATCTCTACCAGAGTCAAGAAGCACAATAATAAAGTTACAATTTACGAGACAAAAACATCATTACGCGATACTTTTGACCTTTTACTGTTAGACATGAATTATCTCTGCAAAGAGTCGAATTATCTCTACCAGAGTCAAGAAGTACAATAATAAAGTTACAATTTGTGAGAGAAAAACATCATTACGTGATACTTTTGACCTTTTACTGTTAGACATGAATTATCTCTGCAAAGAGTCGCATTATCTCTACCAGAGTCAAGAAGTACAATAATAAAGTTACAATTTACGAGACAAAGACGTCATTGCGTGATACTTTTGACCTTTTACTGTTAGACATGAATTATCTCTACCAGAGTCAAGAAGTACAATAATAAACTTACAATTTACGAGACAAAGACGTCATTGCGTGATACTTTTGACCTTTTACTGTTAGACATGAATTATCTCTGCAAAGAGTCGAATTATCTCTACCAGAGTCAAGAAGTACAATAATAAAGTTACAATTTGTGAGACAAAAACATCATTACGCGATACTTTTGGACCTTTACTCTTAGACATGAATTATCTCCGCAAAGAGTCGAATTATCTCTACCAGAGTCAAGAAGCACAATAATAAAGTTACAATTTACGAGACAAAAACATCATTACGCGATACTTTTGACCTTTTACTGTTAGACATGAATTATCTCTGCAAAGAGTCGAATTATCTCTACCAGAGTCAAGAAGTACAATAATAAAGTTACAATTTGTGAGAGAAAAACATCATTACGTGATACTTTTGACCTTTTACTGTTAGACATGAATTATCTCTGCAAAGAGTCGCATTATCTCTACCAGAGTCAAGAAGTACAATAATAAAGTTACAATTTACGAGACAACGACGTCATTGCGTGATACTTTTGACCTTTTACTGTTAGACATGAATTATTTCTACCAGAGTCAAGAAGCACAATAATAAAGTTACAATTTACGAGACAAAAACATCATTACGTGATACTTTTGACCTTTTACTGTTAGACATGAATTATCTCTGCAAAGAGTCGAATTATCTCTACCAGAGTCAAGAAGTACAATAATAAAGTTACAATTTACGAGACAAAGACGTCATTGCGTGATACTTTTGACCTTTTACTGTTAGACATGAATTATCTCTACCAGAGTCAAGAAGTACAATAATAAAGTTACAATTTACGAGACAAAAACATCATTACGCGATTCTTTTGGACCTTTACTCTTAGACATGAATCATCTCCGCAAAGAGTCGAATTATCTCTACCAGAGTCAAGAAGCACAATAATAGAGTTACAATTTACGAGACAAAAACATCATTACGCGATACTTTTGACCTTTTACTGTTAGACATGAATTATCTCTGCAAAGAGTCGAATTATCTCTACCAGAGTCAAGAAGTACAATAATAAAGTTACAATTTACGAGACAAAAACATCATTACGCGATACTTTTGACCTTTTACTGTTAGACATGAATTATCTCTGCAAAGAGTCGAATTATCTCTACCAGAGTCAAGAAGTACAGCAATAAAGTTACAATTTGTGAGACAAAAACACCATTACGTGATACTTTTGACCTTTTACTGTTAGACATGAATTATCTCTGCAAAGAGTCGAATTATCTGTACCAGAGTCAAGAAGTACAATAATAAAGCTACAATTTGTGAGACAAAAACACCATTGCGTGATACTTTTGACCTTTTACTGTTAGACATGAATTATCTCTGCAAAGAGTCGAATTATCTGTACCAGAGTCAAGAAGTACAATAATAAAGCTACAATTTGTGAGACAAAAACACCATTACGTGATACTTTTGACCTTTTACTGTTAGACATGAATTATCTCTGCAAAGAGTCGAATTATCTCTACCAGAGTCAAGAAGTACAATAATAAAGTTACAATTTGTGAGACAAAAACATCATTACGCGATACTTTTGGACCTTTACTCTTAGACATGAATCATCTCCGGAAAGAGTCGAATTATCTCTACCAGAGTCAAGAAGCACAATAATAAAGTTACAATTTACGAGACAAAAACATCATTACGCGATACTTTTGACCTTTTACTGTTAGACATGAATTATCTCTGCAAAGAGTCGAATTATCTCTACCAGAGTCAAGAAGTACAATAATAAAGTTACAATTTACGAGACAAAAACATCATTACGCGATACTTTTGGACCTTTACTCTTAGACATGAATTATCTCTGCAAAGAGTCGAATTATCTCTACCAGAGTCAAGAAGTACAATAATAAAGTTACAATTTGTGAGACAAAAACATCATTACGCGATACTTTTGGACCTTTACTCTTAGACATGAATCATCTCCGCAAAGAGTCGAATTATCTCTACCAGAGTCAAGAAGCACAATAATAAAGTTAGAGTTTACGAGACAAAAACATCATTACGCGATACTTTTGACCTTTTACTGTTAGACATGAATTATCTCTGCAAAGAGTCGAATTATCTCTACCAGAGTCAAGAAGTACAATAATAAAGTTACAATTTACGAGACAAAAACATCATTACGCGATACTTTTGACCTTTTACTGTTAGACATGAATTATCTCTGCAAAGAGTCGAATTATCTCTACCAGAGTCAAGAAGTACAGCAATAAAGTTACAATTTGTGAGACAAAAACACCATTACGTGATACTTTTGACATTTTACTGTTAGACATGAATTATCTCTGCAAAGAGTCGAATTATCTGTACCAGAGTCAAGAAGTACAATAATAAAGCTACAATTTGTGAGACAAAAACACCATTACGTGATACTTTTGACCTTTTACTGTTAGACATGAATTATCTCTGCAAAGAGTCGAATTATCTGTACCAGAGTCAAGAAGTACAATAATAAAGTTACAATTTGTGAGACAAAAACACCATTACGTGATACTTTTGACCTTTTACTGTTAGACATGAATTATCTCTGCAAAGAGTCGAATTATCTCTACCAGAGTCAAGAAGTACAATAATAAAGTTACAATTTGGGAGACAAAAACACCATTACGTGATACTTTTGACCTTTTACTGTTAGACATGAATTATCTCTGCAAAGAGTCGAATTATCTGTACCAGAGTCAAGAAGTACAATAATAAAGCTACAATTTGTGAGACAAAAACACCATTACGTGATACTTTTAGACTTTTACTGTTAGACATGAATTATCTCTACCAGAGTCAAGAAGCACAATAACAAAGTTACAATTTGTGAGACAGAGACTTCATTAGGTGATACTTTTGGACTTTTACTGTTAGACATGAATTATCTCTACCAGAGTCAAGAAGCACAATAATAAGGTTACAATTTGTGAGACGGAAACATCATTAGGTGATACTTTTAGACTTTTACTGTTAGACATGAATAATCTCTGTAAAGAGTCAAATTATCTCTACCAGAGTCAAGAAGTACATTAATAAAGTTACAATTTGTGAGACAGACACTTCATTAGGTGATACTTTTGGGCTTTTACTGTTAGACATGAATTATCTCTACCAGAGTCAAGAAGCACAATAATAAAGTTACAATTTGTGAGACAGAAACATCATTAGGTGATACTTTTATACTTTTACTTTTAGACATGAACTATCTCTGCAAAGAGTCGAATTATCTCTACCAGAGTCAAGAAGTACAATAATAAAGCTACAATTTGTGAGACAAAAACACCATTACGTGTAACTTTTAGACTTTTACTGTTAGACATGAATTATCTCTACCAGAGTCAAGAAGCACAATAATAAACTTACAATTTGTGAGACAGAGACTTCATTAGGTGATACTTTTAGACTTTTACTGTTAGACATGAGCTATCTCTGCAAAGAGTCGAATTATCTCTACCAGAGTCAAGAAGCACAATAATAAAGTTACAATTTGTGAGACATAGACTTCATTAGGTGATACTTTTAGACTTTTACTGTTAGACATGAGCTATCTCTGCAAAGAGTCGAATTATCTCTACCAGAGTCAAGAAGCACAATAATAAAGTTACAATTTGTGAGACAGAAACATCATTAGGTGATACTTTCGGACTTTTACTGTTAGACATGAATTATCTCCGTAAAGAGTCGAATTATCTCTACCAGAGTCAAGAAGCACAATAATAAAGTTACAATTTGTGAGACAAAAACATCATTACGCGATACTTTTGGCTTTTTACTGTTAGACATGAATTATCTCTGCAAAGAGTCGAATTATCTCTACCAGAGTCAAGAAGTACAATAATAAAGTTACAATTTGTGAGACAAAAACATCATTACGCGATACTTTTGGACCTTTACTGTTAGACATGAATTATCTCTGCAAAGAGTCGAATTATCTCTACCAGAGTCAAGAAGCACAATAATAAAGTTACAATTTACGAGACAAAAACATCATTACGCGATACTTTTGACCTTTTACTGTTAGACATGAATTACCTCTGCAAAGAGTCGAATTATCTCTACCAGAGTCAAGAAGTACAATAATAAAGTTACAATTTACGAGACAAAAACGTCATTGCGTGATACTTTTGACCTTTTACTGTTAGACATGAATTATCTCTGCAAAGAGTCGAATTATCTCTACCAGAGTCAAGAAGTACAATAATAAAGTTACAATTTACGAGACAAAAACATCATTACGCGATACTTTTGGACCTTTACTCTTAGACATGAATTATCTCTGCAAAGAGTCGAATTATCTCTACCAGAGTCAAGAAGCACAATAATAAAGTTACAATTTGTGAGACAAAAACATCATTACGCGATACTTTTGGACCTTTACTCTTAGACATGAATTATCTCTGCAAAGAGTCGAATTATCTCTACCAGAGTCAAGAAGTACAATAATAAAGTTACAATTTGTGAGACAAAAACATCATTACGCGATACTTTTGGACCTTTACTGTTAGACATGAATTATCTCTGCAAAGAGTCGAATTATCTCTACCAGAGTCAAGAAGTACAATAATAAAGTTACAATTTGTGAGACAAAAACATCATTACGCGATACTTTTGGACCTTTACTCTTAGACATGAATTATCTCTGCAAAGAGTCGAATTATCTCTACCAGAGTCAAGAAGCACAATAATAATGTTACAATTTACGAGACAAAAACATCATTACGCGATACTTTTGACCTTTTACTGTTAGACATGAATTATCTCTGCAAAGAGTCGAATTATCTCTACCAGAGTCAAGAAGTACAATAATAAAGTTACAATTAACGAGACAAAAACGTCATTGCGTGATACTTTTGACCTTTTACTGTTAGACATGAATTATCTCTGCAAAGAGTCGAATTATCTCTACCAGAGTCAAGAAGTACAATAATAAAGTTACAATTTACGAGACAAAAACATCATTACGCGATACTTTTGGACCTTTACTCTTAGACATGAATTATCTCTGCAAAGAGTCGAATTATCTCTACCAGAGTCAAGAAGCACAATAATAAAGTTACAATTTGTGAGACAAAAACATCATTACGCGATACTTTTGGACCTTTACTCTTAGACATGAATTATCTCTGCAAAGAGTCGAATTATCTCTACCAGAGTCAAGAAGTACAATAATAAAGTTACAATTTGTGAGACAAAAACATCATTACGCGATACTTTTGGACCTTTACTGTTAGACATGAATTATCTCTGCAAAGAGTCGAGTTATCTCTACCAGAGTCAAGAAGTACAATAATAAAGTTACAATTTACGAGACAAAAACATCATTACGCGATACTTTTGGACCTTTACTGTTAGACATGAATTATCTCTGCAAAGAGTCGAATTATCTCTACCAGAGTCAAGAAGTACAATAATAAAGTTACAATTTACGAGACAAAAACATCATTACGCGATACTTTTGGACCTTTACTGTTAGACATGAATTATCTCTGCAAAGAGTCGAATTATCTCTACCAGAGTCAAGAAGTACAATAATAAAGTTACAATTTACGAGACAAAAACATCATTACGCGATACCTTTGGACCTTTACTGTTAGACATGAATTATCTCTGCAAAGAGTCGAATTATCTCTAGCAGAGTCAAGAAGTACAATAGTAAAGTTACAATTTACGAGACAAAAACATCATTACGCGATACTTTTGGACCTTTACTGTTAGACATGAATTATCTCTGCAAAGAGTCGAATTATCTCTACCAGAGTCAAGAAGTGCAATAATAAAGTTACAATTTACGAGACAAAAACATCATTACGCGATACTTTTGGACCTTTACTGTTAGACATGAATTATCTCTGCAAAGAGTCGAATTATCTCTACCAGAGTCAAGAAGTACAGCAATAAAGTTACAATTTGTGAGACAAAAACACCATTACGTGATACTTTTGACCTTTTACTGTTAGACATGAATTATCTCTGCAAAGAGTCGAATTATCTGTACCAGAGTCAAGAAGTACAATAATAAAGCTACAATTTGTGAGACAAAAACACCACTGCGTGATACTTTTGACCTTTTACTGTTAGACATGAATTATCTCTGCAAAGAGTCGAATTATCTGTACCAGAGTCAAGAAGTACAATAATAAAGCTACAATTTGTGAGACAAAAACACCATTACGTGATACTTTTGACCTTTTACTGTTAGACATGAATTATCTCTGCAAAGAGTCGAATTATCTCTACCAGAGTCAAGAAGTACAATAATAAAGTTACAATTTGTGAGACAAAAACATCATTACGCGATACTTTTGGACCTTTACTCTTAGACATGAATCATCTCCGGAAAGAGTCGAATTATCTCTACCAGAGTCAAGAAGCACAATAATAAAGTTACAATTTACGAGACAAAAACATCATTACGCGATACTTTTGACCTTTTACTGTTAGACATGAATTATCTCTGCAAAGAGTCGAATTATCTCTACCAGAGTCAAGAAGTACAATAATAAAGTTACAATTTACGAGACAAAGACATCATTACGCGATACTTTTGGACCTTTACTCTTAGACATGAATTATCTCTGCAAAGAGTCGAATTATCTCTACCAGAGTCAAGAAGTACAATAATAAAGTTACAATTTGTGAGACAAAAACATCATTACGCGATACTTTTGGACCTTTACTCTTAGACATGAATCATCTCCGCAAAGAGTCGAATTATCTCTACCAGAGTCAAGAAGCACAATAATAAAGTTAGAGTTTACGAGACAAAAACATCATTACGCGATACTTTTGACCTTTTACTGTTAGACATGAATTATCTCTGCAAAGAGTCGAATTATCTCTACCAGAGTCAAGAAGTACAATAATAAAGTTACAATTTACGAGACAAAAACATCATTACGCGATACTTTTGACCTTTTACTGTTAGACATGAATTATCTCTGCAAAGAGTCGAATTATCTCTACCAGAGTCAAGAAGTACAGCAATAAAGTTACAATTTGTGAGACAAAAACACCATTACGTGATACTTTTGACATTTTACTGTTAGACATGAATTATCTCTGCAAAGAGTCGAATTATCTGTACCAGAGTCAAGAAGTACAATAATAAAGCTACAATTTGTGAGACAAAAACACCATTACGTGATACTTTTGACCTTTTACTGTTAGACATGAATTATCTCTGCAAAGAGTCGAATTATCTCTACCAGAGTCAAGAAGTACAATAATAAAGTTACAATTTGGGAGACAAAAACACCATTACGTGATACTTTTGACCTTTTACTGTTAGACATGAATTATCTCTGCAAAGAGTCGAATTATCTGTACCAGAGTCAAGAAGTACAATAATAAAGCTACAATTTGTGAGACAAAAACACCATTACGTGATACTTTTAGACTTTTACTGTTAGACATGAATTATCTCTACCAGAGTCAAGAAGCACAATAACAAAGTTACAATTTGTGAGACAGAGACTTCATTAGGTGATACTTTTGGACTTTTACTGTTAGACATGAATTATCTCTACCAAAGGCAAGAAGCACAATAATAAGGTTACAATTTGTGAGACAGAAACATCATTAGGTGATACTTTTAGACTTTTACTGTTAGACATGAATAATCTCTGTAAAGAGTCAAATTATCTCTACCAGAGTCAAGAAGTACATTAATAAAGTTACAATTTGTGAGACAGACACTTCATTAGGTGATACTTTTGGGCTTTTACTGTTAGACATGAATTATCTCTACCAGAGTCAAGAAGCACAATAATAAAGTTACAATTTGTGAGACAGAAACATCATTAGGTGATACTTTTATACTTTTACTTTTAGACATGAACTATCTCTGCAAAGAGTCGAATT
This sequence comes from Mantis religiosa, assembly GCA_030765055.1. Taxonomy (NCBI): domain Eukaryota; kingdom Metazoa; phylum Arthropoda; class Insecta; order Mantodea; family Mantidae; genus Mantis; species Mantis religiosa. The sequence goes on from CM060958.1 coordinate 3,832,088, forward strand.
ATCTCTACCAGAGTCAAGAAGTACAATAATAAAGCTACAATTTGTGAGACAAAAACACCATTACGTGTAACTTTTAGACTTTTACTGTTAGACATGAATTATCTCTACCAGAGTCAAGAAGCACAATAATAAACTTACAATTTGTGAGACAGAGACTTCATTAGGTGATACTTTTAGACTTTTACTGTTAGACATGAGCTATCTCTGCAAAGAGTCGAATTATCTCTACCAGAGTCAAGAAGCACAATAATAAAGTTACAATTTGTGAGACATAGACTTCATTACGCGATACTTTTGGCTTTTTACTGTTAGACATGAATTATCTCTGCAAAGAGTCGAATTATCTCTACCAGAGTCAAGAAGTACAATAATAAAGTTACAATTTGTGAGACAAAAACATCATTACGCGATACTTTTGGACCTTTACTGTTAGACATGAATTATCTCTGCAAAGAGTCGAATTATCTCTACCAGAGTCAAGAAGCACAATAATAAAGTTACAATTTACGAGACAAAAACATCATTACGCGATACTTTTGACCTTTTACTGTTAGACATGAATTATCTCTGCAAAGAGTCGAATTATCTCTACCAGAGTCAAGAAGTACAATAATAAAGTTACAATTTACGAGACAAAAACGTCATTGCGTGATACTTTTGACCTTTTACTGTTAGACATGAATTATCTCTGCAAAGAGTCGAATTATCTCTACCAGAGTCAAGAAGTACAATAATAAAGTTACAATTTACGAGACAAAAACATCATTACGCGATACTTTTGGACCTTTACTCTTAGACATGAATTATCTCTGCAAAGAGTCGAATTATCTCTACCAGAGTCAAGAAGCACAATAATAAAGTTACAATTTGTGAGACAAAAACATCATTACGCGATACTTTTGGACCTTTACTCTTAGACATGAATTATCTCTGCAAAGAGTCGAATTATCTCTACCAGAGTCAAGAAGTACAATAATAAAGTTACAATTTGTGAGACAAAAACATCATTACGCGATACTTTTGGACCTTTACTGTTAGACATGAATTATCTCTGCAAAGAGTCGAATTATCTCTACCAGAGTCAAGAAGTACAATAATAAAGTTACAATTTGGTAGACAAAAACATCATTACGCGATACTTTTGGACCTTTACTCTTAGACATGAATTATCTCTGCAAAGAGTCGAATTATCTCTACCAGAGTCAAGAAGTACAATAATAAAGTTACAATTTACGAGACAAAAACGTCATTGCGTGATACTTTTGACCTTTTACTGTTAGACATGAATTATCTCTGCAAAGAGTCGAATTATCTCTACCAGAGTCAAGAAGTACAATAATAAAGTTACAATTTACGAGACAAAAACATCATTACGCGATACTTTTGGACCTTTACTCTTAGACATGAATTATCTCTGCAAAGAGTCGAATTATCTCTACCAGAGTCAAGAAGCACAATAATAAAGTTACAATTTGTGAGACAAAAACATCATTACGCGATACTTTTGGACCTTTACTCTTAGACATGAATTATCTCTGCAAAGAGTCGAATTATCTCTACCAGAGTCAAGAAGTACAATAATAAAGTTACAATTTGTGAGACAAAAACATCATTACGCGATACTTTTGGACCTTTACTGTTAGACATGAATTATCTCTGCAAAGAGTCGAATTATCTCTACCAGAGTCAAGAAGTACAATAATAAAGTTACAATTTACGAGACAAAAACATCATTACGCGATACTTTTGGACCTTTACTGTTAGACATGAATTATCTCTGCAAAGAGTCGAATTATCTCTACCAGAGTCAAGAAGTACAATAATAAAGTTACAATTTACGAGACAAAAACATCATTACGCGATACTTTTGGACCTTTACTGTTAGACATGAATTATCTCTGCAAAGAGTCGAATTATCTCTACCAGAGTCAAGAAGTACAATAATAAAGTTACAATTTACGAGACAAAAACATCATTACGCGATACCTTTGGACCTTTACTGTTAGACATGAATTATCTCTGCAAAGAGTCGAATTATCTCTAGCAGAGTCAAGAAGTACAATAGTAAAGTTACAATTTACGAGACAAAAACATCATTACGCGATACTTTTGGACCTTTACTGTTAGACATGAATTATCTCTGCAAAGAGTCGAATTATCTCTACCAGAGTCAAGAAGTGCAATAATAAAGTTACAATTTACGAGACAAAAACATCATTACGCGATACTTTTGGACCTTTACTGTTAGACATGAATTATCTCTGCAAAGAGTCGAATTATCTCTACCAGAGTCAAGAAGTACAGCAATAAAGTTACAATTTGTGAGACAAAAACACCATTACGTGATACTTTTGACCTTTTACTGTTAGACATGAATTATCTCTGCAAAGAGTCGAATTATCTGTACCAGAGTCAAGAAGTACAATAATAAAGCTACAATTTGTGAGACAAAAACACCATTGCGTGATACTTTTGACCTTTTACTGTTAGACATGAATTATCTCTGCAAAGAGTCGAATTATCTGTACCAGAGTCAAGAAGTACAATAATAAAGCTACAATTTGTGAGACAAAAACACCATTACGTGATACTTTTGACCTTTTACTGTTAGACATGAATTATCTCTGCAAAGAGTCGAATTATCTCTACCAGAGTCAAGAAGTACAATAATAAAGTTACAATTTGTGAGACAAAAACATCATTACGCGATACTTTTGGACCTTTACTCTTAGACATGAATCATCTCCGGAAAGAGTCGAATTATCTCTACCAGAGTCAAGAAGCACAATAATAAAGTTACAATTTACGAGACAAAAACATCATTACGCGATACTTTTGACCTTTTACTGTTAGACATGAATTATCTCTGCAAAGAGTCGAATTATCTCTACCAGAGTCAAGAAGTACAATAATAAAGTTACAATTTACGAGACAAAGACATCATTACGCGATACTTTTGGACCTTTACTCTTAGACATGAATTATCTCTGCAAAGAGTCGAATTATCTCTACCAGAGTCAAGAAGTACAATAATAAAGTTACAATTTGTGAGACAAAAACATCATTACGCGATACTTTTGGACCTTTACTCTTAGACATGAATCATCTCCGCAAAGAGTCGAATTATCTCTACCAGAGTCAAGAAGCACAATAATAAAGTTAGAGTTTACGAGACAAAAACATCATTACGCGATACTTTTGACCTTTTACTGTTAGACATGAATTATCTCTGCAAAGAGTCGAATTATCTCTACCAGAGTCAAGAAGTACAATAATAAAGTTACAATTTACGAGACAAAAACATCATTACGCGATACTTTTGACCTTTTACTGTTAGACATGAATTATCTCTGCAAAGAGTCGAATTATCTCTACCAGAGTCAAGAAGTACAGCAATAAAGTTACAATTTGTGAGACAAAAACACCATTACGTGATACTTTTGACATTTTACTGTTAGACATGAATTATCTCTGCAAAGAGTCGAATTATCTGTACCAGAGTCAAGAAGTACAATAATAAAGCTACAATTTGTGAGACAAAAACACCATTACGTGATACTTTTGACCTTTTACTGTTAGACATGAATTATCTCTGCAAAGAGTCGAATTATCTGTACCAGAGTCAAGAAGTACAATAATAAAGTTACAATTTGTGAGACAAAAACACCATTACGTGATACTTTTGACCTTTTACTGTTAGACATGAATTATCTCTGCAAAGAGTCGAATTATCTCTACCAGAGTCAAGAAGTACAATAATAAAGTTACAATTTGGGAGACAAAAACACCATTACGTGATACTTTTGACCTTTTACTGTTAGACATGAATTATCTCTGCAAAGAGTCGAATTATCTGTACCAGAGTCAAGAAGTACAATAATAAAGCTACAATTTGTGAGACAAAAACACCATTACGTGATACTTTTAGACTTTTACTGTTAGACATGAATTATCTCTACCAGAGTCAAGAAGCACAATAACAAAGTTACAATTTGTGAGACAGAGACTTCATTAGGTGATACTTTTGGACTTTTACTGTTAGACATGAATTATCTCTACCAAAGGCAAGAAGCACAATAATAAGGTTACAATTTGTGAGACAGAAACATCATTAGGTGATACTTTTAGACTTTTACTGTTAGACATGAATAATCTCTGTAAAGAGTCAAATTATCTCTACCAGAGTCAAGAAGTACATTAATAAAGTTACAATTTGTGAGACAGACACTTCATTAGGTGATACTTTTGGGCTTTTACTGTTAGACATGAATTATCTCTACCAGAGTCAAGAAGCACAATAATAAAGTTACAATTTGTGAGACAGAAACATCATTAGGTGATACTTTTATACTTTTACTTTTAGACATGAACTATCTCTGCAAAGAGTCGAATTATCTCTACCAGAGTCAAGAAGTACAATAATAAAGCTACAATTTGTGAGACAAAAACACCATTACGTGTAACTTTTAGACTTTTACTGTTAGACATGAATTATCTCTACCAGAGTCAAGAAGCACAATAATAAACTTACAATTTGTGAGACAGAGACTTCATTAGGTGATACTTTTAGACTTTTACTGTTAGACATGAGCTATCTCTGCAAAGAGTCGAATTATCTCTACCAGAGTCAAGAAGCACAATAATAAAGTTACAATTTGTGAGACATAGACTTCATTAGGTGATACTTTTAGACTTTTACTGTTAGACATGAGCTATCTCTGCAAAGAGTCGAATTATCTCTACCAGAGTCAAGAAGCACAATAATAAAGTTACAATTTGTGAGACAGAAACATCATTAGGTGATACTTTCGGACTTTTACTGTTAGACATGAATTATCTCCGTAAAGAGTCGAATTATCTCTACCAGAGTCAAGAAGCACAATAATAAAGTTACAATTTGTGAGACAAAAACATCATTACGCGATACTTTTGGCTTTTTACTGTTAGACATGAATTATCTCTGCAAAGAGTCGAATTATCTCTACCAGAGTCAAGAAGTACAATAATAAAGTTACAATTTGTGAGACAAAAACATCATTACGCGATACTTTTGGACCTTTACTGTTAGACATGAATTATCTCTGCAAAGAGTCGAATTATCTCTACCAGAGTCAAGAAGCACAATAATAAAGTTACAATTTACGAGACAAAAACATCATTACGCGATACTTTTGACCTTTTACTGTTAGACATGAATTATCTCTGCAAAGAGTCGAATTATCTCTACCAGAGTCAAGAAGTACAATAATAAAGTTACAATTTACGAGACAAAAACGTCATTGCGTGATACTTTTGACCTTTTACTGTTAGACATGAATTATCTCTGCAAAGAGTCGAATTATCTCTACCAGAGTCAAGAAGTACAATAATAAAGTTACAATTTACGAGACAAAAACATCATTACGCGATACTTTTGGACCTTTACTCTTAGACATGAATTATCTCTGCAAAGAGTCGAATTATCTCTACCAGAGTCAAGAAGCACAATAATAAAGTTACAATTTGTGAGACAAAAACATCATTACGCGATACTTTTGGACCTTTACTCTTAGACATGAATTATCTCTGCAAAGAGTCGAATTATCTCTACCAGAGTCAAGAAGTACAATAATAAAGTTACAATTTGTGAGACAAAAACATCATTACGCGATACTTTTGGACCTTTACTGTTAGACATGAATTATCTCTGCAAAGAGTCGAATTATCTCTACCAGAGTCAAGAAGTACAATAATAAAGTTACAATTTGTGAGACAAAAACATCATTACGCGATACTTTTGGACCTTTACTCTTAGACATGAATTATCTCTGCAAAGAGTCGAATTATCTCTACCAGAGTCAAGAAGCACAATAATAAAGTTACAATTTACGAGACAAAAACATCATTACGCGATACTTTTGACCTTTTACTGTTAGACATGAATTATCTCTGCAAAGAGTCGAATTATCTCTACCAGAGTCAAGAAGTACAATAATAAAGTTACAATTTACGAGACAAAAACGTCATTGCGTGATACGTTTGACCTTTTACTGTTAGACATGAATTATCTCTGCAAAGAGTCGAATTATCTCTACCAGAGTCAAGAAGTACAATAATAAAGTTACAATTTACGAGACAAAAACATCATTACGCGATACTTTTGGACCTTTACTCTTAGACATGAATTATCTCTGCAAAGAGTCGAATTATCTCTACCAGAGTCAAGAAGCACAATAATAAAGTTACAATTTGTGAGACAAAAACATCATTACGCGATACTTTTGGACCTTTACTCTTAGACATGAATTATCTCTGCAAAGAGTCGAATTATCTCTACCAGAGTCAAGAAGTACAATAATAAAGTTACAATTTGTGAGACAAAAACATCATTACGCGATACTTTTGGACCTTTACTGTTAGACATGAATTATCTCTGCAAAGAGTCGAATTATCTCTACCAGAGTCAAGAAGTACAATAATAAAGTTACAATTTGTGAGACAAAAACATCATTACGCGATACTTTTGGACCTTTACTCTTAGACATGAATTATCTCTGCAAAGAGTCGAATTATCTCTACCAGAGTCAAGAAGCACAATAATAAAGTTACAATTTACGAGACAAAAACATCATTACGCGATACTTTTGACCTTTTACTGTTAGACATGAATTATCTCTGCAAAGAGTCGAATTATCTCTACCAGAGTCAAGAAGTACAATAATAAAGTTACAATTTACGAGACAAAAACGTCATTGCGTGATACTTTTGACCTTTTACTGTTAGACATGAATTATCTCTGCAAAGAGTCGAATTATCTCTACCAGAGTCAAGAAGTACAATAATAAAGTTACAATTTACGAGACAAAAACATCATTACGCGATACTTTTGGACCTTTACTCTTAGACATGAATTATCTCTGCAAAGAGTCGAATTATCTCTACCAGAGTCAAGAAGCACAATAATAAAGTTACAATTTGTGAGACAAAAACATCATTACGCGATACTTTTGGACCTTTACTCTTAGACATGAATTATCTCTGCAAAGAGTCGAATTATCTCTACCAGAGTCAAGAAGTACAATAATAAAGTTACAATTTGTGAGACAAAAACATCATTACGCGATACTTTTGGACCTTTACTGTTAGACATAAATTATCTCTGCAAAGAGTCGAATTATCTCTACCAGAGTCAAGAAGTACAATAATAAAGTTACAATTTACGAGACAAAAACATCATTACGCGATACTTTTGGACCTTTACTGTTAGACATGAATTATCTCTGCAAAGAGTCGAATTATCTCTACCAGAGTCAAGAAGTACAATAATAAAGTTACAATTTATGAGACAAAAACATCATTACGCGATACTTTTGGACCTTTACTGTTAGACATGAATTATCTCTGCAAAGAGTCGAATTATCTCTACCAGAGTCAAGAAGTACAATAATAAAGTTACAATTTACGAGACAAAAACATCATTACGCGATACTTTTGGACCTTTACTGTTAGACATGAATTATCTCTGCAAAGAGTCGAATTATCTCTAGCAGAGTCAAGAAGTACAATAGTAAAGTTACAATTTACGAGACAAAAACATCATTACGCGATACTTTTGGACCTTTACTGTTAGACATGAATTATCTCTGCAAAGAGTCGAATTATCTCTACCAGAGTCAAGAAGTGCAATAATAAAGTTACAATTTACGAGACAAAAACATCATTACGCGATACTTTTGGACCTTTACTGTTAGACATGAATTATCTCTGCAAAGAGTCGAATTATCTCTACCAGAGTCAAGAAGTACAGCAATAAAGTTACAATTTGTGAGACAAAAACACCATTACGTGATACTTTTGACCTTTTACTGTTAGACATGAATTATCTCTGCAAAGAGTCGAATTATCTGTACCAGAGTCAAGAAGTACAATAATAAAGCTACAATTTGTGAGACAAAAACACCATTGCGTGATACTTTTGACCTTTTACTGTTAGACATGAATTATCTCTGCAAAGAGTCGAATTATCTGTACCAGAGTCAAGAAGTACAATAATAAAGCTACAATTTGTGAGACAAAAACACCATTACGTGATACTTTTGACCTTTTACTCTTAGACATGAATTATCTCTGCAAAGAGTCGAATTATCTCTACCAGAGTCAAGAAGTACAATAATAAAGTTACAATTTGTGAGACAAAAACATCATTACGCGATACTTTTGGACCTTTACTCTTAGACATGAATCATCTCCGGAAAGAGTCGAATTATCTCTACCAGAGTCAAGAAGCACAATAATAAAGTTACAATTTACGAGACAAAAACATCATTACGCGATACTTTTGACCTTTTACTGTTAGACATGAATTATCTCTGCAAAGAGTCGAATTATCTCTACCAGAGTCAAGAAGTACAATAATAAAGTTACAATTTACGAGACAAAAACATCATTACGCGATACTTTTGGACCTTTACTCTTAGACATGAATCATCTCCGCAAAGAGTCGAATTATCTCTACCAGAGTCAAGAAGCACAATAATAAAGTTAGAGTTTACGAGACAAAAACATCATTACGCGATACTTTTGACCTTTTACTGTTAGACATGAATTATCTCTGCAAAGAGTCGAATTATCTCTACCAGAGTCAAGAAGTACAATAATAAAGTTACAATTTACGAGACAAAAACATCATTACGCGATACTTTTGACCTTTTACTGTTAGACATGAATTATCTCTGCAAAGAGTCGAATTATCTCTACCAGAGTCAAGAAGTACAGCAATAAAGTTACAATTTGTGAGACAAAAACACCATTACGTGATACTTTTGACATTTTACTGTTAGACATGAAGTATCTCTGCAAAGAGTCGAATTACCTGTACCAGAGTCAAGAAGTACAATAATAAAGCTACAATTTGTGAGACAAAAACACCATTACGTGATACTTTTGACCTTTTACTGTTAGACATGAATTATCTCTGCAAAGAGTCGAATTATCTGTACCAGAGTCAAGAAGTACAATAATAAAGTTACAATTTGTGAGACAAAAACACCATTACGTGATACTTTTGACCTTTTACTGTTAGACATGAATTATCTCTGCAAAGAGTCGAATTATCTCTACCAGAGTCAAGAAGTACAATAATAAAGTTACAATTTGGGAGACAAAAACACCATTACGTGATACTTTTGACCTTTTACTGTTAGACATGAATTATCTCTGCAAAGAGTCGAATTATCTGTACCAGAGTCAAGAAGTACAATAATAAAGCTACAATTTGTGAGACAAAAACACCATTACGTGATACTTTTAGACTTTTACTGTTAGACATGAATTATCTCTACCAGAGTCAAGAAGCACAATAACAAAGTTACAATTTGTGAGACAGAGACTTCATTAGGTGATACTTTTGGACTTTTACTGTTAGACATGAATTATCTCTACCAAAGGCAAGAAGCACAATAATAAGGTTACAATTTGTGAGACAGAAACATCATTAGGTGATACTTTTAGACTTTTACTGTTAGACATGAATAATCTCTGTAAAGAGTCAAATTATCTCTACCAGAGTCAAGAAGTACATTAATAAAGTTACAATTTGTGAGACAGACACTTCATTAGGTGATACTTTTGGGCTTTTACTGTTAGACATGAATTATCTCTACCAGAGTCAAGAAGCACAATAATAAAGTTACAATTTGTGAGACAGAAACATCATTAGGTGATACTTTTAGACTTTTACTTTTAGACATGAACTATCTCTGCAAAGAGTCGAATTATCTCTACCAGAGTCAAGAAGTACAATAATAAAGCTACAATTTGTGAGACAAAAACACCATTACGTGTAACTTTTAGACTTTTACTGTTAGACATGAATTATCTCTACCAGAGTCAAGAAGCACAATAATAAACTTACAATTTGTGAGACAGAGACTTCATTAGGTGATACTTTTAGACTTTTACTGTTAGACATGAGCTATCTCTGCAAAGAGTCGAATTATCTCTACCAGAGTCAAGAAGCACAATAATAAAGTTACAATTTGTGAGACATAGACTTCATTAGGTGATACTTTTAGACTTTTACTGTTAGACATGAGCTATCTCTGCAAAGAGTCGAATTATCTCTACCAGAGTCAAGAAGTACAATAATAAAGTTACAATTTACGAGACAAAAACATCATTACGCGATACTTTTGGACTTTTACTGTTAGACATGAATTATCTCCGTAAAGAGTCGAATTATCTCTACCAGAGTCAAGAAGCACAATAATAAAGTTACAATTTGTGAGACAAAAACATCATTACGCGATACTTTTGGCTTTTTACTGTTAGACATGAATTATCTCTGCAAAGAGTCGAATTATCTCTACCAGAGTCAAGAAGTACAATAATAAAGTTACAATTTGTGAGACAAAAACATCATTACGCGATACTTTTGGACCTTTACTGTTAGACATGAATTATCTCTGCAAAGAGTCGAATTATCTCTACCAGAGTCAAGAAGCACAATAATAAAGTTACAATTTACGAGACAAAAACATCATTACGCGATACTTTTGACCTTTTACTGTTAGACATGAATTATCTCTGCAAAGAGTCGAATTATCTCTACCAGAGTCAAGAAGTACAATAATAAAGTTACAATTTACGAGACAAAAACGTCATTGCGTGATACTTTTGACCTTTTACTGTTAGACATGAATTATCTCTGCAAAGAGTCGAATTATCTCTACCAGAGTCAAGAAGTACAATAATAAAGTTACAATTTACGAGACAAAAACATCATTACGCGATACTTTTGGACCTTTACTCTTAGACATGAATTATCTCTGCAAAGAGTCGAATTATCTCTACCAGAGTCAAGAAGCACAATAATAAAGTTACAATTTGTGAGACAAAAACATCATTACGCGATACTTTTGGACCTTTACTCTTAGACATGAATTATCTCTGCAAAGAGTCGAATTATCTCTACCAGAGTCAAGAAGTACAATAATAAAGTTACAATTTGTGAGACAAAAACATCATTACGCGATACTTTTGGACCTTTACTGTTAGACATGAATTATCTCTGCAAAGAGTCGAATTATCTCTACCAGAGTCAAGAAGTACAATAATAAAGTTACAATTTGTGAGACAAAAACATCATTACGCGATACTTTTGGACCTTTACTCTTAGACATGAATTATCTCTGCAAAGAGTCGAATTATCTCTACCAGAGTCAAGAAGCACAATAATAAAGTTACAATTTACGAGACAAAAACATCATTACGCGATACTTTTGACCTTTTACTGTTAGACATGAATTATCTCTGCAAAGAGTCGAATTATCTCTACCAGAGTCAAGAAGTACAATAATAAAGTTACAATTTACGAGACAAAAACGTCATTGCGTGATACTTTTGACATTTTACTGTTAGACATGAATTATCTCTGCAAAGAGTCGAATTATCTCTACCAGAGTCAAGAAGTACAATAATAAAGTTACAATTTACGAGACAAAAACATCATTACGCGATACTTTTGGACCTTTACTCTTAGACATGAATTATCTCTGCAAAGAGTCGAATTATCTCTACCAGAGTCAAGAAGCACAATAATAAAGTTACAATTTGTGAGACAAAAACATCATTACGCGATACTTTTGGACCTTTACTCTTAGACATGAATTATCTCTGCAAAGAGTCGAATTATCTCTACCAGAGTCAAGAAGTACAATAATAAAGTTACAATTTGTGAGACAAAAACATCATTACGCGATACTTTTGGACCTTTACTGTTAGACATGAATTATCTCTGCAAAGAGTCGAATTATCTCTACCAGAGTCAAGAAGTACAATAATAAAGTTACAATTTACGAGACAAAAACATCATTACGCGATACTTTTGGACCTTTACTGTTAGACATGAATTATCTCTGCAAAGAGTCGAATTATCTCTACCAGAGTCAAGAAGTACAATAATAAAGTTACAATTTACGAGACAAAAACATCATTACGCGATACTTTTGGACCTTTACTGTTAGACATGAATTATCTCTGCAAAGAGTCGAATTATCTCTACCAGAGTCAAGAAGTACAATAATAAAGTTACAATTTACGAGACAAAAACATCATTACGCGATACTTTTGGACCTTTACTGTTAGACATGAATTATCTCTGCAAAGAGTCGAATTATCTCTAGCAGAGTCAAGAAGTACAATAGTAAAGTTACAATTTACGAGACAAAAACATCATTACGCGATACTTTTGGACCTTTACTGTTAGACATGAATTATCTCTGCAAAGAGTCGAATTATCTCTACCAGAGTCAAGAAGTGCAATAATAAAGTTACAATTTACGAGACAAAAACATCATTACGCGATACTTTTGGACCTTTACTGTTAGACATGAATTATCTCTGCAAAGAGTCGAATTATCTCTACCAGAGTCAAGAAGCACAATAATAAAGTTACAATTTACGAGACAAAAATATCATTACGCAATACTTTTGGACCTTTACTGTTAGACATGAATTATCTCTGCAAAGAGTCGAATTATCTCTACCAGAGTCAAGAAGTACAATAATAAAGTTACAATTTACGAGACAAAAACATCATTACGCGATACTTTTGACCTTTTACTGTTAGACATGAATTATCTCTGCAAAGAGTCGAATTATCTCTACCAGAGTCAAGAAGCACAATAATAAAGTTACAATTTGTGAGACAAAAACATCATTACGCAATACTTTTGGACCTTTACTGTTAGACATGAATTATCTCTGCAAAGAGTCGAATTATCTCTACCAAAATCAAGAAGTACAGTAATAAAGTTACAATTTACGAGACAAAAACATCATTACGCAATACTTTTGGACCTTTACTGTTAGACATGAATTATCTCTGCAAAGAGTCGAATTATCTCTACCAGAGTCAAGAAGCACATTAATAAAGTTACAATTTACGAGACAAAAACATCATTACGCGATACTTTTGGACCTTTACTCTTAGACATGAATTATCTCTGCAAAGAGTCGAATTTTCTCTACTAGAGTCAAGAAGTACAATAGTAAAGTTACAATGTATGAGACAAAAACAGGAACACCTACTTTAATATAGTGTCAGAGACATTTGGCCCGCCTCGGTAGTGTCTGCCTCACGTACAAGAGGTCCTGAGTTCGAATCTCGGTCAGGGTCACTTACCTGGGTGAGGTTTTCCAGGGTTTTCCCTTATCCTAAAAGACGAATGTCAAATAACTCTAAGCTCCATGGACCCTGGGCCCATTTGAGCATCATTTCACCTATTCCATTCATCGTCCGATATGACTTAAAAAGTTAAAGGACGTAAATTACTCCAAAAAAGGAAGAAAAAACAGGAACGCCTACTATAAAATAGTATAAAAGACATTTGACTATAAATTACTTTGTAGATCCGATGCTCAATGAAAAACAGGAAACAAATGCTGTAACGGTTTTTTAGCCGTACCATTGCAGATGAGTGTTGAGTCAGAAAACTAAGGTTGGCTTCTTTGGTCATTTTGAAATACCTACTCTTTACCATTTCTTATTTTACCGTCACACTTAGCATAAACATAAAAATGGTAAAAGGATATGTAAAAGTTTACATGAAATAGCGATCCTGGAGAATTTATAAGATAAATGTCATCATTCCTTATAAGATAAGTGAAGTTTAAAGTTACAAATTATTATATTTCTGTATATTTTATATATGTATATATAACCTGTTAAAAACAACTGTAATTCATCCTCTCTGTCTCTCTCATATACAGAAAACAATCTATAAATCATTGAAGTTGTCATCCAAATATCCATGTACTTAACAAGAGTTTAATCAGTGTACATGTTAACTTAGCAGCCTTTCCGGGAGTTTGTTAAGTAGTTCTGGACCAAAGCATTAGAGCTTATGTTCAAAAAGTGGCGGTCGGTCAAGGGAATGACTCATTCCCTTCAACTTCGATAAAACTTTCTTTTCTTTTCTTTCCGGAATATAAAATTTAGTTTAAAATTCTATTTCATCAGTTTTTTTAATGTGATAACATATATTTCTATGTTCCATATATTGCAGTCAATGGCGGCTCGAGCCGAAAAATAACAGCGTGCCGCGGGAAAAAGTCCAACCAACACACCTAATTTCAAAAATAAAGTCCATGCGCCGATCCGGCCGAACATTCGAGCACTTACTGAATGGGAGTTGTTGGGTTTGACTCGAGGGGGGCAGTACCCCTGGCCAGCCTTCGGCCGCCCAAAGGGGATAGAGGATACTAACGTACAGAGCGAGTAGTAGGTGTGCTTGATCACCAGGCGGACCCAATAGTCTTCCCTGTGGCGTTGACACGGGTAAGTTCAGTATCCACCTCTACCCCTCTTGACGTTATTGTCGAGGGGGGGGGGGAGCTCTGTCCCGGGTACTGGTCTCCAGAACAAGTAGAAGGTGTGCTAGCTCACCAGGCGGCCTCAGTAGTCTTCCTTGTGGCGCTGACGCACGTTAGTGCCGTATCCACTTCCACCCCTCTTGACGTTATTGTCGAGGGGGGGGGGAGCTCTGTCCCGGGTACTGGTCTCCAGAACAAGTAGAAGGTGTGCTAGCTCACCAGGCGGCCTCAGTAGTCTTCCTTGTGGCGCTGACGCACGTTAGTGCCGTATCCACTTCCACCCGTCTTAGCGTTGTCGATGGGGGAGCTTTGTCCCGGGTACTAGTCTACAGAGCTAGTAGTAGTTGTGCTAGCTCACCAGGCGGCCTCAGTAGTCTTCCTTGTGGCGCTGACACACGTTAGTGCCGTATCCACTTCCACCCGTCTTGGCGTTGTCGATGGGGGAGCTTTGTCCCGGGTACTAGTCTACAGAGCTAGTAGTAGTTGTGCTAGATCACCAGGCGGTCCCAGTAGTCTTCCTTGTGGCGCTGACGCACGTTAGTGCCGTATCCACTTCCACCCGTCTTGGCGTTGTCGATGGGGGAGCTTTGTCCCGGGTACTAGTCTACAGAGCTAGTAGTAGTTGTGCTAGCTCACCAGGCGGCCTCAGTAGTCTTCCTTGTGGCGCTGACGCACGTTAGTGCCGTATCCACTTCCACCCGTCTTGGCGTTGTCGATGGGGGAGCTTTGTCCCGGGTACTAGTCTACAGAGCTAGTAGTAGTTGTGCTAGCTCACCAGGCGGCCTCAGTAGTCTTCCTTGTGGCGCTGACGCACGTTAGTGCCGTATCCACTTCCACCCGTCTTAGCGTTGTCGATGGGGGAGCTTTGTCCCGGGTACTAGTCTACAGAGCTAGTAGTAGTTGTGCTAGCTCACCAGGCGGCCTCAGTAGTCTTCCTTGTGGCGCTGAGGCACGTTAGTGCCGTATCCACTTCCACCCGCCTTGGCGTTGTCGATGGGGGAGCTTTGTCCCGGGTACTAGTCTACAGAGCTAGTAGTAGTTGTGCTAGCTCACCAGGCGGCCTCAGTAGTCTTCCTTGTGGCGCTGACGCACGTTAGTGCCGTATCCACTTCCACCCGTCTTGGCGTTGTCGATGGGAGAGCTTTGTCCCGGGTACTAGTCTACAGAGCTAGTAGTAGTTGTGCTAGATCATCAGGCGGCCTCAGTAGTCTTCCTTGTGGCGCTGACGCACGTTAGTGCCGTATCCACTTCCACCCGTCTTGGCGTTGTCGAAGGGGGAGCTTTGTCCCGGGTACTAGTCTACAGAGCTAGTAGTAGTTGTGCTAGATCATCAGGCGGCCTCAGTAGTCTTCCTTGTGGCGCTGACGCACGTTAGTGCCGTATCCACTTCCACCCGTCTTGGCGTTGTCGGTGGGGGAGCTTTGTTCCGGGTACTAGTCTACAGAGCTAGTAGTAGTTGTGCTAGATCATCAGGCGGCCTCAGTAGTCTTCCTTGTGGCGCTGACGCACGTTAGTGCCGTATCCACTTCCACCCGTCTTAGCGTTGTCGATGGGGGAGCTTTGTCCCGGGTACTAGTCTACAGAGCTAGTAGTAGTTGTGCTAGATCATCAGGCGGCCTCAGTAGTCTTCCTTGTGGCGCTGACGCACGTTAGTGCCGTATCCACTTCCACCCGTCTTGGCGTTGTCGATGGGGGAGCTTTGTCTCGGGTACTAGTCTACAGAGCTAGTAGTAGTTGTGCCAGATCATCAGGCGGACCCAGTAGTCTTCCTTGTGGCGCTGACGCACGTTAGTGCCGTATCCACTTCCACCCGTCTTGGCGTTGTCGACGGGGGAGCTTTGTCCCGGGTACTAGTCTACAGAGCTAGTAGTAGTTGTGCTAGATCATCCGGCGGCCTCAGTTGTCTTCCCTGTGGCGCTGGCGCACGTTAGTGCCGTATCCACTTCCACCCGTCTTGGCGTTGTCGATGGGGGAGCTTTGTCTACAGAGCTAGTAGTAGTTGTGCCAGATCATCAGGCGGACCCAGTAGTCTTCCCTGTGGCGCTGACGCACGTTAGTGCCGTATCCACTTCCACCCGTCTTAGCGTTGTCAATGGGGGAGCTTTGTCCCGGGTACTAGTCTACAGAGCTAGTAGTAGTTGTGCTAGATCATCAGGCGGCCTCAGTAATCTTCCTTGTGGCGCTGACGCACGTTAGTGCCGTATCCACTTCCACCCGTCTTAGCGTTGTCGATGGGGGAGCTTTTTCCCGGGTACTAGTCTACAGAGCTGGTAGTAGTTGTGCTAGATCATCAGGCGGCCTCAGTAGTCTTCCTTGTGGCGCTGACGCACGTTAGTGCCGTATCCACTTCCACCCGTCTTGGCGTTGTCGATGGGGGAGCTTTGTCCCGGGTACTAGTCTACAGAGCTAGTAGTAGTTGTGCTAGATCATCAGGCGGACCCAGTAGTCTTCCCTGTGGCGTTGACGCGCGTAAGTGGGTATCCACTTCCACACATTTTGACGTTATTTTCGATGGGGAAGCTTTGCCCCGGGTACTAGTCTACAGAGCTGGTAGTAGGTGTGCTAGACCACGAGGCGGACCCAGTAGTCTTCCCTGTGGCGTTGACACGCGTAAGTGGTGTATCCACTTCAACCCGTCTTGACGTTATTGTCGATGGGGTTGGCCTTGTCCCGAGTACTAGTCTACAGAGCTAGTAGTAGGTGTGCTAGACCATCAGGACCCAGTAATGTTCCCTGTGGCGTTGACACGCGTAAGTGGCGTGTCCACTTCTTCCCGTCTTGACCTTATTGTCGATGGGGGAGCTTTGTCCCGGGTACTAGTCTCCAGGGCTAGTAGTAGGTATGCTAGATCATCAGGCGGACCCATTAGACTTCACTGTGAGGTTGACCCGCGTAAGTGGTGTATCCACTTCTGCCTGTGTTGACGTTGTTGTCGATAGGGAGGCTTTGTCCTGGGAACTAGTCTACAGAGCTAGGAGTAGGTGTGCTAGATCCTTAGGCAGCCCGAGTATGCTTCCCTGTGTTTGACGCGCGTTAGTGGCTTATCCACTTTTACCCGCCTTGACCTTATTGGGGATGGGGGAGCATTGTTCCGGGTACTAATCTGCAGAGCTAGTTGTAGGTAGGCTAGATCATCAGGCGGACCCAGTAGTCTTCCCTGAGGCGTTGACACGCGTAAGTTGAGCATCCACTTCTACCCATCTTGACGTTATTGTCGAGGGAGGAGCTTTGTTCCGGGTACTATTCTACAGAGCTAGTAATAGGTGTGCTAGATCATAGGTGGCCCCAGCACTCTTCCCTGTGGCGTTGACGCGCGTAAGTGGGGTATCCACTTGCACACATTTTGACGTTATTGTCGATGGGTGAGCTTTGGCCCGGGTACTAGTCTACAGAGCTAGTAGAAGGTGTGCTAGATCACAAGGCGGAACCAGTAGTCTTCCCTGTGGCGTTGATGCGCGAAAGTGAGGTATCCACTTCTACCCGTCTTGACGTTGTCGTCCATGGGTGGCTTTGTCCCGGGTACTAGACTAGAGAGCTAGTACAACGTGTTATAGATAACCAGGTGGCCCCAGTAGTCTTCCCTGTGGCGTGGATGCTCGTAAGTGACGTATCCACTTCTACCCTTCTAGACGTTTTTGCCGATGGGGGGCTTTGTCCAGGGTACTAGTCTACAGAGCTAGGTGTGCTCTTCGCCAAGTGTCCCAGTGATCTTCCCTGTGGGGTTGACCCGCATAAGTGACGTATCCACTTCTACCTGTCTTGACGTTTTTGTCGATGGGGGAGCTCTGTCCCGGGTACTAGTCTACAGAGCTAGGAGTAGGTGTGCTAGATCATCAGGCGGCCCCAGTAGGCTTCCCTGTGGTTTACACGTGTTAGTGGCATATCCACTTGTACCCGTGTTGACCTTATTGGTGATTGGGGAGCTTTGTTCCGGGTACTAGTCTGCAGAGCTAGTTGTAGGTAGGCTAGATCATCAGGCGGACCCAGTAGTCTTCCCTGTGTGGTTGACCCGCATAAGTGACGTATCCACAGGTAGACTGTCTTGACGTTGTAGTAGATAGGGGAGCTTTGTCCCGGGTACTAGACTACAGAGCTAGTACAACGTGTGCTAGATCACCAGGTGGTCCCAGTAGTCTTCCCTGTGGCGTTGATGCGCGTAAGTGACGTATCCACTTCTACCTGTCTTAACGTTTTTGTCGATGGGGGAGCTTTGTCCCGGGTACTAGTTTCCAGAGCTAGTAGTAGGTGTGCTATATCATCAGGCGTCCACAGTAGTCCTCCCTGTGGCGTTTACGCGCGTAAATGGTGTATCCACCTCTACCCGTCTAGTCGTTATTGTTGAGGGGGGAGCTTTGTTCCGGATAGTAGTCTACAGAGCTAGTAGAAGGTGTGCTAGATCACCAGCCGGCACCAGTAGTCTTCCCTGCGGGATTGAAGCCCATAAATGGCCTATCCACCTCTACCCGTCTTGTCGTTATATTCGACGGGGAGCTTTGTCCTAGGTAGTAGTCTGCAGAGCTAGTAGCAGGTGCGCTAGATTTCGAGCGGCCCCAGTAGTCTTGCATGCGGGGTTGACCCGCGTTAGTGGCGTATCCACTTCTACCCGTCTTGACGCTATTGTGGATGGGGAGCTTTGTCCTGGGTACCAGCCTACAGAGCTAGTAGAAGGTGTGCTAGATCACTAGGTGGCCCCAGCACTCTTTCCTGTGGCGTTGACGCGCGTAAGTGGTGTATCCACTTCCACACATTTTGACGTTATTGTCGATGGGTGAGCTTTGTCCCCGGTACTAGCCTACAGAGCTAGTAGAATGTGTACTAGATCACCAGGGGGCCCCAGTAGTCTTCCCTGTGGCGTTGACACGCGTAAGTGACGTATCCACTTCTACCCGTCTTGGCGCTGTTGTCGATATGTGAGGTTTGTCCCGGGTACTAGCCTACATAGGTAGTAGGTGTGCTAGATCACCAGGCGGCCCCAGTAGTCTTCCCTGCGGGATTGACACGCGTAAGTTGCGTATCCACTTCTACCCGTCTTGACGTTTTTGTCGATGGGAGTGGTTTGTCCCGGGTACTAGCCTACAGAGCTAGTAGAAGGTGCGCTAGATCACCAGGCTGCCACAGTAGTCTTCCCTGTGGCGTTGACACGCGTGAGTGGCGTATCCACTTCTACCCGTCTTGACGTTGTTTTTGATGGGAGTGGTTTGTCCCGGGTACTAGTCTACAGAGCTAGTAGAAGGTGTACTAGATCAACAGGCGGTCCCAGTAGTCTTCCCTGTGGCGTTGACACGCGTAAGTGGCGCATCCACTTCTACCCGTCTTGACGTTGTTGTCGATGGGAGTGGTTTGTCCCGGGTACTAGTCTACAGAGCTAGTAGAAGTTGTACTAGTTCACCAGGTGGCCCCGGTAGTCTTACCTGTGGCGTTGACACGCGTAAGTGATGTATCCACTTCTACCCGCCTTGACGTTGTTGTCGATGGGAGTGGTTTGTCCCGGGTACTAGTCTACAGAGCTAGTAGAAGTTGTACTAGTTCACCAGGTGGCCCCGGTAGTCTTACCTGTGGCGTTGACACGCGTAAGTGATGTATCCACTTCTACCCGCCTTGACGTTGTTGTCGATGGGAGTGGTTTGTCCCGGGTACTAGTCTACAGAGCTAGTAGAAGTTGTAGTAGTTCACCAGGTGGCCCCGGTAGTCTTACCTGTGGCGTTGACACGCGTAAGTGATGTATCCACTTCTACCCGCCTTGAAGTTGTTGTCGATGGGAGTGGTTTGTCCCGGGTACTAGTCTACAGAGCTAGTAGAAGTTGTACTAGTTCACCAGGTGGCCCCGGTAGTCTTACCTGTGGCGTTGACACGCGTAAGTGATGTATCCACTTCTACCCGCCTTGACGTTGTTGTCGATGGGAGTGGTTTGTCCCGGGTACTAGTCTACAGAGCTAGTAGAAGTTGTACTAGTTCACCAGGTGGCCCCGGTAGTCTTACCTGTGGCGTTGACACGCGTAAGTGACGTATCCACTTCCACCCGTCTTGACGTCGTTGTCGATGGGGGAGCTTCGTCCCGGGTACTAGTCTACAGAGCTAGTAGTAGGTGTGCTAGACCACCAGGCTGCCACAGTGGTCTTCCCTGTGGCGTTGACACGCGTAAGTGGCGTATCCACTTCTACCCGTCTTGACGCTGTTGTCGATGGGGAGCTTTTTCCCCGGTACTAGCCTACAGAGCTAGTAGAAGTTGTACTAGTTCACCAGGTGGCCCCGGTAGTCTTACCTGTGGCGTTGACACGCGTAAGTGATGTATCCACTTCTACCCGTCTTGTCGTTACTGTCGATGGTGGTGGGGGCTTTTTAAACTCAAAGAAAGATCCCCGAAGTTTTTCAGAGACCGGATTCTTCAGACTTTCCGGTATACCTCGCGACAAAAAACAAAGTATCTTCATGGTATGAACAGAATTATATTTCGTTTCGGTTTTTTGCTAAATTTTTCGATCAGTATTGGTAGCTCTAACATTTTATATTAACCTTTTCTTCTAATGCTCGCCTGGAAAAGGCAGTTTTCAAAAATTCATCAACCATGTTTATTATTTATTTGTTAATGTTTTCGTAATAATAAATTACTCTTACACCGAATAAAGAGAATTTATAACACTTTTCACATCCTCATACAAACTGCAGAGACTGTCACTAAATAACGTTACACAAAGGAATACTTGGATACAATGAGAGCAAGCGAACCACATTCACTTGTTATGGTCGCGGGAATGGAGGATGTTACCAACATAATGGGTGCAGCACAAACAATCTGCCCTGCGATTTAATAAGCATTAGATATTGGGTCTGTTTACAGAATTAGTTTCTAGAACTAAAATATAAAGCAATGATAAATTGTTAAATTATTTTCAAGTTCTACATCTATAACTAGGAGTGTTTGTGGCCCTGCTTCACAGAGCAGCGAATGATTACCGCGCAACGATCAGATGCAGCACGCATTTGTGTGTAAATCTACGGAACTTATGACATCAGGGAGGCAAGGGGGAAGGGTTGTACGCATGCTCAATACTGATTACCGAGCTTGCTGGCTCTCAGCACGTTGACGTCACGGATGCATTCCATTAGTTACCGAGCTGTGTTCCACGCATCAAGAATTCATTATTGTTCGTGCTCGATTTCTTATACTTACAATAATGCATTGTTATATACATGATCTTTCAAAATTTCTGAAATATGGTTTATAAAACAGAAAAGAGCGTGGTAAGGACGAGCCGCCTCTGTTCTAGATGTTCCATATTCATAATTTCTTCTCTGGTACACAGTAGGCAGTATGCTGGGCTTCAAAGTCCAATTATATGAAGATGATTATTCAATCTTATCCAGTTATGAGACGAAAGACGGCAGCAGCTAATGTTCTTGGTAGTTTTGGAATTATTTTAGGGTTAATATATGCATGTAGTATTCCTAAGGAATGGGGCATGCCAGGTTAAAAAAAAGGTTAATATACCCAAGTGTAAATCTTGTTACAACACTCAATTTATTTTAAATATATTTTGTGTAAAGTGAACCACTTCCGAAATATTCATTGTTACTTGTTTAAATTTTTCAATACTTATACTTTGTCAAGTCGTTATTCATTTTTGTCTCTTGGACATTCAAAGACATCACATAGCCACCAAAACATTTGACTCACTTTAAGTCTACTGTATTTCCTTGCAACTACTACAAGATAGAGCAATAAGTGTTTATAAAAGAGTAAAAAAAGTCATGTGAGTGTAACACGGAAGCTTTTACAATATACTTTTAATTTTATATACTTATAAGTACATAATTGGAAATTGAACTTCAAAATGTCGAGCCATCAGGTTTGATCCATCATCCAAACATAGAATGGATGTCAAGGACCTCTTGCTCTCAGTTCTGTTGTGTTGGAGGAGAGACTGTCCACTTGTTTTTAGACCCTTGTCACATAAACAAAGCTGAAGATATTCTTGTCAATAAAGAGAATACAGCAATGAGTCAGTTGCCTGGTCAATGATCTCGATCATTCAGCAAGATACATCCCACCTTTTTATCAAAATTACACTCAACAACCCTCAGATAACATTTCTTTAATAACAATAATGAAATATTAATATATATATATATATATAATTTAGATACTTTACATCAATTTACAGTTGAGCCTATATTTCCCCAGCATATGGAACACCTGTGTAGCCAATTTTATGAATGACCAGTGTCATTTTCTCATGAACATTCCAGTTGCATGATAATTGCACAATTCCTATTATACAATATCTTCGAGGGTGGTCTGGAAAGTTTCCGACCTCAACATGAAGATGGCAGCACTCGTAAATAAAGGCTAGTAAATATCGTTCTTCATCTGTTGAAACTCACCAAATTTTCAGCCATTTTGGATGCTCAGTTGTTATGTAACAGTCGTTTGAGTGAGTTGATGTGAGTGTTTTTATGAAAATGAACAAAATCGTGTATCGAGCTGTCATTAAATATTTGTAGTTGAAAGGCAATATGCCAACCCAAATCAAGGATGAGTTGAATTCTGTGTATGGGGACTCTGCACCATCATTTACCACAGTGAAATTTTGCGCAGCTGAATTTAAACGTGACCGTAAGAGCTTGGGAGGTGAATGTTCGGGACGTCCAAAAACTGTAACTACCGGCGAAAACATCGCCAAAGTTCACCAAATGGTACTAGACGACAGCCGAATTAAAATGAGAGAGATAGCAGAGGCTATGAACATGTCAAAAGAACGTGTTTGTCACATATATCAACATTTAGACATGAGAAAGCAGTGTACGCGTTGGGTGCCGCGTTTGCTCACTTTAGACAAAAATGTGTTTGAATGAACATTTCCAACGCTCTGTTGGCGCAGTTTAAGCGCAATAAATCCCAGTTTTGGCGCCGATTAATTACTGTCGATGAAACTTGGTTACACCATTATACGCCCAAGCAAAAATAGTCTGCAAAGGGGAACCGGCTCAAAAAAAAAAAAAAAAAAAAAAAAAAAAAAAAAAAAAAAAAAAAAAAAAAAAAAATCGGCTGAGAAAGTGATGGGGACTGGTTTTTTTGGGATAGTCATGGAGTTATTTTAATTATCTTCAAGAAGGAAAAACCATTACAGAAGCATACTACGCATAATTACTTGACAAGCTGAAGACAGAACTTGCGGGAAAAGAGCCACATTTGCACAAAAAGAAAATTCTGTTTCACCAGGTTTCAGCAGTTGCAATGGCGAAAATCCACAAACTA
Source organism: Mantis religiosa (assembly GCA_030765055.1). Taxonomy (NCBI): domain Eukaryota; kingdom Metazoa; phylum Arthropoda; class Insecta; order Mantodea; family Mantidae; genus Mantis; species Mantis religiosa. The sequence goes on from CM060958.1 coordinate 3,855,696, forward strand.
CGGTTTGAACTGCTTGCCTCACCAGATCTAGCACAAAGTGACTTCGTTTTGTTCCCTTATCTGACAGTTGCACACGGAGGACGGAGATTTCCGTCAACTGAAGAGGTAATCACCTTCGTCAACAATTTTGCAGAGAAAAACGCCGAGTACTATTTGTGTGTGTGTGTGTGTGTGTGTGTGTGTGTGTGTGTGTGTGTGTGTGTGTGTGTGTGTGTGTGTGTGTGTGTGTGTGTGTGTTTTACATCCTCCAACGTGGTCATATCGGACGACAAATGGAATGGATGAAATGATGCTCAAATGAGTCCGGGATCCATGGAGCTTAGAGTTACCCGACATTCGTGTTATAGGATAAGAGAAATCCCCGGAAAAAACATTACCCAGATAACTCACCCTGACCGAGATTCGAACTCGGGACCTCTTGAACGTGAGGCAGACATGCTACCACAACGCTACCAAGGCGGGCTGAGCCGAGTACTATATGGACGGGTTACAGAGATGAGAGCATCGCTGGGAGAAGTGTGTAGAGTTACAAGGAGACTATGTTGAAAAACGTCGAGTACTGTTTGGGCGGGTTACAGAGATGGGAGCATCGCTGGGAGATGTGTGTATAGTTACAAGGAGACTATATTGAAAAACGTCGAGTACTATTTGGGCGGGTTACAGAGATGGGAGCATCGCTGGGAGATGTGTGTATAGTTACAAGGAGACTATATTGAAAAACGTCGAGTACTATTTGGACGGGTTACAGAGATGGGAGCGTCCCTGGGAGATGTGTGTATAGTTACAAGGAGACTATATTGAAAAACGTCGAGTACTATTTGGATGGGTTACAGAGATGGGAGCATCGCTGGGAGATGTGTGTATAGTTACAAGGAGACTATATTGAAAAACGTCGAGTACTATTTGGACGGGTTACAGAGATGGGAGCATCGCTGGGAGATGTGTGTATAGTTACAAGGAGACTATATTGAAAAACGTCGAGTACTATTTGGGCGGGTTACGGAGATGGGAGCATCGCTGGGAGATGTGTGTATAGTTACAAGGAGACTATATTGAAAAACGCGGAGTACTATTTGGACGGGTTACAGAGATGAGGGCATCACTGGGAGATGTGTGTATAGTTACAAGGAGACTATATTGAAAAACGCTGAGTACTATTTGGACGGGTTACAGAGATGAGGGCATCACTGGGAGAAGTTTGTAGAGTTACTAGGAGACTATGTTTAAAAACGTCGAGTACTATTTGGACGAGTTACAGAGATGGGAGCATCGCTGGGCGAAGTGTGTAGAGTTACAAGGAGACTATGTTTAAAAACGTCGAGTACTATTTGGACGAGTTACAGAGATGGGAGCATCGCTGGGCGAAGTGTGTAGAGTTACAAGGAGACTATGTTTGAAAACGTCGAGTACTATTTGGACGAGTTACAGAGATGGGACCATCGCTGGGCGAAGTGTGTAGAGTTACAAGGAGACTATGTTTAAAAACGTCGAGTACTATTTGGATGAGTTACAGAGATGGGAGCATCGCTGGGCGAAGTGTGTAGAGTTACTAGGAGACTATGTTTAAAAACGTCGAGTACTATTTGGACGAGTTACAGAGATGGGAGCATCGCTGGGCGAAGTGTGTAGAGTTACAAGGAGACTATGTTTAAAAACGTCGAGTACTATTTGGATGAGTTACAGAGATGGGAGCATCGCTGGGAGAAGTGTGTAGAGTTACAAGGAGACTATGTTTAAAAACGTCGAGTACTATTTGGACGGCTTACAGAGATGGGAGCATCGTGGGAGAAGTGTGTAGAGTTACAAGGTGACTATGTTGAAAAACGTCGAGTACCATTTGGACGGTTACAGAGATGGGAGCATCGCTGGGAGAAGTGTGTAGAGTTACAAGGAGACTATGTATAAAAACGTCGAGTACTATTTGGACGGGTTACAGAGATGGGAGCATCGCTGGGAGAAGTGCGTAGAGCTACAAGGAGACTGTTGAAAATCGTCGAGTACTATTTGGACGGGTTACAGAGATGAGAACATCGCTGGGAGAAGTGTGTTGAGTTACAAGGAGACTATGTTGAAAAACGTCGAGTACTATTTGGACTGGTTACAGTGATGGGAGCATCGCTGGGAGAAGTGTGTAGAGTTACAAGGAGACTATGTTGAAAAACGTCGAGTACTATTTGGACGGCTTACAGAGATAGGAGCATCGCTGGGAGAAGTCTGTAGAGTTACAAGGAGACTATGTTGAAAAACGTCGAGTACTATTTGGACGGGTTACAGAGATGGGAGCATCGCTGGGAGAAGTGCGTAGAGCTACAAGGAGACTGTTGAAAATCGTCGAGTACTATTTGGACGGGTTACAGAGATGAGAACATCGCTGGGAGAAGTGTGTAGAGTTACAAGGAGACTATGTTGAAAAACGTCGAGTACTATTTGGACTGGTAACAGTGATGGGAGCATCGCTGGGAGAAGTGTGTAGAGTTACAAGGAGACTATGTTGAAAAACGTCGAGTACTATTTGGACGGCTTACAGAGATAGGAGCATCGCTGGGAGAAGTCTGTAGAGTTACAAGGAGACTATGTTGAAAAACGTCGAGTACTATTTGGACGGGTTACAGAGATGAGAGCATCGCTGGGAGAGGTGTGTAGAGTTACAATGAGACTATGTTGAAAAACGTCGAGTACTATTTGGACGGCTTACAGAGATGGGAGCATCGCTGGGAGAAGTGTGTAGAGTTACAAGGAGACTATGTTGAAAAACGCCGAGTACTATTTGGACGGCTTACAGAGATGGGAGCATCGCTGGGAGAAGTGTGTAGAGTTACAAGGAGACTATGTTGAAAAACACCGAGTACTATTTGGACGGGTTACAGAGATGGGATCATCGCTGGGAGAAGTGTGTAGAGTTACCAGGAGACTATGTTGAAAAACGCCGAGTACTATTTGGACGGGTTACAGAGATGGGATCATCGCTGGGAAATGTGTGTATAGTTACAAGGAGACTATATTGAAAAACGTCGCGTACTATTTGGACGGGTTACAGAGATGGGAGCATCGCTGGGAGATGTGTGTATAGTTACAAGGAGACTATATTGAAAAACGTCGAGTACTATTTGGACGGGTTACAGAGATGGGAGCATCGCTGGGAGATGTGTGTAGAGTTACAAGGAGACTATATTGAAAAACGTCGAGTACTATTTGGACGGGTTACAGAGATGGGAGCATCGCTGGGAGATGTGTGTATAGTTAAAAGGAGACTATATTGAAAAACGTCGAGTACTATTTGGGCGGGTTACAGAGATGGGAGCATCGCTGGGAGATGTGTGTATAGTTACAAGGAGACTATATTGAAAATCGCTGAGTACTATTTGGACGGGTTACAGAGATGAGGGCATCACTGGGAGATGTGTGTATAGTTACAAGGAGACTATATTGAAAAACGCTGAGTACTATTTGGATGGGTTACAGAGATGAGGGCATCACTGGGAGAAGTTTGTAGAGTTACTAGGAGACTATGTTTAAAAACGTCGAGTACTATTTGGATGAGTTACAGAGATGGGAGCATCGCTGGGCGAAGTGTGTAGAGTTACAAGGAGACTATGTTTAAAAACGTCGAGTACTATTTGGACGAGTTACAGAGATGGGAGCATCGCTGGGCGAAGTGTGTAGAGTTACAAGGAGACTATGTTTAAAAACGTCGAGTACTATTTGGACGAGTTACAGAGATGGGAGCATCGCTGGGCGAAGTGTGTAGAGTTACAAGGAGACTATGTTTAAAAACGTCGAGTACTAGTTGGATGAGTTACAGAGATGGGAGCATCGCTGGGAGAAGTGCGTAGAGCTACAAGGAGACTGCTGAAAATCGTCGAGTACTATTTGGACGGGTTACAGAGATGGGAGCATCGCTGGGAGAAGTGTGTAGAGTTACAAGGAGACTATGTTGAAAAACGTCGAGTACTATTTGGACGGCTTACAGAGATGGGAGCATCGCTGGGAGAAGTCTGTAGAGTTACAAGGAGACTATGTTGAAAAACGTCGAGTACTATTTGTACGGGTTACAGAGATGGGAGCATCGCTGGGCGAAGTGTGTAGAGTTACAAGGAGACTATGTTTAAAAACGTCGAGTACTAGTTGGATGAGTTACAGAGATGGGAGCATCGCTGGGAGAAGTGCGTAGAGCTACAAGGAGACTGTTGAAAATCGTCGAGTGCTATTTGGACGGGTTACAGAGATGGGAGCATCGCTGGGAGAAGTGTGTAGAGTTACAAGGAGACTATGTTGAAAAACGTCGAGTACTATTTGGACGGCTTACAGAGATGGGAGCATCGCTGGGAGAAGTCTGTAGAGTTACAAGGAGACTATGTTGAAAAACGTCGAGTACTATTTGTACGGGTTACAGAGATGGGAGCATCGCTGGGCGAAGTGTGTAGAGTTACAAGGAGACTATGTTTAAAAACGTCGAGTACTAGTTGGATGAGTTACAGAGATGGGAGCATCGCTGGGAGAAGTGCGTAGAGCTACAAGGAGACTGTTGAAAATCGTCGAGTACTATTTGGACGGGTTACAGAGATGGGAGCATCGCTGGGAGAAGTGTGTAGAGTTACAAGGAGACTATGTTGAAAAACGTCGAGTACTATTTGGACGGCTTACAGAGATGGGAGCATCGCTGGGAGAAGTCTGTAGAGTTACAAGGAGACTATGTTGAAAAACGTCGAGTACTATTTGAACGGGTTATGGAGATGAGAGCATCGCTGGGAGAGGTGTGTAGAGTTACAATGAGACTATGTTGAAAAACGTCGAGTACTATTTGGACGGCTTACAGAGATGGGAGCATCGCTGGGAGAAGTGTGTAGAGTTACAAGGAGACTATGTTGAAAAACGCCGAGTACTATTTGGACGGCTTACAGAGATGGGAGCATCGCTGGGAGAAGTGTGTAGAGTTACAAGGAGACTATGTTGAAAAACACCGAGTACTATTTCGACGGGTTACAGAGATGGGAACATCGCTGGGAGAAGTGTGTAGAGTTACAAGGAGACTGTTGAAAAACGTCGAGTACTATTTGGACGGCTTACAGAGATGGGAGCATCGCAGGGAGAAGTGTGTAGAGTTACAAGGAGACTATGTTGAAAAACGCCGAGTACTATTTGGACGGGTTACAGAGATGGGATCATCGGTGGGAGAAGTGTGTAGAGTTACCAGGAGACTATGTTGAAAAACGCCGAGTACTATTTGGACGGGTTACAGAGATGGGATCATCGCTGGGAGAAGTGTGTAGATTTACAAGGATACTATGTTGAAAAACGTCGAGTACTATTTGGACGGGTTACAGAGATGGGAGCATCGCTGGGAGAAGTGTGTAGAGTTACAGGGAGACTATGTTGAAAAAGGCCGAGAACTATTTGGACGAGTTACAGAGATGGGAGCATCGCTGGGAGAAGTGTGTATAGTTAGAGGGAGACTATGTTGAAAAACGTCGAGTACCATTTGGACGGGTTACAGAGATGGGAGCATCGCTGGGAGAAGTGTGTAGAGTTACAAGGAGACTATGTTTAAAAACGTACTATTTGGACGGGTTACAGAGATGGGAGCATCGCTGGGAGAAGTGCGTAGAGCTACAAGGAGACTGTTGAAAATCGTCGAGTACTATTTGGACGGGTTACAGAGATGGGAGCATCGCTGGGAGAAGTGTGTAGAGTTACAAGGAGACTATGTTGAAAAACGTCGAGTACTATTTGGGCGGCTTACAGAGATGGGAGCATCGCTGGGAGAAGTGTGTAGAGTTACAAGGAGACTATGTTGAAAAACGTCGAGTACTATTTGGACGGGTTACAGAGATGAGAGCATCGCTGGGAGAGGTGTGTAGAGTTACAATGAGACTATGTTGAAAAACGTCGAGTACTATTTGGACGGCTTACAGAGATGGAAGCATCGCTGGGAGAAGTGTGTAGAGTTACAAGGAGACTATGTTGAAAAACGCCGAGTACTATTTGGACGGCTTACAGAGATGGGAGCATCGCTGGGAGAAGTGTGTAGAGTTACAAGGAGACTATGTTGAAAAACACCGAGTACTATTTCGACGGGTTACAGAGATGGGAACATCGCTGGGAGAAGTGTGTAGAGTTACAAGGAGACTGTTGAAAAACGTCGAGTACTATTTGGACGGCTTACAGAGATGGGAGCATCGCAGGGAGAAGTGTGTAGAGTTACAAGGAAACTATGTTGAAAAACGCCGAGTACTATTTGGACGGGTTACAGAGATGGGATCATCGGTGGGAGAAGTGTGTAGAGTTACCAGGAGACTATGTTGAAAAACGCCGAGTACTATTTGGACGGGTTACAGAGATGGGATCATCGCTGGGAGAAGTGTGTAGATTTACTAGGATACTATGTTGAAAAACGTCGAGTACTATTTGGACGGGTTACAGAGATGTGAGCATCGCTGGGAGAAGTGTGTAGAGTTACCAGGAGACTATGTTGAAAAACGTCGAGTACTATTTGGACGGGTTACAGAGATGGGAGCATCGCTGGGAGAAGTGTGTAGAGTTACAGGGAGACTATGTTGAAAAAGGCCGAGAACTATTTGGACGAGTTACAGAGATGGGAGCATCGCTGGGAGAAGTGTGTAGAGTTACAGGGAGACTATGTTGAAAAACGCCGAGTACTATTTGGACGGGTTACAGAGATGGGAGCATCGCTGGGAGAAGTGTGTAGAGTTACAGGGAGACTATGTTGAAAAACGCCGAGTACTATTTGGACGAGTTACAGAGATGGGAGCATCGCTGGGAGAAGTGTGTAGAGTTACAGGGAGACTATGTTGAAAAACGCCGAGTACTATTTGGACGGGTTACAGAGATGGGAGCATCGCTGGGAGAAGTGTGTAGAGTTACAGGGAGACTATGTTGAAAAAACACCGAGTACTATTTGGACGGGTTACAGAGATGAGAGCGTCGCTGGGAGAAGTGTGTAGAGTTACAAGGAGACTATGTTGAAAAACGTCGAGTACTGTTTGGGCGGGTTACAGAGATGGGAGCATCGCTGGGAGATGTGTGTATAGTTACAAGGAGACTATATTGAAAAACGTCGAGTACTATTTGGGCGGGTTACAGAGATGGGAGCATCGCTGGGAGATGTGTGTATAGTTACAAGGAGACTATATTGAAAAACGTCGAGTACTATTTGGACGGGTTACAGAGATGGGAGCGTCCCTGGGAGATGTGTGTATAGTTACAAGGAGACTATATTGAAAAACGTCGAGTACTATTTGGATGGGTTACAGAGATGGGAGCATCGCTGGGAGATGTGTGTATAGTTACAAGGAGACTATATTGAAAAACGTCGAGTACTATTTGGACGGGTTACAGAGATGGGAGCATCGCTGGGAGATGTGTGTATAGCTACAAGGAGACTATATTGAAAAACGTCGAGTACTATTTGGGCGGGTTACAGAGATGGGAGCATCGCTGGGAGATGTGTGTATAGTTACAAGGAGACTATATTGAAAAACGCTGAGTACTATTTGGACGGGTTACAGAGATGAGGGCATCACTGGGAGATGTGTGTATAGTTACAAGGAGACTATATTGAAAAACGCTGAGTACTATTTGGACGGGTTACAGAGATGAGGGCATCACTGGGAGAAGTTTGTAGAGTTACAAGGAGACTATGTTGAAAAACACCGAGTACTATTTCGACGGGTTACAGAGATGGGAACATCGCTGGGAGAAGTGTGTAGAGTTACAAGGAGACTGTTGAAAAACGTCGAGTACTATTTGGACGGCTTACAGAGATGGGAGCATCGCAGGGAGAAGTGTGTAGAGTTACAAGGAGACTATGTTGAAAAACGCCGAGTACTATTTGGACGGGTTACAGAGATGGGATCATCGGTGGGAGAAGTGTGTAGAGTTACCAGGAGACTATGTTGAAAAACGCCGAGTACTATTTGGACGGGTTACAGAGATGGGATCATCGCTGGGAGAAGTGTGTAGATTTACAAGGATACTATGTTGAAAAACGTCGAGTACTATTTGGACGGGTTACAGAGATGGGAGCATCGCTGGGAGAAGTGTGTAGAGTTACAGGGAGACTATGTTGAAAAAGGCCGAGAACTATTTGGACGAGTTACAGAGATGGGAGCATCGCTGGGAGAAGTGTGTATAGTTAGAGGGAGACTATGTTGAAAAACGTCGAGTACCATTTGGACGGGTTACAGAGATGGGAGCATCGCTGGGAGAAGTGTGTAGAGTTACAAGGAGACTATGTTTAAAAACGTACTATTTGGACGGGTTACAGAGATGGGAGCATCGCTGGGAGAAGTGCGTAGAGCTACAAGGAGACTGTTGAAAATCGTCGAGTACTATTTGGACGGGTTACAGAGATGGGAGCATCGCTGGGAGAAGTGTGTAGAGTTACAAGGAGACTATGTTGAAAAACGTCGAGTACTATTTGGGCGGCTTACAGAGATGGGAGCATCGCTGGGAGAAGTGTGTAGAGTTACAAGGAGACTATGTTGAAAAACGTCGAGTACTATTTGGACGGGTTACAGAGATGAGAGCATCGCTGGGAGAGGTGTGTAGAGTTACAATGAGACTATGTTGAAAAACGTCGAGTACTATTTGGACGGCTTACAGAGATGGAAGCATCGCTGGGAGAAGTGTGTAGAGTTACAAGGAGACTATGTTGAAAAACGCCGAGTACTATTTGGACGGCTTACAGAGATGGGAGCATCGCTGGGAGAAGTGTGTAGAGTTACAAGGAGACTATGTTGAAAAACACCGAGTACTATTTCGACGGGTTACAGAGATGGGAACATCGCTGGGAGAAGTGTGTAGAGTTACAAGGAGACTGCTGAAAAACGTCGAGTACTATTTGGACGGCTTACAGAGATGGGAGCATCGCAGGGAGAAGTGTGTAGAGTTACAAGGAAACTATGTTGAAAAACGCCGAGTACTATTTGGACGGGTTACAGAGATGGGATCATCGGTGGGAGAAGTGTGTAGAGTTACCAGGAGACTATGTTGAAAAACGCCGAGTACTATTTGGACGGGTTACAGAGATGGGATCATCGCTGGGAGAAGTGTGTAGATTTACTAGGATACTATGTTGAAAAACGTCGAGTACTATTTGGACGGGTTACAGAGATGTGAGCATCGCTGGGAGAAGTGTGTAGAGTTACCAGGAGACTATGTTGAAAAACGTCGAGTACTATTTGGACGGGTTACAGAGATGGGAGCATCGCTGGGAGAAGTGTGTAGAGTTACAGGGAGACTATGTTGAAAAAGGCCGAGAACTATTTGGACGAGTTACAGAGATGGGAGCATCGCTGGGAGAAGTGTGTAGAGTTACAGGGAGACTATGTTGAAAAACGCCGAGTACTATTTGGACGGGTTACAGAGATGGGAGCATCGCTGGGAGAAGTGTGTAGAGTTACAGGGAGACTATGTTGAAAAACGCCGAGTACTATTTGGACGAGTTACAGAGATGGGAGCATCGCTGGGAGAAGTGTGTAGAGTTACAGGGAGACTATGTTGAAAAACGCCGAGTACTATTTGGAGGAGTTACAGAGATGGGAGCATCGCTGGGAGAAGTGTGTAGAGTTACAGGGAGACTATGTTGAAAAACGCCGAGTACTATTTGGACGGGTTACAGAGATGGGAGCATCGCTGGGAGAAGTGTGTAGAGTTACAGGGAGACTATGTTGAAAAAACACCGAGTACTATTTGGACGGGTTACAGAGATGAGAGCGTCGCTGGGAGAAGTGTGTAGAGTTACAAGGAGACTATGTTGAAAAACGTCGATTACTGTTTGGGCGGGTTACAGAGATGGGAGCATCGCTGGGAGATGTGTGTATAGTTACAAGGAGACTATATTGAAAAACGTCGAGTACTATTTGGGCGGGTTACAGAGATGGGAGCATCGCTGGGAGATGTGTGTATAGTTACAAGGAGACTATATTGAAAAACGTCGAGTACTATTTGGACGGGTTACAGAGATGGGAGCGTCCCTGGGAGATGTGTGTATAGTTACAAGGAGACTATATTGAAAAACGTCGAGTACTATTTGGATGGGTTACAGAGATGGGAGCATCGCTGGGAGATGTGTGTATAGTTACAAGGAGACTATATTGAAAAACGTCGAGTACTATTTGGACGGGTTACAGAGATGGGAGCATCGCTGGGAGATGTGTGTATAGCTACAAGGAGACTATATTGAAAAACGTCGAGTACTATTTGGGCGGGTTACAGAGATGGGAGCATCGCAGGGAGAAGTGTGTAGAGTTACAAGGAAACTATGTTGAAAAACGCCGAGTACTATTTGGACGGGTTACAGAGATGGGATCATCGGTGGGAGAAGTGTGTAGAGTTACCAGGAGACTATGTTGAAAAACGCCGAGTACTATTTGGACGGGTTACAGAGATGGGATCATCGCTGGGAGAAGTGTGTAGATTTACTAGGATACTATGTTGAAAAACGTCGAGTACTATTTGGACGGGTTACAGAGATGTGAGCATCGCTGGGAGAAGTGTGTAGAGTTACCAGGAGACTATGTTGAAAAACGTCGAGTACTATTTGGACGGGTTACAGAGATGGGAGCATCGCTGGGAGAAGTGTGTAGAGTTACAGGGAGACTATGTTGAAAAAGGCCGAGAACTATTTGGACGAGTTACAGAGATGGGAGCATCGCTGGGAGAAGTGTGTAGAGTTACAGGGAGACTATGTTGAAAAACGCCGAGTACTATTTGGACGGGTTACAGAGATGGGAACATCGCTGGGAGAAGTGTGTAGAGTTACAGGGAGACTATGTTGAAAAACGCCGAGTACTATTTGGACGAGTTACAGAGATGGGAGCATCGCTGGGAGAAGTGTGTAGAGTTACAGGGAGACTATGTTGAAAAACGCCGAGTACTATTTGGAGGAGTTACAGAGATGGGAGCATCGCTGGGAGAAGTGTGTAGAGTTACAGGGAGACTATGTTGAAAAACGCCGAGTACTATTTGGACGGGTTACAGAGATGGGAGCATCGCTGGGAGAAGTGTGTAGAGTTACAGGGAGACTATGTTGAAAAAACACCGAGTACTATTTGGACGGGTTACAGAGATGAGAGCGTCGCTGGGAGAAGTGTGTAGAGTTACAAGGAGACTATGTTGAAAAACGTCGAGTACTGTTTGGGCGGGTTACAGAGATGGGAGCATCGCTGGGAGATGTGTGTATAGTTACAAGGAGACTATATTGAAAAACGTCGAGTACTATTTGGGCGGGTTACAGAGATGGGAGCATCGCTGGGAGATGTGTGTATAGTTACAAGGAGACTATATTGAAAAACGTCGAGTACTATTTGGACGGGTTACAGAGATGGGAGCGTCCCTGGGAGATGTGTGTATAGTTACAAGGAGACTATATTGAAAAACGTCGAGTACTATTTGGATGGGTTACAGAGATGGGAGCATCGCTGGGAGATGTGTGTATAGTTACAAGGAGACTATATTGAAAAACGTCGAGTACTATTTGGACGGGTTACAGAGATGGGAGCATCGCTGGGAGATGTGTGTATAGCTACAAGGAGACTATATTGAAAAACGTCGAGTACTATTTGGGCGGGTTACAGAGATGGGAGCATCGCTGGGAGATGTGTGTATAGTTACAAGGAGACTATATTGAAAAACGCTGAGTACTATTTGGACGGGTTACAGAGATGAGGGCATCACTGGGAGATGTGTGTATAGTTACAAGGAGACTATATTGAAAAACGCTGAGTACTATTTGGACGGGTTACAGAGATGAGGGCATCACTGGGAGAAGTTTGTAGAGTTACTAGGAGACTATGTTTAAAAACGTCGAGTACTATTTGGATGAGTTACAGAGATGGGAGCATCGCTGGGCGAAGTGTGTAGAGTTACAAGGAGACTATGTTTAAAAACGTCGAGTACTATTTGGACGAGTTACAGAGATGGGAGCATCGCTGGGCGAAGTGTGTAGAGTTACAAGGACACTATGTTTGAAAACGTCGAGTACTATTTGGACGAGTTACAGAGATGGGAGCATCGCTGGGAGAAGTGTGTAGAGTTACAAGGAGACTATGTATAAAAACGTCGAGTACTATTTGGACGGGTTACAGAGATGGGAGCATCGCTGGGAGAAGTGCGTAGAGCTACAAGGAGACTGTTGAAAATCGTCGAGTACTATTTGGACGGGTTACAGAGATGAGAACATCGCTGGGAGAAGTGTGTAGAGTTACAAGGAGACTATGTTGAAAAACGTCGAGTACTATTTGGACTGGTTACAGTGATGGGAGCATCGCTGGGAGAAGTGTGTAGAGTTACAAGGAGACTATGTTGAAAAACGTCGAGTACTATTTGGACGGCTTACAGAGATAGGAGCATCGCTGGGAGAAGTCTGTAGAGTTACAAGGAGACTATGTTGAAAAACGTCGAGTACTATTTGGACGGGTTACAGAGATGGGAGCATCGCTGGGAGAAGTGCGTAGAGCTACAAGGAGACTGTTGAAAATCGTCGAGTACTATTTGGACGGGTTACAGAGATGAGAACATCGCTGGGAGAAGTGTGTAGATTTACAAGGAGACTATGTTGAAAAACGCGAGTACTATTTGGACTGGTAACAGTGATGGGAGCATCGCTGGGAGAAGTGTGTAGAGTTACAAGGAGACTATGTTGAAAAACGTCGAGTACTATTTGGACGGCTTACAGAGATAGGAGCATCGCTGGGAGAAGTCTGTAGAGTTACAAGGAGACTATGTTGAAAAACGTCGAGTACTATTTGGACGGGTTACAGAGATGAGAGCATCGCTGGGAGAGGTGTGTAGAGTTACAATGAGACTATGTTGAAAAACGTCGAGTACTATTTGGACGGCTTACAGAGATGGGAGCATCGCTGGGAGAAGTGTGTAGAGTTACAAGGAGACTATGTTGAAAAACACCGAGTACTATTTGGACGGGTTACAGAGATGGGAACATCGCTGGGAGAAGTGTGTAGAGTTACAAGCAGACTGTTGAAAAACGTCGAGTACTATTTGGACGGCTTACAGAGATGGGAGCATCGCAGGGAGAAGTGTGTAGAGTTACAAGGAGACTATGTTGAAAAACGCCGAGTACTATTTGGACGGGTTACAGAGATGGGATCATCGCTGGGAGAAGTGTGTAGAGTTACCAGGAGACTATGTTGAAAAACGCCGAGTACTATTTGGACGGGTTACAGAGATGGGATCATCGCTGGGAGATGTGTGTATAGTTACAAGGAGACTATATTGAAAAACGTCGAGTACTATTTGGACGGGTTACAGAGATGGGAGCATCGCTGGGAGATGTGTGTATAGTTACAAGGAGACTATCTTGAAAAACGTCGAGTACTATTTGGACGGGTTACAGAGATGGGAGCATCGCTGGGAGATGTGTGTATAGTTACAAGGAGACTATATTGAAAAACGTCGAGTACTATTTGGACGGGTTACAGAGATGGGAGCATCGCTGGGAGATGTGTGTATAGTTACAAGGAGACTATATTGAAAAACGTCGAGTACTATTTGGGCGGGTTACAGAGATGGGAGCATCGCTGGGAGATGTGTGTATAGTTACAAGGAGACTATATTGAAAAACGCTGAGTACTATTTGGACGGGTTACAGAGATGAGGGCATCACTGGGAGATGTGTGTATAGTTACAAGGAGACTATATTGAAAAACGCTGAGTACTATTTGGATGGGTTACAGAGATGAGGGCATCACTGGGAGAAGTTTGTAGAGTTACTAGGAGACTATGTTTAAAAACGTCGAGTACTATTTGGATGAGTTACAGAGATGGGAGCATCGCTGGGCGAAGTGTGTAGAGTTACAAGGAGACTATGTTTAAAAACGTCGAGTACTAGTTGATGAGTTACAGAGATGGGAGCATCGCTGGGAGAAGTGTGTAGAGTTACAAGGAGACTATGCTTGAAAACGTCGAGTACTATTTGGATGATTTACAGAGATGGGAGCATCGCTGGGAGAAGTGTGTAGAGTTACAAGGTGACTATGTTGAAAAACGTCGAGTACCATTTGGACGGGTTACAGAGATGGGAGCATCGCTGGGAGAAGTGTGTAGAGTTACAAGGAGACTATGTTTAAAAACGTCGAGTACTATTTGGACGGGTTACAGAGATGGGAGCATCGCTGGGAGAAGTGCGTAGAGCTACAAGGAGACTGTTGAAAATCGTCGAGTACTATTTGGACGGGTTACAGAGATGGGAGCATCGCTGGGAGAAGTGTGTAGAGTTACAAGGAGACTATGTTGAAAAACGTCGAGTACTATTTGGACGGCTTACAGAGATGGGAGCATCGCTGGGAGAAGTCTGTAGAGTTACAAGGAGACTATGTTGAAAAACGTCGAGTACTATTTGGACGGGTTACAGAGATGAGAGCATCCCTGGGAGAGGTGTGTAGAGTTACAATGAGACTATGTTGAAAAACGTCGAGTACTATTTGGACGGCTTACAGAGATGGGAGCATCGCTGGGAGAAGTGTGTAGAGTTACAAGGAGACTATGTTGAAAAACGCCGAGTACTATTTGGACGGCTTACAGAGATGGGAGCATCGCTGGGAGAAGTGTGTAGAGTTACAAGGAGACTATGTTGAAAAACACCGAGTACTATTTCGACGGGTTACAGAGATGGGAACATCGCTGGGAGAAGTGTGTAGAGTTACAAGGAGACTGTTGAAAAACGTCGAGTACTATTTGGACGGCTTACAGAGATGGGAGCATCGCAGGGAGAAGTGTGTAGAGTTACAAGGAGACTATGTTGAAAAACGCCGAGTACTATTTGGACGGGTTACAGAGATGGGATCATCGGTGGGAGAAGTGTGTAGAGTTACCAGGAGACTATGTTGAAAAACGCCGAGTACTATTTGGACGGGTTACAGAGATGGGATCATCGCTGGGAGAAGTGTGTAGATTTACAAGGATACTATGTTGAAAAACGTCGAGTACTATTTGGACAGGTTACAGAGATGGGAGCATCGCTGGGAGAAGTGTGTAGAGTTACAGGGAGACTATGTTGAAAAAGGCCGAGAACTATTTGGACGAGTTACAGAGATGGGAGCATCGCTGGGAGAAGTGTGTAGAGTTACAGGGAGACTATGTTGAAAAACGCCGAGTACTATTTGGACGGGTTACAGAGATGGGAGCATCGCTGGGAGAAGTGTGTAGAGTTACAGGGAGACTATGTTGAAAAACGCCGAGTACTATTTGGACGAGTTACAGAGATGGGAGCATCGCTGGGAGAAGTGTGTAGAGTTACAGGGAGACTATGTTGAAAAACGCCGAGTACTATTTGGAGGAGTTACAGAGATGGGAGCATCGCTGGGAGAAGTGTGTAGAGTTACAGGGAGACTATGTTGAAAAACGCCGAGTACTATTTGGACGGGTTACAGAGATGGGAGCATCGCTGGGAGAAGTGTGTAGAGTTACAGGGAGACTATGTTGAAAAACACCGAGTACTATTTCGACGGGTTACAGAGATGGGAACATCGCTGGGAGAAGTGTGTAGAGTTACAAGGAGACTGTTGAAAAACGTCGAGTACTATTTGGACGGCTTACAGAGATGGGAGCATCGCAGGGAGAAGTGTGTAGAGTTACAAGGAGACTATGTTGAAAAACGCCGAGTACTATTTGGACGGGTTACAGAGATGGGATCATCGGTGGGAGAAGTGTGTAGAGTTACCAGGAGACTATGTTGAAAAACGCCGAGTACTATTTGGACGGGTTACAGAGATGGGATCATCGCTGGGAGAAGTGTGTAGATTTACAAGGATACTATGTTGAAAAACGTCGAGTACTATTTGGACGGGTTACAGAGATGGGAGCATCGCTGGGAGAAGTGTGTAGAGTTACAGGGAGACTATGTTGAAAAAGGCCGAGAACTATTTGGACGAGTTACAGAGATGGGAGCATCGCTGGGAGAAGTGTGTATAGTTAGAGGGAGACTATGTTGAAAAACGTCGAGTACCATTTGGACGGGTTACAGAGATGGGAGCATCGCTGGGAGAAGTGTGTAGAGTTACAAGGAGACTATGTTTAAAAACGTACTATTTGGACGGGTTACAGAGATGGGAGCATCGCTGGGAGAAGTGCGTAGAGCTACAAGGAGACTGTTGAAAATCGTCGAGTACTATTTGGACGGGTTACAGAGATGGGAGCATCGCTGGGAGAAGTGTGTAGAGTTACAAGGAGACTATGTTGAAAAACGTCGAGTACTATTTGGGCGGCTTACAGAGATGGGAGCATCGCTGGGAGAAGTGTGTAGAGTTACAAGGAGACTATGTTGAAAAACGTCGAGTACTATTTGGACGGGTTACAGAGATGAGAGCATCGCTGGGAGAGGTGTGTAGAGTTACAATGAGACTATGTTGAAAAACGTCGAGTACTATTTGGACGGCTTACAGAGATGGAAGCATCGCTGGGAGAAGTGTGTAGAGTTACAAGGAGACTATGTTGAAAAACGCCGAGTACTATTTGGACGGCTTACAGAGATGGGAGCATCGCTGGGAGAAGTGTGTAGAGTTACAAGGAGACTATGTTGAAAAACACCGAGTACTATTTCGACGGGTTACAGAGATGGGAACATCGCTGGGAGAAGTGTGTAGAGTTACAAGGAGACTGCTGAAAAACGTCGAGTACTATTTGGACGGCTTACAGAGATGGGAGCATCGCAGGGAGAAGTGTGTAGAGTTACAAGGAAACTATGTTGAAAAACGCCGAGTACTATTTGGACGGGTTACAGAGATGGGATCATCGGTGGGAGAAGTGTGTAGAGTTACCAGGAGACTATGTTGAAAAACGCCGAGTACTATTTGGACGGGTTACAGAGATGGGATCATCGCTGGGAGAAGTGTGTAGATTTACTAGGATACTATGTTGAAAAACGTCGAGTACTATTTGGACGGGTTACAGAGATGTGAGCATCGCTGGGAGAAGTGTGTAGAGTTACCAGGAGACTATGTTGAAAAACGTCGAGTACTATTTGGACGGGTTACAGAGATGGGAGCATCGCTGGGAGAAGTGTGTAGAGTTACAGGGAGACTATGTTGAAAAAGGCCGAGAACTATTTGGACGAGTTACAGAGATGGGAGCATCGCTGGGAGAAGTGTGTAGAGTTACAGGGAGACTATGTTGAAAAACGCCGAGTACTATTTGGACGGGTTACAGAGATGGGAGCATCGCTGGGAGAAGTGTGTAGAGTTACAGGGAGACTATGTTGAAAAACGCCGAGTACTATTTGGACGAGTTACAGAGATGGGAGCATCGCTGGGAGAAGTGTGTAGAGTTACAGGGAGACTATGTTGAAAAACGCCGAGTACTATTTGGAGGAGTTACAGAGATGGGAGCATCGCTGGGAGAAGTGTGTAGAGTTACAGGGAGACTATGTTGAAAAACGCCGAGTACTATTTGGACGGGTTACAGAGATGGGAGCATCGCTGGGAGAAGTGTGTAGAGTTACAGGGAGACTATGTTGAAAAAACACCGAGTACTATTTGGACGGGTTACAGAGATGAGAGCGTCGCTGGGAGAAGTGTGTAGAGTTACAAGGAGACTATGTTGAAAAACGTCGATTACTGTTTGGGCGGGTTACAGAGATGGGAGCATCGCTGGGAGATGTGTGTATAGTTACAAGGAGACTATATTGAAAAACGTCGAGTACTATTTGGGCGGGTTACAGAGATGGGAGCATCGCTGGGAGATGTGTGTATAGTTACAAGGAGACTATATTGAAAAACGTCGAGTACTATTTGGACGGGTTACAGAGATGGGAGCGTCCCTGGGAGATGTGTGTATAGTTACAAGGAGACTATATTGAAAAACGTCGAGTACTATTTGGATGGGTT
Source organism: Mantis religiosa (assembly GCA_030765055.1). Classification (NCBI taxonomy): domain Eukaryota; kingdom Metazoa; phylum Arthropoda; class Insecta; order Mantodea; family Mantidae; genus Mantis; species Mantis religiosa. The sequence goes on from CM060958.1 coordinate 3,873,557, forward strand.
ACAGAGATGGGAGCATCGCTGGGAGATGTGTGTATAGTTACAAGGAGACTATATTGAAAAACGTCGAGTACTATTTGGACGGGTTACAGAGATGGGAGCATCGCTGGGAGATGTGTGTATAGCTACAAGGAGACTATATTGAAAAACGTCGAGTACTATTTGGGCGGGTTACAGAGATGGGAGCATCGCAGGGAGAAGTGTGTAGAGTTACAAGGAAACTATGTTGAAAAACGCCGAGTACTATTTGGACGGGTTACAGAGATGGGATCATCGGTGGGAGAAGTGTGTAGAGTTACCAGGAGACTATGTTGAAAAACGCCGAGTACTATTTGGACGGGTTACAGAGATGGGATCATCGCTGGGAGAAGTGTGTAGATTTACTAGGATACTATGTTGAAAAACGTCGAGTACTATTTGGACGGGTTACAGAGATGTGAGCATCGCTGGGAGAAGTGTGTAGAGTTACCAGGAGACTATGTTGAAAAACGTCGAGTACTATTTGGACGGGTTACAGAGATGGGAGCATCGCTGGGAGAAGTGTGTAGAGTTACAGGGAGACTATGTTGAAAAAGGCCGAGAACTATTTGGACGAGTTACAGAGATGGGAGCATCGCTGGGAGAAGTGTGTAGAGTTACAGGGAGACTATGTTGAAAAACGCCGAGTACTATTTGGACGGGTTACAGAGATGGGAACATCGCTGGGAGAAGTGTGTAGAGTTACAGGGAGACTATGTTGAAAAACGCCGAGTACTATTTGGACGAGTTACAGAGATGGGAGCATCGCTGGGAGAAGTGTGTAGAGTTACAGGGAGACTATGTTGAAAAACGCCGAGTACTATTTGGAGGAGTTACAGAGATGGGAGCATCGCTGGGAGAAGTGTGTAGAGTTACAGGGAGACTATGTTGAAAAACGCCGAGTACTATTTGGACGGGTTACAGAGATGGGAGCATCGCTGGGAGAAGTGTGTAGAGTTACAGGGAGACTATGTTGAAAAAACACCGAGTACTATTTGGACGGGTTACAGAGATGAGAGCGTCGCTGGGAGAAGTGTGTAGAGTTACAAGGAGACTATGTTGAAAAACGTCGAGTACTGTTTGGGCGGGTTACAGAGATGGGAGCATCGCTGGGAGATGTGTGTATAGTTACAAGGAGACTATATTGAAAAACGTCGAGTACTATTTGGGCGGGTTACAGAGATGGGAGCATCGCTGGGAGATGTGTGTATAGTTACAAGGAGACTATATTGAAAAACGTCGAGTACTATTTGGACGGGTTACAGAGATGGGAGCGTCCCTGGGAGATGTGTGTATAGTTACAAGGAGACTATATTGAAAAACGTCGAGTACTATTTGGATGGGTTACAGAGATGGGAGCATCGCTGGGAGATGTGTGTATAGTTACAAGGAGACTATATTGAAAAACGTCGAGTACTATTTGGACGGGTTACAGAGATGGGAGCATCGCTGGGAGATGTGTGTATAGCTACAAGGAGACTATATTGAAAAACGTCGAGTACTATTTGGGCGGGTTACAGAGATGGGAGCATCGCTGGGAGATGTGTGTATAGTTACAAGGAGACTATATTGAAAAACGCTGAGTACTATTTGGACGGGTTACAGAGATGAGGGCATCACTGGGAGATGTGTGTATAGTTACAAGGAGACTATATTGAAAAACGCTGAGTACTATTTGGACGGGTTACAGAGATGAGGGCATCACTGGGAGAAGTTTGTAGAGTTACTAGGAGACTATGTTTAAAAACGTCGAGTACTATTTGGATGAGTTACAGAGATGGGAGCATCGCTGGGCGAAGTGTGTAGAGTTACAAGGAGACTATGTTTAAAAACGTCGAGTACTATTTGGACGAGTTACAGAGATGGGAGCATCGCTGGGCGAAGTGTGTAGAGTTACAAGGACACTATGTTTGAAAACGTCGAGTACTATTTGGACGAGTTACAGAGATGGGAGCATCGCTGGGAGAAGTGTGTAGAGTTACAAGGAGACTATGTATAAAAACGTCGAGTACTATTTGGACGGGTTACAGAGATGGGAGCATCGCTGGGAGAAGTGCGTAGAGCTACAAGGAGACTGTTGAAAATCGTCGAGTACTATTTGGACGGGTTACAGAGATGAGAACATCGCTGGGAGAAGTGTGTAGAGTTACAAGGAGACTATGTTGAAAAACGTCGAGTACTATTTGGACTGGTTACAGTGATGGGAGCATCGCTGGGAGAAGTGTGTAGAGTTACAAGGAGACTATGTTGAAAAACGTCGAGTACTATTTGGACGGCTTACAGAGATAGGAGCATCGCTGGGAGAAGTCTGTAGAGTTACAAGGAGACTATGTTGAAAAACGTCGAGTACTATTTGGACGGGTTACAGAGATGGGAGCATCGCTGGGAGAAGTGCGTAGAGCTACAAGGAGACTGTTGAAAATCGTCGAGTACTATTTGGACGGGTTACAGAGATGAGAACATCGCTGGGAGAAGTGTGTAGATTTACAAGGAGACTATGTTGAAAAACGCGAGTACTATTTGGACTGGTAACAGTGATGGGAGCATCGCTGGGAGAAGTGTGTAGAGTTACAAGGAGACTATGTTGAAAAACGTCGAGTACTATTTGGACGGCTTACAGAGATAGGAGCATCGCTGGGAGAAGTCTGTAGAGTTACAAGGAGACTATGTTGAAAAACGTCGAGTACTATTTGGACGGGTTACAGAGATGAGAGCATCGCTGGGAGAGGTGTGTAGAGTTACAATGAGACTATGTTGAAAAACGTCGAGTACTATTTGGACGGCTTACAGAGATGGGAGCATCGCTGGGAGAAGTGTGTAGAGTTACAAGGAGACTATGTTGAAAAACACCGAGTACTATTTGGACGGGTTACAGAGATGGGAACATCGCTGGGAGAAGTGTGTAGAGTTACAAGCAGACTGTTGAAAAACGTCGAGTACTATTTGGACGGCTTACAGAGATGGGAGCATCGCAGGGAGAAGTGTGTAGAGTTACAAGGAGACTATGTTGAAAAACGCCGAGTACTATTTGGACGGGTTACAGAGATGGGATCATCGCTGGGAGAAGTGTGTAGAGTTACCAGGAGACTATGTTGAAAAACGCCGAGTACTATTTGGACGGGTTACAGAGATGGGATCATCGCTGGGAGATGTGTGTATAGTTACAAGGAGACTATATTGAAAAACGTCGAGTACTATTTGGACGGGTTACAGAGATGGGAGCATCGCTGGGAGATGTGTGTATAGTTACAAGGAGACTATCTTGAAAAACGTCGAGTACTATTTGGACGGGTTACAGAGATGGGAGCATCGCTGGGAGATGTGTGTATAGTTACAAGGAGACTATATTGAAAAACGTCGAGTACTATTTGGACGGGTTACAGAGATGGGAGCATCGCTGGGAGATGTGTGTATAGTTACAAGGAGACTATATTGAAAAACGTCGAGTACTATTTGGGCGGGTTACAGAGATGGGAGCATCGCTGGGAGATGTGTGTATAGTTACAAGGAGACTATATTGAAAAACGCTGAGTACTATTTGGACGGGTTACAGAGATGAGGGCATCACTGGGAGATGTGTGTATAGTTACAAGGAGACTATATTGAAAAACGCTGAGTACTATTTGGATGGGTTACAGAGATGAGGGCATCACTGGGAGAAGTTTGTAGAGTTACTAGGAGACTATGTTTAAAAACGTCGAGTACTATTTGGATGAGTTACAGAGATGGGAGCATCGCTGGGCGAAGTGTGTAGAGTTACAAGGAGACTATGTTTAAAAACGTCGAGTACTAGTTGATGAGTTACAGAGATGGGAGCATCGCTGGGAGAAGTGTGTAGAGTTACAAGGAGACTATGCTTGAAAACGTCGAGTACTATTTGGATGATTTACAGAGATGGGAGCATCGCTGGGAGAAGTGTGTAGAGTTACAAGGTGACTATGTTGAAAAACGTCGAGTACCATTTGGACGGGTTACAGAGATGGGAGCATCGCTGGGAGAAGTGTGTAGAGTTACAAGGAGACTATGTTTAAAAACGTCGAGTACTATTTGGACGGGTTACAGAGATGGGAGCATCGCTGGGAGAAGTGCGTAGAGCTACAAGGAGACTGTTGAAAATCGTCGAGTACTATTTGGACGGGTTACAGAGATGGGAGCATCGCTGGGAGAAGTGTGTAGAGTTACAAGGAGACTATGTTGAAAAACGTCGAGTACTATTTGGACGGCTTACAGAGATGGGAGCATCGCTGGGAGAAGTCTGTAGAGTTACAAGGAGACTATGTTGAAAAACGTCGAGTACTATTTGGACGGGTTACAGAGATGAGAGCATCCCTGGGAGAGGTGTGTAGAGTTACAATGAGACTATGTTGAAAAACGTCGAGTACTATTTGGACGGCTTACAGAGATGGGAGCATCGCTGGGAGAAGTGTGTAGAGTTACAAGGAGACTATGTTGAAAAACGCCGAGTACTATTTGGACGGCTTACAGAGATGGGAGCATCGCTGGGAGAAGTGTGTAGAGTTACAAGGAGACTATGTTGAAAAACACCGAGTACTATTTCGACGGGTTACAGAGATGGGAACATCGCTGGGAGAAGTGTGTAGAGTTACAAGGAGACTGTTGAAAAACGTCGAGTACTATTTGGACGGCTTACAGAGATGGGAGCATCGCAGGGAGAAGTGTGTAGAGTTACAAGGAGACTATGTTGAAAAACGCCGAGTACTATTTGGACGGGTTACAGAGATGGGATCATCGGTGGGAGAAGTGTGTAGAGTTACCAGGAGACTATGTTGAAAAACGCCGAGTACTATTTGGACGGGTTACAGAGATGGGATCATCGCTGGGAGAAGTGTGTAGATTTACAAGGATACTATGTTGAAAAACGTCGAGTACTATTTGGACAGGTTACAGAGATGGGAGCATCGCTGGGAGAAGTGTGTAGAGTTACAGGGAGACTATGTTGAAAAAGGCCGAGAACTATTTGGACGAGTTACAGAGATGGGAGCATCGCTGGGAGAAGTGTGTAGAGTTACAGGGAGACTATGTTGAAAAACGCCGAGTACTATTTGGACGGGTTACAGAGATGGGAGCATCGCTGGGAGAAGTGTGTAGAGTTACAGGGAGACTATGTTGAAAAACGCCGAGTACTATTTGGACGAGTTACAGAGATGGGAGCATCGCTGGGAGAAGTGTGTAGAGTTACAGGGAGACTATGTTGAAAAACGCCGAGTACTATTTGGAGGAGTTACAGAGATGGGAGCATCGCTGGGAGAAGTGTGTAGAGTTACAGGGAGACTATGTTGAAAAACGCCGAGTACTATTTGGACGGGTTACAGAGATGGGAGCATCGCTGGGAGAAGTGTGTAGAGTTACAGGGAGACTATGTTGAAAAAACACCGAGTACTATTTGGACGGGTTACAGAGATGGGATCATCGTTGGGAGAAGTGTGTAGAGTTACAAGGATACTATGTTGAAAAACGTCGAGTACTATTTGGACGGCTTACAGAGATGGGAACATCGCTGGGAGAAGTGTGTAGAGTTACAAGGAGACTATGTTGAAAAACGTCGAGTACTATTTCGACGGGTTACAGAGATGGGAACATCGCTGGGAGATGTGTGTATAGTTACAAGGAGACTATATTGAAAAACGTCGAGTACCATTTGGACGGGTTACAGAGATGGGAGCATCGCTGGGAGATGTGTGTATAGTTACAAGGAGACTATATTGAAAAACGTCGAGTACTATTTGGGCGGGTTACAGAGATGGGAGCATCGCTGGGAAATGTGTGTATAGTTACAAGGAGACTATATTGAAAAACGCTGAGTTCTATTTGGACGGGTTACAGAGATGAGGGCATCACTGGGAGATGTGTGTATAGTTACAAGGAGGCTATATTGAAAAACGCTGAGTACTATTTGGACGGGTTACAGAGATGAGGGCATCACTGGGAGAAGTTTGTAGAGTTACTAGGAGACTATGTTTAAAAACGTCGAGTACTATTTGGATGAGTTACAGAGATGGGAGCATCGCTGGGCGAAGTGTGTAGAGTTACAAGGAGACTATGTTTAAAAACGTCGAGTACTATTTGGACGAGTTACAGAGATGGGAGCATCGCTGGGCGAAGTGTGTAGAGTTACAAGGAGACTATGTTTAAAAACGTCGAGTACTATTTGGACGAGTTACAGAGATGGGAGCATCGCTGGGCGAAGTGTGTAGAGTTACAAGGAGACTATGTTTAAAAACGTCGAGTACTATTTCGACGGGTTACAGAGATGGGAACATCGCTGGGAGAAGTGTGTAGAGTTACAAGGAGACTGTTGAAAAACGTCGAGTACTATTTGGACGGCTTACAGAGATGGGAGCATCGCAGGGAGAAGTGTGTAGAGTTACAAGGAGACTATGTTGAAAAACGTCGAGTACTATTTGGACGGGTTACAGAGATGGGATCATCGGTGGGAGAAGTGTGTAGTTACCAGGAGACTATGTTGAAAAACGCCGAGTACTATTTGGACGGGTTACAGAGATGGGATCATCGCTGGGGGAAGTGTGTAGAGTTACAAGGATACTATGTTGAAAAACGTCGAGTACTATTTGGACGGGTTACAGAGATGGGAGCATCGCTGGGAGAAGTGTGTAGAGTTACAGGGAGACTATTGTGACTTTGTGGGTTCGTGGAATAAAAAGTCTAATTTCACCACTCAAAAATGTTCTTTATTTCCACCGACTTACAGTTTAACACTTGCCAGTTACACAAAATTACTTGCTGCACACAATTACAATTTACCCGTTCGTCCGTTACAACTTCCTTGTACTCGCGATTACATAAACTCCGATGCACGCACAGTCTTCTGTTGCACAATCCTTTCGTTCATTAACACGTCACTGACTAACTCTTACACCAAGAACTGCGACTGTCTTCTCGCTCACACCAACTGATTGACCAACTCAAACCAACAACTGAACTGAACTGAACTGACTCCGTCTGTCTGTAACCCTCTTTATATCGGAATATCGCCGGTTTCTAGTGACCAGTAGAATGTTCCAGACTCCGTAATTTCTGGAACCAGGTGGGCAGAAACGGACGGCCCACTGATGTTTTTCCTCCCAACCACTGCCTGTCAAATACTACAAGACAAACGAGGGGAAGGTGTGGCTAATGCGGTCCTCCCCCCTGCCTTCCGTTCGCAGCTGGTACAGGGTGTTCTAGCGGTCTTGTTACACTGCTCCCTCCTCAAAGCTGTTCGTCCTCGAACAGCCCCATCGTAGCGTGCGAGGCGGTCCAGGTGTACCACCGGGATCTGCCCGGAGTCTGAGCCAGAAGTAGCGCTGCCGTAGTTTGTGAATCATTCGGTTCGCTTCCAGGTGTCCTCCTGAAGTACCGGCGTGCACTTCCTCCAAGATTTCCGGGACCTTACTCCGGGGAAGTACCAACTGTCCTCTCTGCGCCTTCCCATCGGGTGACTCCCATACCCGGAACAGCACGCCCTCTCTCGTCTTCAACGAGTCCCATTTTGCCCAGTGCGACTTGTAGGTGGCGCTCCTCGGTGCGATGTCCTCCCAGGTTGGTCTCGTCCCTGCGTCCACTTCCCTTAAGAGTGGCCCCAAGTCTGCGTCCGCCAGTTGCTCCCTCCTCAGGCCTGCGCTATCCCAGCCTTCAGCAGGCACTGCCGCAACTACTCGGACTGCTGCGGCACGCTCCTCCTCTTCCACTCTTGTGCGCTCGTGGCCGTCCTGGATCTGCGATAGGACACCTCCAATGCAATGGTCGCTGGCGTCGGTGTCCACAATGAAGGCGCCACCCGGTTGTGGGAAACCCAAAATTGAAGCACTGCACAGGGTCCCCTTCGGGTGCTGGAAAGCGTCTTCGGCGTCCTCCGTCCACACATAAGGCCGGTTTTCCTCCGTCAGGCGGGTGAGGGGTTTTGCGATGTTGTCGGCCTTTTCCTCTAAATCATTAAGGCGGTCGTCTACTTGACCCTTCCGCTCGCCCAGCTCCGTCACGTCATCCCTCACGCCGGCCAACTGTTCTTCAAACTTGGCGGCGAGAGCCTCGTTCGCCACCTTCATTTCGGTAGCCGGACCGTCATTCGCTGCTCTCATTTCCGTGGTTAACTCGGCCTTCACTTGTTCCATCTTCTCGGCGATGTTGTTTGCCGTCTTCATTTGTTTCAACTCTGCGGCGATGTTCTCCCTAGCCGTCCTGATTAGTTTCAGTTCCGCGGCCAGGTTATTTCTAGTCTCCAGCGTCTCTGTTAATTCGGCCCGCATTTCTTCCATCTTCCTGATGATGTTGTCTTTAGCCGTCTTCATTTCTTTCAGTTCCGCTAAAATCTTTTCTAATGCTGCCTCCATCGTTGTAATGTTCGGTGATGTTGTTTTCCCGCTTCCTGACACCAGTGTGCCTTTGTGTTATCCCACTTCTTGACACCAGTGTGACTTTGTGGGTTCGTGGAATAAAAAGTCTAATTTCACCACTCAAAAATGTTCTTTATTTCCACCGACTTACAGTTTAACACTTGCCAGTTACACAAAATTACTTGCTGCACACAATTACAATTTACCCGTTCGTCCGTTACAACTTCCTTGTACTCGCGATTACATAAACTCCGATGCACGCACAGTCTTCTGTTGCACAATCCTTTCGTTCATTAACACGTCACTGACTAACTCTTACACCAAGAACTGCGACTGTCTTCTCGCTCACACCAACTGATTGACCAACTCAAACCAACAACTGAACTGAACTGAACTGACTCCGTCTGTCTGTAACCCTCTTTATATCGGAATATCGCCGGTTTCTAGTGACCAGGAGAATGTTCCAGACTCCGTAATTTCTGGAACCAGGTGGGCAGAAACGGACGGCCCACTGATGTTTTTCCTCCCAACCACTGCCTGTCAAATACTACAAGACAAACGAGGGGAAGGTGTGGCTAATGCGGTCCTCCCCCCTGCCTTCCGTTCGCAGCTGGTACAGGGTGTTCTAGCGGTCTTGTTACACTATGTTGAAAAACGCCGAGTACTATTTGGACGAGTTAGAGATGGGAGCATCGCTGGGAGAAGTGTGTAGAGTTAAAGGAAGACTATGTTGAAAAACGCCGAGTACTATTTGGACGGGTTACAGAGATGGGAGCATCGCTGGGAGAAGTGTGTAGAGTTACAGGGAGACTATGTTGAAAAACGCCGAGTACTATTTGGACGAGTTACAGAGATGGGAGCATCGCTGGGAGAAGTGTGTAGAGTTACAGGGAGACTATGTTGAAAAACGCCGAGTACTATTTGGACGGGTTACAGAAATGGGAGCATCGCTGGGAGAAGTGTGTAGAGTTACAGGGAGACTATGTTGAAAAAACACCGAGTACTATTTGGACGGGTTACAGAGATGAGAGCATCGCTGGGAGAAGTGTGAAGAGTTACAAGGAGACTATGTTGAAAAACGTCGAGTACTGTTTGGGCGGGTTACAGAGATGGGAGCATCGCTGGGAGATGTGTGTATAGTTACAAGGAGACTATATTGAAAAACGTCGAGTACTATTTGGGCGGGTTACAGAGATGGGAGCATCGCTGGGAGATGTGTGTATAGTTACAAGGAGACTATATTGAAAAACGTCGAGTACTATTTGGACGGGTTACAGAAATGGGAGCGTCCCTGGGAGATGTGTGTATAGTTACAAGGAGACTATATTGAAGAACGTCGAGTACTATTTGGATGGGTTACAGAGATGGGAGCATCGCTGGGAGATGTGTGTATAGTTACAAGGAGACTATATTGAAAAACGTCGAGTACTATTTGGACGGGTTACAGAGATGGGAGCATCGCTGGCAGATGTGTGTATAGTTACAAGGAGACTATATTGAAAAACGTCGAGTACTATTTGGGCGGGTTACAGAGATGGGAGCATCGCTGGGAGATGTGTGTATAGTTACAAGGAGACTATATTGAAAAACGCTGAGTACTATTTGGACGGGTTACAGAGATGAGGGCATCACTGGGAGATGTGTGTATAGTTACAAGGAGACTATATTGAAAAACGCTGAGTACTATTTGGACGGGTTACAGAGATGAGGGCATCACTGGGAGAAGTTTGTAGAGTTACTAGGAGACTATGTTTAAAAACGTCGAGTACTATTTGGATGAGTTACAGAGATGGGAGCATCGCTGGGCGAAGTGTGTAGAGTTACAAGGAGACTATGTTTAAAAACGTCGAGTACTATTTGGAAGAGTTACAGAGATGGGAGCATCGCTGGGCGAAGTGTGTAGAGTTACAAGGAGACTATGTTTGAAAACGTCGAGTACTATTTGGACGAGTTACAGAGATGGGACCATCGCTGGGCGAAGTGTGTAGAGTTACAAGGAGACTATGTTTAAAAACGTCGAGTACTATTTGGATGAGTTACAGAGATGGGAGCATCGCTGGGCGAAGTGTGTAGAGTTACTAGGAGACTATGTTTAAAAACGTCGAGTACTATTTGGACGAGTTACAGAGATGGGAGCATCGCTGGGCGAAGTGTGTAGAGTTACAAGGAGACTATGTTTAAAAACGTCGAGTACTATTTGGATGAGTTACAGAGATGGGAGCATCGCTGGGAGAAGTGTGTAGAGTTACAAGGAGACTATGTTTAAAAACGTCGAGTACTATTTGGATGATTTACAGAGATGGGAGCATCGCTGGGAGAAGTGTGTAGAGTTACAAGGTGACTATGTTGAAAAACGTCGAGTACCATTTGGACGGGTTACAGAGATGGGAGCATCGCTGGGAGAAGTGTGTAGAGTTACAAGGAGACTATGTATAAAAACGTCGAGTACTATTTGGACGGGTTACAGAGATGGGAGCATCGCTGGGAGAAGTGCGTAGAGCTACAAGGAGACTGTTGAAAATCGTCGAGTACTATTTGGACGGGTTACAGAGATGAGAACATCGCTGGGAGAAGTGTGTAGAGTTACAAGGAGACTATGTTGAAAAACGTCGAGTACTATTTGGACTGGTTACAGTGATGGGAGCATCTCTGGGAGAAGTGTGTAGAGTTACAAGGAGACTATGTTGAAAAACGTCGAGTACTATTTGGACGGCTTACAGAGATAGGAGCATCGCTGGGAGAAGTCTGTAGAGTTACAAGGAGACTATGTTGAAAAACGTCGAGTACTATTTGGACGGGTTACAGAGATGGGAGCATCGCTGGGAGAAGTGCGTAGAGCTACAAGGAGACTGTTGAAAATCGTCGAGTACTATTTGGACGGGTTACAGAGATGAGAACATCGCTGGGAGAAGTGTGTAGAGTTACAAGGAGACTATGTTGAAAAACGTCGAGTACTCTTTGGACTGGTAACAGTGATGGGAGCATCGCTGGGAGAAGTGTGTAGAGTTACAAGGAGACTATGTTGAAAAACGTCGAGTACTATTTGGACGGCTTACAGAGATAGGAGCATCGCTGGGAGAAGTCTGTAGAGTTACAAGGAGACTATGTTGAAAAACGTCGAGTACTATTTGGACGGGTTACAGAGATGAGAGCATCGCTGGGAGAGGTGTGTAGAGTTACAATGAGACTATGTTGAAAAACGTCGAGTACTATTTGGACGGCTTACAGAGATGGGAGCATCGCTGGGAGAAGTGTGTAGAGTTACAAGGAGACTATGTTGAAAAACACCGAGTACTATTTGGACGGGTTACAGAGATGGGAACATCGCTGGGAGAAGTGTGTAGAGTTACAAGCAGACTGTTGAAAAACGTCGAGTACTATTTGGACGGCTTACAGAGATGGGAGCATCGCAGGGAGAAGTGTGTAGAGTTACAAGGAGACTATGTTGAAAAACGCCGAGTACTATTTGGACGGGTTACAGAGATGGGATCATCGCTGGGAGAAGTGTGTAGAGTTACCAGGAGACTATGTTGAAAAACGCCGAGTACTATTTGGACGGGTTACAGAGATGGGATCATCGCTGGGAGATGTGTGTATAGTTACAAGGAGACTATATTGAAAAACGTCGAATACTATTTGGACGGGTTACAGAGATGGGAGCATCGCTGGGAGATGTGTATATAGTTACAAGGAGACTATATTGAAAAACGTCGAGTACTATTTGGGCGGGTTACAGAGATGGGAGCATCGCTGGGAGATGTGTGTATAGTTACAAGGAGACTATATTGAAAAACGCTGAGTACTATTTGGACGGGTTACAGAGATGAGGGCATCACTAGGAGATGTGTGTATAGTTACAAGGAGACTATATTGAAAAACGCTGAGTACTATTTGGATGGGTTACAGAGATGAGGGCATCACTGGGAGAAGTTTGTAGAGTTACTAGGAGACTATGTTTAAAAACGTCGAGTACTATTTGGATGAGTTACAGAGATGGGAGCATCGCTGGGCGAAGTGTGTAGAGTTACAAGGAGACTATGTTTAAAAACGTCGAGTACTATTTGGACGAATTACAGAGATGGGAGCATCGCTGGGCGAAGTGTGTAGAGTTACAAGGAGACTATGTTTAAAAACGTCGAGTACTATTTGGACGAGTTACAGAGATGGGAGCATCGCTGGGCGAAGTGTGTAGAGTTACAAGGAGACTATGTTTAAAAACGTCGAGTACTAGTTGGATGAGTTACAGAGATGGGAGCATCGCTGGGAGAAGTGTGTAGAGTTACAAGGAGACTATGCTTGAAAACGTCGAGTACTATTTGGATGATTTACAGAGATGGGAGCATCGCTGGGAGAAGTGTGTAGAGTTACAAGGTGACTATGTTGAAAAACGTCGAGTACCATTTGGACGGGTTACAGAGATGGGAGCATCGCTGGGAGAAGTGTGTAGAGTTACAAGGAGACTATGTTTAAAAACGTCGAGTACTATTTGGACGGGTTACAGAGATGGGAGCGTCGCTGGGAGAAGTGCGTAGAGCTACAAGGAGACTGTTGAAAATCGTCGAGTACTATTTGGACGGGTTACAGAGATGGGAGCATCGCTGGGAGAAGTGTGTAGAGTTACAAGGAGACTATGTTGAAAAACGTCGAGTACTATTTGGACGGGTTACAGAGATGGGAGCATCGCTGGGAGAAGTCTGTAGAGTTACAAGGAGACTATGTTGAAAAACGTCGAGTACTATTTGGACGGGTTACAGAGATGAGAGCATCGCTGGGAAGGGTGTGTAGAGTTACAATGAGACTATGTTGAAAAACGTCGAGTACTATTTGGACGGCTTACAGAGATGGGAGCATCGCTGGGAGAAGTGTGTAGAGTTACAAGGAGACTATGTTGAAAAACGCCGAGTACTATTTGGACGGCTTACAGAGATGGGAGCATCGCTGGGAGAAGTGTGTAGAGTTACAAGGAGACTATGTTGAAAAACACCGAGTACTATTTCGACGGGTTACAGAGATTGGAACATCGCTGGGAGAAGTGTGTAGAGTTACAAGGAGACTGTTGAAAAACGTCGAGTACTATTTGGACGGCTTACAGAGATGGGAGCATCGCAGGGAGAAGTCTGTAGAGTTACAAGGAGACTATGTTGAAAAACGCCGAGTACTATTTGGACGGGTTACAGAGATGGGATCATCGGTGGGAGAAGTGTGTAGAGTTACCAGGAGACTATGTTGAAAAACGCCGAGTACTATTTGGACGGGTTACAGAGATGGGATCATCGCTGGGAGAAGTGTGTAGATTTACAAGGATACTATGTTGAAAAACGTCGAGTACTATTTGGACGGGTTACAGAGATGGGAGCATCGCTGGGAGAAGTGTGTAGAGTTACAGGGAGACTATGTTGAAAAAGGCCGAGAACTATTTGGACGAGTTACAGAGATGGGAGCATCGCTGGGAGAAGTGTGTAGAGTTACAGGGAGACTATGTTGAAAAACGCCGAGTACTATTTGGACGGGTTACAGAGATGGGAGCATCGCTGGGAGAAGTGTGTAGAGTTACAGGGAGACTATGTTGAAAAACGCCGAGTACTATTTGGACGAGTTACAGAGATGGGAGCATCGCTGGGAGAAGTGTGTAGAGTTACAGGGAGACTATGTTGAAAAACGCCGAGTACTATTTGGAGGAGTTACGGAGATGGGAGCATCGCTGGGAGAAGTGTGTAGAGTTACAGGGAGACTATGTTGAAAAACGCCGAGTACTATTTGGACGGGTTACAGAGATGGGAGCATCGCTGGGAGAAGTGTGTAGAGTTACAGGGAGACTATGTTGAAAAAACACCGAGTACTATTTGGACGGGTTACAGAGATGGGATCATCGTTGGGAGAAGTGTGTAGAGTTACAAGGATACTATGTTGAAAAACGTCGAGTACTATTTGGACGGCTTACAGAGATGGGAACATCGCTGGGAGAAGTGTGTAGAGTTTCAAGGAGACTATGTTGAAAAACGTCGAGTACTATTTCGACGGGTTACAGAGATGGGAGCATCGCTGGGAGATGTGTGTATAGTTACAAGGAGACTATATTGAAAAACGTCGAGTACCATTTGGACGGGTTACAGAGATGGGAGCATCGCTGGGAGATGTGTGTATAGTTACAAGGAGACTATATTGAAAAACGTCGAGTACTATTTGGGCGGGTTACAGAGATGGGAGCATCGCTGGGAAATGTGTGTATAGTTACAAGGAGACTATATTGAAAAACGCTGAGTTCTATTTGGACGGGTTACAGAGATGAGGGCATCACTGGGAGATGTGTGTATAGTTACAAGGAGGCTATATTGAAAAACGCTGAGTACTATTTGGACGGGTTACAGAGATGAGGGCATCACTGGGAGAAGTTTGTAGCGTTACTAGGAGACTATGTTTAAAAACGTCGAGTACTATTTGGATGAGTTACAGAGATGGGAGCATCGCTGGGCGAAGTGTGTGGAGTTACAAGGAGACTATGTTTAAAAACGTCGAGTACTATTTGGACGAGTTACAGAGATGGGAGCATCGCTGGGCGAAGTGTGTAGAGTTACAAGGAGACTATGTTTAAAAACGTCGAGTACTATTTGGACGAGTTACAGAGATGGGAGCATCGCTGGGCGAAGGGTGTAGAGTTACAAAGAGACTATGTTTAAAAACGTCGAGTACTATTTGGATGAGTTACAGAGATGGGAGCATCGCTGGGCGAAGTGTGTAGAGTTACTAGGAGACTATGTTTAAAAACGTCGAGTACTATTTGGACGAGTTACAGAGATGGGAGCATCGCTGGGCGAAGTGTGTAGAGTTACAAGGAGCCTATGTTTAAAAACGTCGAGTACTATTTGGATGAGTTACAGAGATGGGAGCATCGCTGGGAGAAGTGTGTAGAGTTACATGGAGACTATGTTTAAAAACGTCGAGTACTATTTGGATGATTTACAGAAATGGGAGCATCGCTGGGAGAAGTGTGTAGAGTTACAAGGTGACTATGTTGAAAAACGTCGAGTACCATTTGGACGGGTTACAGAGATGGGAGCATCGCTGGGAGAAGTGTGTAGAGTTACAAGGAGACTATGTTTAAAAACGTCGAGTACTATTTGGACGGCTTACAGAGATGGGAGCATCGCTGGGAGAAGTGTGTAGAGTTACAAGGAGACTATGTTGAAAAACACCGAGTACTATTTCGACGGGTTACAGAGATGGGAACATCGCTGGGAGAAGTGTGTAGAGTTACAAGGAGACTGTTGAAAAACGTCGAGTACTATTTGGACGGCTTACAGAGATGGGAGCGTCGAAGGGAGAAGTGTGTAGAGTTACAAGGAGACTATGTTGAAAAACGCGGAGTACTATTTGGACGGGTTACAGAGATGGGAGCATCGCTGGGAGAAGTGTGTAAAGTTACAGGGAGACTATGTTGAAAAACGTCGAGTACTATTTGGACGAGTTACAGAGATGGGAGCATCGCTGGGAGAAGTGTGTAGAGTTACAGGGAGACTATGTTGAAAAACGCCAAGTACTATTTGGACGGGTTACAGAGATGGGAGCATCGCTGGGAGAAGTGTGTAGAGTTACAGGGAGACTATGTTGAAAAACACCGAGTACTATTTGGACGGGTTACAGAGATGGGATCATCGCTGGGAGAAGTGTGTAGAGTTACAAGGATACTATGTTGAAAAACGTCGAGTACTATTTGGACGGCTTACAGAGATGGGAACATCGCTGGGAGAAGTGTGTAGAGTTACAAGGAGACTATGTTGAAAAACGTCGAGTACTATTTCGACGGGTTACAGAGATGGGAGCATCGCTGGGAGATGTGTGTATAGTTACAAGGAGACTATATTGAAAAACGTCGAGTACTATTTGGACGGGTTACAGAGATGGGAGCATCGCTTGGAGATGTGTGTATAGTTACAAGGAGACTATATTGAAAAACGTCGAGTACTATTTGGGCGGGTTACAGAGATGGGAGCATCGCTGGGAGATGTGTGTATAGTTACAAGGAGACTATATTGAAAAACGCTGAGTACTATTTGGACGGGTTACAGAGATGAGGGCATCACTGGGAGATGTGTGTATAGTTACAAGGAGACTATCTTGAAAAACGCTGAGTACTATTTGGACGGGTTACAGAGATGAGGGCATCACTGGGAGAAGTTTGTAGAGTTACTAGGAGACTATGTTTAAAAACGACGAGTACTATTTGGATGAGTTACAGAGATGGGAGCATCGCTGGGCGAAGTGTGTAGAGTTACAAGGAGACTATGTTTAAAAACGTCGAGTACTATTTGGACGAGTTACAGAGATGGGAGCATCGCTGGGCGAAGTGTGTAGAGTTACAAGGAGACTATGTTTAAAAACGTCGAGTACTATTTGGACGAGTTACAGAGATGGGAGCATCGCTGGGCGAAGTGTGTAGAGTTACAAGGAGACTATGTTTAAAAACGTCGAGTACTATTTCGACGGGTTACAGAGATGGGAACATCGCTGGGAGAAGTGTGTAGAGTTACAAGGAGACTGTTGAAAAACGTCGAGTACTATTTGGACGGCTTACAGAGATGGGAGCATCGCAGGGAGAAGTGTGTAGAGTTACAAGGAGACTATGTTGAAAAACGTCGAGTACTATTTGGACGGGTTACAGAGATGGGATCATCGGTGGGAGAAGTGTGTAGTTACCAGGAGACTATGTTGAAAAACGCCGAGTACTATTTGGACGGGTTACAGAGATGGGATCATCGCTGGGGGAAGTGTGTAGAGTTACAAGGATACTATGTTGAAAAACGTCGAGTACTATTTGGACGGGTTACAGAGATGGGAGCATCGCTGGGAGAAGTGTGTAGAGTTACTGGGAGACTATGTTGAAAAACGCCGAGTACTATTTGGACGAGTTAGAGATGGGAGCATCGCTGGGAGAAGTGTGTAGAGTTAAAGGGAGACTATGTTGAAAAACGCCGAGTACTATTTGGACGGGTTACAGAGATGGGAGCATCGCTGGGAGAAGTGTGTAGAGTTACAGGGAGACTATGTTGAAAAACGCCGAGTACTATTTGGACGAGTTACAGAGATGGGAGCATCGCTGGGAGAAGTGTGTAGAGTTACAGGGAGACTATGTTGAAAAACGCCGAGTACTATTTGGACGGGTAACAGAGATGGGAGCATCGCTGGGAGAAGTGTGTAGAGTTACAGGGAGACTATGTTGAAAAACACCGAGTACTAATTGGACGGGTTACAGAGATGGGAGCATCGCTGTGAGAAGTGTGTAGAGTTACAAGGATACTATGTTGAAAAACGTCGAGTACTATTTGGACGGCTTACAGAGATGGGAACATCGCTGGGAGAAGTGTGTAGAGTTACAAGGAGACTATGTTGAAAAACGTCGAGTACTATTTCGACGGGTTACAGAGATGGGAGCATCGCTGGGAGATGTGTGTATAGTTACAAGGAGACTATGTTGAAAAACGCCGAGTACTATTTGGACGAGTTACAGAGATGGGAGCATCGCTGGGAGAAGTGTGTAGAGTTACAGGGAGACTATGTTGAAAAACGTCGAGTACTATTTGGACGAGTTACAGAGATGGGAGCATCGCTGGGAGAAGTGTGTAGAGTTACAGGGAGACTATGTTGAAAAACGCCGAGTACTATTTGGACGGGTTACAGAGATGGGAGCATCGCTGGGAGAAGTGTGTAGAGTTACAGGGAGACTATGTTGAAAAACACCGAGTACTATTTGGACGGGTTACAGAGATGGGATCATCGCTGGGAGAAGTGTGTAGAGTTACAAGGATACTATGTTGAAAAACGTCGAGTACTATTTGGACGGCTTATAGAGATGGGAACATCGCTGGGAGAAGTGTGTAGAGTTACAAGGAGACTATGTTGAAAAACGTCGAGTACTATTTCGACGGGTTACAGAGATGGGAGCATCGCTGGGAGATGTGTGTATAGGTACAAGGAGACTATATTGAAAAACGTCGAGTACTATTTGGACGGGTTACAGAGATGGGAGCATCGCTGGGAGATGTGTGTATAGTTACAAGGAGACTATATTGAAAAACGTCGAGTACTATTTGGGCGGGTTACAGAGATGGGAGCATCGCTGGGAGATGTGTGTATAGTTACAAGGAGACTATATTGAAAAACGCTGAGTACTATTTGGACGGGTTACAGAGATGAGGGCATCACTGAGAGATGTGTGTATAGTTACAAGGAGACTATCTTGAAAAACGCTGAGTACTATTTGGACGGGTTACAGAGATGAGGGCATCACTGGGAGAAGTTTGTAGAGTTACTAGGAGACTATGTTTAAAAACGTCGAGTACTATTTGGATGAGTTACAGAGATGGGAGCATCGCTGGGCGAAGTGTGTAGAGTTACAAGGAGCCTATGTTTAAAAACGTCGAGTACTATTTGGACGAGTTACAGAGATGGGAGCATCGCTGGGCGAAGTGTGTAGAGTTACAAGGAGACTATGTTTAAAAACGTCGAGTACTATTTGGACGAGTTACAGAGATGGGAGCATCGCTGGGCGAAGTGTGTAGAGTTACAAGGAGACTATGTTTAAAAACGTCGAGTACTATTTCGACGGGTTACAGAGATGGGAACATCGCTGGGAGAAGTGTGTAGAGTTACAAGGAGACTGTTGAAAAACGTCGAGTACTATTTGGACGGCTTACAGAGATGGGAGCATCTCAGGGAGAAGTGTGTAGAGTTACAAGGAGACTATGTTGAAAAACGCCGAGTACTATTTGGACGGGTTACAGAGATGGGATCATCGGTGGGAGAAGTGTGTAGAGTTACCAGGAGACTATGTTGAAAAACGCCGAGTACTATTTGGACGGGTTACAGAGATGGGATCATCGCTGGGAGAAGTGTGTAGAGTTACAAGGATACTATGTTGAAAAACGTCGAGTACTATTTGGACGGGTTACAGAGATGGGAGCATCGCTGGGAGAAGTGTGTAGAGTTACAGGGAGACTATGTTTAAAAACGTCGAGTACTATTTGGATGAGTTACAGAGATGGGAGCATCGCTGGGCGAAGTGTGTAGAGTTACTAGGAGACTATGTTTAAAAACGTCGAGTACTATTTGGACGAGTTACAGAGATGGGAGCATCGCTGGGCGAAGTGTGTAGAGTTACAAGGAGACTATGTTTAAAAACGTCGAGTACTATTTGGACGGCTTACAGAGATGGGAGCATCGCTGGGAGAAGTGTGTAGAGTTACAAGGAGACTATGTTGAAAAACACCGAGTACTATTTCGACGGGTTACAGAGATGGGAACATCGCTGGGAGAAGTGTGTAGAGTTACAAGGTGACTATGTAGAAAAACGTCGAGTACCATTTGGACGGGTTACAGAGATGGGAGCATCGCTGGGAGAAGTGTGTAGAGTTACAAGGAGACTATGTTTAAAAACGTCGAGTACTATTTGGACGGCTTACAGAGATGGGAGCATCGCTGGGAGAAGTGTGTAGAGTTACAAGGAGACTATGTTGAAAAACGTCGAGTACTATTTCGACGGGTTACAGAGATGGGAGCATCGCTGGGAGATGTGTGTATAGGTACAAGAAGACTATATTGAAAAACGTCGAGTACTATTTGGACGGGTTACAGAGATGGGAGCATCGCTGGGAGATGTGTGTATAGTTACAAGGAGACTATATTGAAAAACGTCGAGTACTATTTGGGCGGGTTACAGAGATGGGAGCATCGCTGGGAGATGTGTGTATAGTTACAAGGAGACTATATTGAAAAACGCTGAGTACTATTTGGACGGGTTACAGAGATGAGGGCATCACTGGGAGATGTGTGTATAGTTACAAGGAGACTATCTTGAAAAACGCTGAGTACTATTTGGACGGGTTACAGAGATGAGGGCATCACTGGGAGAAGTTTGTAGAGTTACTAGGAGACTATGTTTAAAAACGTCGAGTACTATTTGGATGAGTTACAGAGATGGGAGCATCGCTGGGCGAAGTGTGTAGAGTTACAAGGAGCCTATGTTTAAAAACGTCGAGTACTATTTGGACGAGTTACAGAGATGGGAGCATCGCTGGGCGAAGTGTGTAGAGTTACAAGGAGACTATGTTTAAAAACGTCGAGTACTATTTGGACGAGTTACAGAGATGGGAGCATCGCTGGGCGAAGTGTGTAGAGTTACAAGGAGACTATGTTTAAAAACGTCGAGTACTATTTCGACGGGTTACAGAGATGGGAACATCGCTGGGAGAAGTGTGTAGAGTTACAAGGAGACTGTTGAAAAACGTCGAGTACTATTTGGACGGCTTACAGAGATGGGAGCATCTCAGGGAGAAGTGTGTAGAGTTACAAGGAGACTATGTTGAAAAACGCCGAGTACTATTTGGACGGGTTACAGAGATGGGATCATCGGTGGGAGAAGTGTGTAGAGTTACCAGGAGACTATGTTGAAAAACGCCGAGTACTATTTGGACGGGTTACAGAGATGGGATCATCGCTGGGAGAAGTGTGTAGAGTTACAAGGATACTATGTTGAAAAACGTCGAGTACTATTTGGACGGGTTACAGAGATGGGAGCATCGCTGGGAGAAGTGTGTAGAGTTACAGGGAGACTATGTTTAAAAACGTCGAGTACTATTTGGATGAGTTACAGAGATGGGAGCATCGCTGGGCGAAGTGTGTAGTTACTAGGAGACTATGTTTAAAAACGTCGAGTACTATTTGGACGAGTTACAGAGATGGGAGCATCGCTGGGCGAAGTGTGTAGAGTTACAAAGAGACTATGTTTAAAAACGTCGAGTACTATTTGGACGGCTTACAGAGATGGGAGCATCGCTGGGAGAAGTGTGTAGAGTTACAAGGAGACTATGTTGAAAAACACCGAGTACTATTTCGACGGGTTACAGAGATGGGAACATCGCTGGGAGAAGTGTGTAGAGTTACAAGGTGACTATGTTGAAAAACGTCGAGTACCATTTGGACGGGTTACAGAGATGGGAGCATCGCTGGGAGAAGTGTGTAGAGTTACCAGGAGACTATGTTGCAAAACGCCGAGTACTATTTGGACGGCTTACAGAGATGGGAGCATCGCTGGGAGAAGTGTGTAGAGTTACATGGAGACTATGTTTAAAAACGTCGAGTACTATTTGGATGATTTACAGAGATGGGAGCAT
This sequence comes from Mantis religiosa, assembly GCA_030765055.1. Lineage (NCBI taxonomy): Eukaryota > Metazoa > Arthropoda > Insecta > Mantodea > Mantidae > Mantis > Mantis religiosa. Next base: position 3,895,092 of record CM060958.1, read on the forward strand.
CGCTGGGAGAAGTGTGTAGAGTTACAAGGTGACTATGTTGAAAAACGTCGAGTACCATTTGGACGGGTTACAGAGATGGGAGCATCGCTGGGAGAAGTGTGTAGAGTTACAAGGAGACTATGTTTAAAAACGTCGAGTACTATTTGGACGGCTTACAGAGATGGGAGCATCGCTGGGAGAAGTGTGTAGAGTTACAAGGAGACTATGTTGAAAAACACCGAGTACTATTTCGACGGGTTACAGAGATGGGAACATCGCTGGGAGAAGTGTGTAGAGTTACAAGGAGACTGTTGAAAAACGTCGAGTACTATTTGGACGGCTTACAGAGATGGGAGCGTCGAAGGGAGAAGTGTGTAGAGTTACAAGGAGACTATGTTGAAAAACGCGGAGTACTATTTGGACGGGTTACAGAGATGGGAGCATCGCTGGGAGAAGTGTGTAGAGTTACAGGGAGACTATGTTGAAAAACGTCGAGTACTATTTGGACGAGTTACAGAGATGGGAGCATCGCTGGGAGAAGTGTGTAGAGTTACAGGGAGACTATGTTGAAAAACGCCGAGTACTATTTGGACGGGTTACAGAGATGGGAGCATCGCTGGGAGAAGTGTGTAGAGTTACAGGGAGAGTATGTTGAAAAACACCGAGTACTATTTGGACGGGTTACAGAGATGGGATCATCGCTGGGAGAAGTGTGTAGAGTTACAAGGATACTATGTTGAAAAACGTCGAGTACTATTTGGACGGCTTACAGAGATGGGAACATCGCTGGGAGAAGTGTGTAGAGTTACAAGGAGACTATGTTGAAAAACGTCGAGTACTATTTCGACGGGTTACAGAGATGGGAGCATCGCTGGGAGATGTGTGTATAGTTACAAGGAGACTATATTGAAAAACGTCGAGTACTATTTGGACGGGTTACAGAGATGGGAGCATCGCTTGGAGATGTGTGTATAGTTACAAGGAGACTATATTGAAAAACGTCGAGTACTATTTGGGCGGGTTACAGAGATGGGAGCATCGCTGGGAGATGTGTGTATAGTTACAAGGAGACTATATTGAAAAACGCTGAGTACTATTTGGACGGGTTACAGAGATGAGGGCATCACTGGGAGATGTGTGTATAGTTACAAGGAGACTATCTTGAAAAACGCGGAGTACTATTTGGACGGGTTACAGAGATGAGGGCATCACTGGGAGAAGTTTGTAGAGTTACTAGGAGACTATGTTTAAAAACGACGAGTACTATTTGGATGAGTTACAGAGATGGGAGCATCGCTGGGCGAAGTGTGTAGAGTTACAAGGAGACTATGTTTAAAAACGTCGAGTACTATTTGGACGAGTTACAGAGATGGGAGCATCGCTGGGCGAAGTGTGTAGAGTTACAAGGAGACTATGTTTAAAAACGTCGAGTACTATTTGGACGAGTTACAGAGATGGGAGCATCGCTGGGCGAAGTGTGTAGAGTTACAAGGAGACTATGTTTAAAAACGTCGAGTACTATTTCGACGGGTTACAGAGATGGGAACATCGCTGGGAGAAGTGTGTAGAGTTACAAGGAGACTGTTGAAAAACGTCGAGTACTATTTGGACGGCTTACAGAGATGGGAGCATCGCAGGGAGAAGTGTGTAGAGTTACAAGGAGACTATGTTGAAAAACGTCGAGTACTATTTGGACGGGTTACAGAGATGGGATCATCGGTGGGAGAAGTGTGTAGTTACCAGGAGACTATGTTGCAAAACGCCGAGTACTATTTGGACGGGTTACAGAGATGGGATCATCGCTGGGGGAAGTGTGTAGAGTTACAAGGATACTATGTTGAAAAACGTCGAGTACTATTTGGACGGGTTACAGAGATGGGAGCATCGCTGGGAGAAGTGTGTAGAGTTACAGGGAGACTATGTTGAAAAACGCCGAGTACTATTTGGACGAGTTAGAGATGGGAGCATCGCTGGGAGAAGTGTGTAGAGTTAAAGGGAGACTATGTTGAAAAACGCCGAGTACTATTAGGACGGGTTACAGAGATGGGAGCATCGCTGGGAGAAGTGTGTAGAGTTACAGGGAGACTATGTTGAAAAACGCCGAGTACTATTTGGACGAGTTACAGAGATGGGAGCATCGCTGGGAGAAGTGTGTAGAGTTACAGGGAGACCATGTTGAAAAACGCCGAGTACTATTTGGACGGGTTACAGAGATGGGAGCATCGCTGGGAGAAGTGTGTAGAGTTACAGGGAGACTATGTTGAAAAACACCGAGTACTAATTGGACGGGTTACAGAGATGGGATCATCGCTGTGAGAAGTGTGTAGAGTTACAAGGATACTATGTTGAAAAACGTCGAGTACTATTTGGACGGCTTACAGAGATGGGAACATCGCTGGGAGAAGTGTGTAGAGTTACAAGGAGACTATGTTGAAAAACGTCGAGTACTATTTCGACGGGTTACAGAGATGGGAGCATCGCTGGGAGATGTGTGTATAGTTACAAGGAGACTATGTTGAAAAACGCCGAGTACTATTTGGACGAGTTACAGAGATGGGAGCATCGCTGGGAGAAGTGTGTAGAGTTACAGGGAGACTATGTTGAAAAACGTCGAGTACTATTTGGACGAGTTACAGAGATGGGAGCATCGCTGGGAGAAGTGTGTAGAGTTACAGGGAGACTATGTTGAAAAACGCCGAGTACTATTTGGACGGGTTACAGAGATGGGAGCATCGCTGGGAGAAGTGTGTAGAGTTACAGGGAGACTATATTGAAAAACGCTGAGTACTATTTGGACGGGTTACAGAGATGAGGGCATCACTGGGAGATGTGTGTATAGTTACAAGGAGACTATCTTGAAAAACGCTGAGTACTATTTGGACGGGTTACAGAGATGAGGGCATCACTGGGAGAAGTTTGTAGAGTTACTAGGAGACTATGTTTAAAAACGTCGAGTACTATTTGGATGAGTTACAGAGATGGGAGCATCGCTGGGCGAAGTGTGTAGAGTTACAAGGAGCCTATGTTTAAAAACGTCGAGTACTATTTGGACGAGTTACAGAGATGGGAGCATCGCTGGGCGAAGTGTGTAGAGTTACAAGGAGACTATGTTTAAAAACGTCGAGTACTATTTGGACGAGTTACAGAGATGGGAGCATCGCTGGGCGAAGTGTGTAGAGTTACAAGGAGACTATGTTTAAAAACGTCGAGTACTATTTCGACGGGTTACAGAGATGGGAACATCGCTGGGAGAAGTGTGTAGAGTTACAAGGAGACTGTTGAAAAACGTCGAGTACTATTTGGACGGCTTACAGAGATGGGAGCATCTCAGGGAGAAGTGTGTAGAGTTACAAGGAGACTATGTTGAAAAACGCCGAGTACTATTTGGACGGGTTACAGAGATGGGATCATCGGTGGGAGAAGTGTGTAGAGTTACCAGGAGACTATGTTGAAAAACGCCGAGTACTATTTGGACGGGTTACAGAGATGGGATCATCGCTGGGAGAAGTGTGTAGAGTTACAAGGATACTATGTTGAAAAACGTCGAGTACTATTTGGACGGGTTACAGAGATGGGAGCATCGCTGGGAGAAGTGTGTAGAGTTACAGGGAGACTATGTTGAAAAACGCCGAGTACTATTTGGACGAGTTACAGAGATGGGAGCATCGCTGGGAGAAGTGTGTAGAGTTACAGGGAGATTATGTTGAAAAACGACGAGTACTATTTGGACGGGTTACAGAGATGGGAGCATCGCTGGGAGAAGTGTGTAGAGTTACAGGGAGACTATGTTGAAAAACGCCGAGTACTATTTGGACGAGTTACAGAGATGGGAGCATCGCTGGGAGAAGTGTGTAGAGTTACAGGGAGACTATGTTGAAAAACGCCGAGTACTATTTGGACGAGTTACAGAGATGGGAGCATCGCTGGGAGAAGTGTGTAGAGTTACAGGGAGACTATGTTGAAAAACGCCGAGTACTATTTGGACGGGTTACAGAGATGGGAGCATCGCTGGGAGAAGTGTGTAGAGTTACAGGGAGACTATGCTGAAAAACACCGAGTACTATTTGGACGGGTTACAGAGATGGGATCATCGCTGGGAGAAGTGTGTAGAGTTACAAGGATACTATGTTGAAAAACGTCGAGTACTATTTGGACGGATTACAGAGATGGGAACATCGCTGGGAGAAGTGTGTAGAGTTACAAGGAGACTATGTTGAAAAACGCCGAGTACTATTTCGACGGGTTACAGCGATGGGAGCATCGCTGGGAGATGAGTGTATAGTTACAAGGAGACTATATTGAAAAACGTCGAGTACTATTTGGGCGGGTTACAGAGATGGGAGCATCGCTGGGAGATGTGTGTATAGTTACAAGGAGACTATATTGAAAAACGCTGAGTACTATTTGGACGGGTTACAGAGATGAGGGCATCACTGGGAGATGTGTGTAGAGTTACAAGGAGACTATATTGAAAAACGCTGAGTACTATTTGGACGGGTTACAGAGATGAGGGCATCGCTGGGCGAAGTTTGTAGAGTTACTAGGAGACTATGTTTAAAAACGTCGAGTACTATTTGGATGAGTTACAGAGATGGGAGCATCGCTGGGCGAAGTGTGTAGAGTTACAAGGAGACTATGTTTAAAAACGTCGAGTACTATTTGGACGAGCTACAGAGATGGGAGCATCGCTTGGCGAAGTGTGTAGAGTTACAAGGAGACTATGTTTAAAAACGTCGAGTACTATTTGGACGAGTTACAGAGATGGGAGCATCGCTGGGCGAAGTGTGTAGAGTTACAAGGAGACTATGTTTAAAAACGTCGAGTACTATTTGGATGAGTTACAGAGATGGGAGCATCGCTGGGAGAAGTGTGTAGAGTTACAAGGAGACTATGTTTAAAAACGTCGAATACTATTTGGATGATTTACAGAGATGGGAGCATCGCTGGGAGAAGTGTGTAGAGTTACAAGGTGACTATGTTGAAAAACGTCGAGTACCATTTGGACGGGTTACAGAGATGGGAGAATCGCTGGGAGAAGTGTGTAGAGTTACAAGGAGACTATGTTTAAAAACGTCGAGTACTATTTGGACGGGTTACAGAGATGGGAGCATCGCTGGGAGAAGTGCGTAGAGCTACAAGGAGACTGTTGAAAATCGTCGAGTACTATTTGGACGGGTTACAGAGATGGGAGCATCGCTTGGAGAAGTGTGTAGAGTTACAAGGAGACTATGTTGAAAAACGTCGAGTACTATTTGCACGGCTTACAGAGATGGGAGCATCGCTGGGAGAAATCTGTAGAGTTACAAGGAGACTATGTTGAAAAACGTCGAGTACTATTTGGACGGCTTACAGAGATGGGAGCATCGCTTGGAGAAGTGTGTAGAGTTACAAGGAGACTATGTTGAAAAACGCCGAGTACTATTTGGACGGCTTACAGAGATGGGAGCATCGCTGGGAGAAGTGTGTAGAGTTACAAGGAGACTATGTTGAAAAACACCGAGTACTATTTCGACGGGTTACAGAGATGGGAACATCGCTGGGAGAAGTGTGTAGAGTTACAAGGAGACTGTTGAAAAACGTCGAGTACTATTTGGACGGCTTACAGAGATGGGAGCATCGCAGGGAGAAGTGTGTAGAGTTACAAGGAGACTATGTTGAAAAACGCCGAGTACTATTTGGACGGGTTACAGAGATGGGATCATCGGTGGGAGAAGTGTGTAGTTACCAGGAGACTATGTTGAAAAACGCCGAGTACTATTTGGACGGGTTACAGAGATGGGATCATCGCTGGGAGAAGTGTGTAGAGTTACAAGGATACTATGTTGAAAAACGTCGAGTACTATTTGGATGGGTTACAGAGATGGGAGCATCGCTGGGAGAAGTGTGTAGAGTTACAAGGAGACTATGTTGAAAAACACCGAGTACTATTTCGACGGGTTACAGAGATGGGAACATCGCTGGGAGAAGTGTGTAGAGTTACAAGGAGACTGTTGAAAAACGTCGAGTACTATTTGGACGGCTTACAGAGATGGGAGCATCTCAGGGAGAAGTGTGTAGAGTTACAAGGAGACTATGTTGAAAAACGCCGAGTACTATTTGGACGGGTTACAGAGATGGGATCATCGGTGGGAGAAGTGTGTAGAGTTACCAGGAGACTATGTTGAAAAAACGCCGAGTACTATTTGGACGGGTTACAGAGATGGGATCATCGCTGGGAGAAGTGTGTAGAGTTACAAGGATACTATGTTGAAAAACGTCGAGTACTATTTGGACGGGTTACAGAGATGGGAGCATCGCTGGGAGAAGTGTGTAGAGTTACAGGGAGACTATGTTTAAAAACGTCGAGTACTATTTGGATGAGTTACAGAGATGGGAGCATCGCTGGGCGAAGTGTGTAGTTACTAGGAGACTATGTTTAAAAACGTCGAGTACTATTTGGACGAGTTACAGAGATGGGAGCATCGCTGGGCGAAGTGTGTAGAGTTACAAAGAGACTATGTTTAAAAACGTCGAGTACTATTTGGACGGCTTACAGAGATGCGAGCATCGCTGGGAGAAGTGTGTAGAGTTACAAGGAGACTATGTTGAAAAACACCGAGTACTATTTCGACGGGTTACAGAGATGGGAACATCGCTGGGAGAAGTGTGTAGAGTTACAAGGTGACTATGTTGAAAAACGTCGAGTACCATTTGGACGGGTTACAGAGATGGGAGCATCGCTGGGAGAAGTGTGTAGAGTTACCAGGAGACTATGTTGCAAAACGCCGAGTACTATTTGGACGGCTTACAGAGATGGGAGCATCGCTGGGAGAAGTGTGTAGAGTTACATGGAGACTATGTTTAAAAACGTCGAGTACTATTTGGATGATTTACAGAGATGGGAGCATCGCTGGGAGAAGTGTGTAGAGTTACAAGGTGACTATGTTGAAAAACGTCGAGTACCATTTGGACGGGTTACAGAGATGGGAGCATCGCTGGGAGAAGTGTGTAGAGTTACAAGGAGACTATGTTTAAAAACGTCGAGTACTATTTGGACGGCTTACAGAGATGGGAGCATCGCTGGGAGAAGTGTGTAGAGTTACAAGGAGACTATGTTGAAAAACACCGAGTACTATTTCGACGGGTTACAGAGATGGGAACATCGCTGGGAGAAGTGTGTAGAGTTACAAGGAGACTGTTGAAAAACGTCGAGTACTATTTGGACGGCTTACAGAGATGGGAGCGTCGAAGGGAGAAGTGTGTAGAGTTACAAGGAGACTATGTTGAAAAACGCGGAGTACTATTTGGACGGGTTACAGAGATGGGAGCATCGCTGGGAGAAGTGTGTAGAGTTACAGGGAGACTATGTTGAAAAACGTCGAGTACTATTTGGACGAGTTACAGAGATGGGAGCATCGCTGGGAGAAGTGTGTAGAGTTACAGGGAGACTATGTTGAAAAACGCCGAGTACTATTTGGACGGGTTACAGAGATGGGAGCATCGCTGGGAGAAGTGTGTAGAGTTACAGGGAGACTATGTTGAAATACACCGAGTACTATTTGGACGGGTTACAGAGATGGGATCATCGCTGGGAGAAGTGTGTAGAGTTACAAGGATACTATGTTGAAAAACGTCGAGTACTATTTGGACGGCTTACAGAGATGGGAACATCGCTGGGAGAAGTGTGTAGAGTTACAAGGAGACTATGTTGAAAAACGTCGAGTACTATTTCGACGGGTTACAGAGATGGGAGCATCGCTGGGAGATGTGTGTATAGTTACAAGGAGACTATATTGAAAAACGTCGAGTACTATTTGGACGGGTTACAGAGATGGGAGCATCGCTTGGAGATGTGTGTATAGTTACAAGGAGACTATATTGAAAAACGTCGAGTACTATTTGGGCGGGTTACAGAGATGGGAGCATCGCTGGGAGATGTGTGTATAGTTACAAGGAGACTATATTGAAAAACGCTGAGTACTATTTGGACGGGTTACAGAGATGAGGGCATCACTGGGAGATGTGTGTATAGTTACAAGGAGACTATCTTGAAAAACGCTGAGTACTATTTGGACGGGTTACAGAGATGAGGGCATCACTGGGAGAAGTTTGTAGAGTTACTAGGAGACTATGTTTAAAAACGACGAGTACTATTTGGATGAGTTACAGAGATGGGAGCATCGCTGGGCGATGTGTGTAGAGTTACAAGGAGACTATGTTTAAAAACGTCGAGTACTATTTGGACGAGTTACAGAGATGGGAGCATCGCTGGGCGAAGTGTGTAGAGTTACAAGGAGACTATGTTTAAAAACGTCGAGTACTATTTGGACGAGTTACAGAGATGGGAGCATCGCTGGGCGAAGTGTGTAGAGTTACAAGGAGACTATGTTTAAAAACGTCGAGTACTATTTCGACGGGTTACAGAGATGGGAACATCGCTGGGAGAAGTGTGTAGAGTTACAAGGAGACTGTTGAAAAACGTCGAGTACTATTTGGACGGCTTACAGAGATGGGAGCATCGCAGGGAGAACTGTGTAGAGTTACAAGGAGACTATGTTGAAAAACGTCGAGTACTATTTGGACGGGTTACAGAGATGGGATCATCGGTGGGAGAAGTGTGTAGTTACCAGGAGACTATGTTGCAAAACGCCGAGTACTATTTGGACGGGTTACAGAGATGGGATCATCGCTGGGGGAAGTGTGTAGAGTTACAAGGATACTATGTTGAAAAACGTCGAGTACTATTTGGACGGGTTACAGAGATGGGAGCATCGCTGGGAGAAGTGTGTAGAGTTACAGGGAGACTATGTTGAAAAACGCCGAGTACTATTTGGACGAGTTAGAGATGGGAGCATCGCTGGGAGAAGTGTGTAGAGTTAAAGGGAGACTATGTTGAAAAACGCCGAGTACTATTAGGACGGGTTACAGAGATGGGAGCATCGCTGGGAGAAGTGTGTAGAGTTACAGGGAGACTATGTTGAAAAACGCCGAGTACTATTTGGACGAGTTACAGAGATGGGAGCATCGCTGGGAGAAGTGTGTAGAGTTACAGGGAGACTATGTTGAAAAACGCCGAGTACTATTTGGACGGGTTACAGAGATGGGAGCATCGCTGGGAGAAGTGTGTAGAGTTACAGGGAGACTATGTTGAAAAACACCGAGTACTAATTGGACGGGTTACAGAGATGGGATCATCGCTGTGAGAAGTGTGTAGAGTTACAAGGATACTATGTTGAAAAACGTCCAGTACTATTTGGACGGCTTACAGAGATGGGAACATCGCTGGGAGAAGTGTGTAGAGTTACAAGGAGACTATGTTGAAAAACGTCGAGTACTATTTCGACGGGTTACAGAGATGGGAGCATCGCTGGGAGATGTGTGTATAGTTACAAGGAGACTATGTTGAAAAACGCCGAGTACTATTTGGACGAGTTACAGAGATGGGAGCATCGCTGGGAGAAGTGTGTAGAGTTACAGGGAGACTATGTTGAAAAACGTCGAGTACTATTTGGACGAGTTACAGAGATGGGAGCATCGCTGGGAGAAGTGTGTAGAGTTACAGGGAGACTATGTTGAAAAACGCCGAGTACTATTTGGACGGGTTACAGAGATGGGAGCATCGCTGGGAGAAGTGTGTAGAGTTACAGGGAGACTATATTGAAAAACGCTGAGTACTATTTGGACGGGTTACAGAGATGAGGGCATCACTGGGAGATGTGTGTATAGTTACAAGGAGACTATCTTGAAAAACGCTGAGTACTATTTGGACGGGTTACAGAGATGAGGGCATCACTGGGAGAAGTTTGTAGAGTTACTAGGAGACTATGTTTAAAAACGTCGAGTACTATTTGGATGAGTTACAGAGATGGGAGCATCGCTGGGCGAAGTGTGTAGAGTTACAAGGAGCCTATGTTTAAAAACGTCGAGTACTATTTGGACGAGTTACAGAGATGGGAGCATCGCTGGGCGAAGTGTGTAGAGTTACAAGGAGACTATGTTTAAGAACGTCGAGTACTATTTGGACGAGTTACAGAGATGGGAGCATCGCTGGGCGAAGTGTGTAGAGTTACAAGGAGACTATGTTTAAAAACGTCGAGTACTATTTCGACGGGTTACAGAGATGGGAACATCGCTGGGAGAAGTGTGTAGAGTTACAAGGAGACTGTTGAAAAACGTCGAGTACTATTTGGACGGCTTACAGAGATGGGAGCATCTCAGGGAGAAGTGTGTAGAGTTACAAGGAGACTATGTTGAAAAACGCCGAGTACTATTTGGACGGGTTACAGAGATGGGATCATCGGTGGGAGAAGTGTGTAGAGTTACCAGGAGACTATGTTGAAAAACGCCGAGTACTATTTGGACGGGTTACAGAGATGGGATCATCGCTGGGAGAAGTGTGTAGAGTTACAAGGATACTATGTTGAAAAACGTCGAGTACTATTTGGACGGGTTACAGAGATGGGAGCATCGCTGGGAGAAGTGTGTAGAGTTACAGGGAGACTATGTTGAAAAACGCCGAGTACTATTTGGACGAGTTACAGAGATGGGAGCATCGCTGGGAGAAGTGTGTAGAGTTACAGGGAGATTATGTTGAAAAACGACGAGTACTATTTGGACGGGTTACAGAGATGGGAGCATCGCTGGGAGAAGTGTGTAGAGTTACAGGGAGACTATGTTGAAAAACGCCGAGTACTATTTGGACGAGTTACAGAGATGGGAGCATCGCTGGGAGAAGTGTGTAGAGTTACAGGGAGACTATGTTGAAAAACGCCGAGTACTATTTGGACGAGTTACAGAGATGGGAGCATCGCTGGGAGAAGTGTGTAGAGTTACAGGGAGACTATGTTGAAAAACGCCGAGTACTATTTGGACGGGTTACAGAGATGGGAGCATCGCTGGGAGAAGTGTGTAGAGTTACAGGGAGACTATGTTGAAAAACACCGAGTACTAATTGGACGGGTTACAGAGATGGGATCATCGCTGGGAGAAGTGTGTAGAGTTACAAGGATACTATGTTGAAAAACGTCGAGTACTATTTGGACGGATTACAGAGATGGGAACATCGCTGGGAGAAGTGTGTAGAGTTACAAGGAGACTATGTTGAAAAACGCCGAGTACTATTTCGACGGGTTACAGCGATGGGAGCATCGCTGGGAGATGAGTGTATAGTTACAAGGAGACTATATTGAAAAACGTCGAGTACTATTTGGGCGGGTTACAGAGATGGGAGCATCGCTGGGAGATGTGTGTATAGTTACAAGGAGACTATATTGAAAAACGCTGAGTACTATTTGGACGGGTTACAGAGATGAGGGCATCACTGGGCGATGTGTGTAGAGTTACAAGGAGACTATATTGAAAAACGCTGAGTACTATTTGGACGGGTTACAGAGATGAGGGCATCGCTGGGCGAAGTTTGTAGAGTTACTAGGAGACTATGTTTAAAAACGTCGAGTACTATTTGGATGAGTTACAGAGATGGGAGCATCGCTGGGCGAAGTGTGTAGAGTTACAAGGAGACTATGTTTAAAAACGTCGAGTACTATTTGGACGAGTTACAGAGATGGGAGCATCGCTTGGCGAAGTGTGTAGAGTTACAAGGAGACTATGTTTAAAAACGTCGAGTACTATTTGGACGAGTTACAGAGATGGGAGCATCGCTGGGCGAAGTGTGTAGAGTTACAAGGAGACTATGTTTAAAAACGTCGAGTACTATTTGGATGAGTTACAGAGATGGGAGCATCGCTGGGAGAAGTGTGTAGAGTTACAAGGAGACTATGTTTAAAAACGTCGAATACTATTTGGATGATTTACAGAGATGGGAGCATCGCTGGGAGAAGTGTGTAGAGTTACAAGGTGACTATGTTGAAAAACGTCGAGTACCATTTGGACGGGTTACAGAGATGGGAGCATCGCTGGGAGAAGTGTGTAGAGTTACAAGGAGACTATGTTTAAAAACGTCGAGTACTATTTGGACGGGTTACAGAGATGGGAGCATCGCTGGGAGAAGTGCGTAGAGCTACAAGGAGACTGTTGAAAATCGTCGAGTACTATTTGGACGGGTTACAGAGATGGGAGCATCGCTTGGAGAAGTGTGTAGAGTTACAAGGAGACTATGTTGAAAAACGTCGAGTACTATTTGCACGGCTTACAGAGATGGGAGCATCGCTGGGAGAAATCTGTAGAGTTACAAGGAGACTATGTTGAAAAACGTCGAGTACTATTTGGACGGCTTACAGAGATGGGAGCATCGCTTGGAGAAGTGTGTAGAGTTACAAGGAGACTATGTTGAAAAACGCCGAGTACTATTTGGACGGCTTACAGAGATGGGAGCATCGCTGGGAGAAGTGTGTAGAGTTACAAGGAGACTATGTTGAAAAACACCGAGTACTATTTCGACGGGTTACAGAGATGGGAACATCGCTGGGAGAAGTGTGTAGAGTTACAAGGAGACTGTTGAAAAACGTCGAGTACTATTTGGACGGCTTACAGAGATGGGAGCATCGCAGGGAGAAGTGTGTAGAGTTACAAGGAGACTATGTTGAAAAACGCCGAGTACTATTTGGACGGGTTACAGAGATGGGATCATCGGTGGGAGAAGTGTGTAGTTACCAGGAGACTATGTTGAAAAACGCCGAGTACTATTTGGACGGGTTACAGAGATGGGATCATCGCTGGGAGAAGTGTGTAGAGTTACAAGGATACTATGTTGAAAAACGTCGAGTACTATTTGGATGGGTTACAGAGATGGGAGCATCGCTGGGAGAAGTGTGTAGAGTTACAGGGAGACTATGTTGAAAAACGCCGAGTACTATTTGGACGAGTTACAGAGATGGGAGCATCGCTGGGAGAAGTGTGTAGAGTTACAGGGAGACTATGTTGAAAAACGCCGAGTACTATTTGGACGGGTTACAGAGATGGGAGCATCGCTGGGAGAAGTGTGTAGAGTTACAGGGAGACTATGTTGAAAAACACCGAGTACTATTTGGACGGGTTACAGAGATGGGATCATCGCTGGGAGAAGTGTGTAGAGTTACAAGGATACTATGTTGAAAAACGTCGAGTACTATTTGGACGGCTTACAGAGATGGGAACATCGCTGGGAGAAGTGTGTAGAGTTACAAGGAGACTATGTTGAAAAACGTCGAGTACTATTTGGACGGGTTACAGAGATGGGAGCATCGCTGGGAGAAGTGTGTAGAGTTACAAGGAGACTATGTTGAAAAACGTCGAGTACTATTTCGACGGGTTACAGTGATGAGAGCATCACTGGGAGAAGTGTGTACAGTTACATGGAGACTTTGTTGAGAAACGTCGAGTACTATTTGGACGGGTTACAGATTTGGGAACATCGCTGGGAGAAGTGTGTAGAGTTACAAGGATACTATGTTGAAAAACGTCGAGTACTATTTGAACGGCTTACAGAGATGGGAACATCGCTGGGAGAAGTGTGTAGAGTTACAAGGAGACTATGTTGAAAAACGTCGAGTACTATTTCGACGGGTTACAGTGATGAGAGCATCACTGGGGGAAGTGTGTACAGTTACATGGAGACTTTGTTGAGAAACGTCGAGTACTATTTGGACGGGTTACAGATTTGGGAACATCGCTGGGAGAACTGTGTACAGTTACAAGGAGATTATGTTGAAAAGTAAAAAGTGAACAAATAAAATAAAAGAAATCCGAAAAAGTGTCTTCTATCTTTATTAGGTTGAAAACTATTCAGAGCATCCTCGTGCTTTCTTGTATGTAAATGTTATAGGAGAGCCAAACGTCGTTTGAAGCAATGTCTACACAAGGACCATACTGCTAATGAAGACCAAACATTGACAAGACAAAATTAATTTTTGTTGTTGAGAATCTAATCTGGACAAGTTGTGACATGTTAGTTAGCCAATTCTCCTTCCAAATGTTCTTTATGAAATGATATGAATGATATTTATTCTCTACTCCCCCCCCCCCCCATGGTTGTGAACCATCTTTACTCCCAATCTGTCAATTTGATAAATCACTTGTATAGTTGATGCTCATAAAGTAGAAATAACTGGTAGACTTTAGGAAGTGTTAGGTTAGGGCTTCCCACATGTACAAAGCATCCTTGCAGATATTCAATTAAATATCATAGGTTAATATACAAATTTTATTTGCAGTAAGAACAGTGTACAAACAATATATTTGTGAAATATCTTCTCCAAGACAATATAACTTCCTTCAAATAGCACCAATAATAGTTAAATACTGAATAACTTTTAAAGCTTATACCACATCAACATGAAATAGGCCGAAATGCATCCAGCCTAGCCATAAATACTGTCAAGTAAATTAATATGTTTTTAATGTGTAGGACAAATCAACTATGCAGTTTGCCTCTCAGCAGTCATTTATCAAAGAATGCGTAGTACCAATAATTGGCAAATTTGTCACCAAGCAGCACTTCACCTCCAACCACAGAACTTTGCTGGAAGCAAGTCTCCAATGGCATCTAACTTGCCATGACTTTGGAAGGCAATTCTGTTATTAACTTCTGGAGTACTTGCTGTTGACTACAGCTCTCTTCATTGGTGAAGACTTTCTCATCAGTAAAGATGATGCTCCAATGCCCTCTGTTTCTGCTCCCTCAGTTGCAGTGTTATATAGAAATGTTCAACTGCCATGACATTATCTTGTGTACAAACAGATATGGATGCCACATTGGGAGGATGAAGAAAATTACTTTGATGATGCCTGTAGCAATCAACATTCCAATTCTGTTTACGATAACTGCAACTACCCTGCTTTCTTAAACAAAGTTTCTACAGTTCCATTAAAATGTTTTTGGCAGTATTTATAGCTAGATGAGATAGAAGTAATGGCAACATATGTGCACAATTACCAGCACCAACTTGATCATCTTCACAATGGTATTTCTACCTTTATGGCCAGTCCTCATTTAATATCTGATGTTTAGTGACAGTAATGAAAAATTAATAAATACATATTAATATCTTGCTGTTATTTTACACCATCAGTTTACAGCTGACCCTGTATTTCTCTTGTTTGAACAAATAACTGTATTTTAAACCTAATTGCTGTAATTGAACAATCAGTTTACAGTTGACCCTGTATTTTTATCATTTGAACAAATACTGTATTTTACATCAATTTGCTGTATTTCAACCATCAAGTACAGTTGACCCAGCATATCTTTTTTCATGTGAACAACAAAGTACAGTTAATTTACACCGTCAGTGTACTTTTGACCCTGTAGTTTTCTGAAGAGAACATCAAAGTACAGTTAATTTACACTGACAGTTTACAGTTGACTCTGTAGTTTCTGAAGAGAACATCAAAGTACAGTTAATTTACACCGACAGTTTACAGTTGACTCAATATTTCTCTCAAGTCAATTACTGTATTTTACATCAATTTACAGTTGACTCTGTAGTTTTCTGAAGAGAACATCAAAGTACAGTTAATTTACACCAACAGTTTACAGTTGACGCAATATTTCTCTCAAGTCAACAACAAATTACAGCATTTTACATCAATTTACAGCTGACCCTGTATTTTCATGTGAACAAATACTGTATTTTACACCAAATTGCTGCGTACAGTTCACCTGGCACTTTCTTCAAGTGAACATCAAATTACAGCATTTTACATCAATTTACAGCTGACCCTGTATTTTCATGCGAACAAATATTGTATTTTACACCAAATTGCTGGTTACAGTTGACCCAGCAATTTCTTCACGTGAACATCAAATTACAGCATTTTACATCGATTTACAGTTGACCAAATATTTTTCTCATGTGAACACCAAATAACTGTATTTTACAACATTGATTTACAGTTGACTGAATATTTCTCTCATGTCAACAACATCATCAGTTTACAGCTTACTCAATATTTCTCTCATGTGAAGAACAAATGGTGAGAGCCTTGTTGCCAACATTCAAGTTGAACACAATTACGACGTAGTCTTCCACACCATTTGGGAAAATGCCTCTGTAATCAAATAGATGCTGACGGTCAATTTTATAAATTTTTCTTAAGCCTTCAGCAGCAGTATTTTGTTGTGAACATTCCATTTTCATAACGATGGCACAGTTCCTTTTGTACATTAGTATATCTACTTCTCTGTAATGATCATAGGAAAGCCAAACAACACATCTGAGCCCTGTTTGAAGCAAAGGCAAAAACAGAATATCCAGCAGATCATACTGATTTTCAGTACCAAACTGTGAGAACAGTCTTTCAGGAACAAAATGTTGTACCTTCTTTTGAATTTTGTGCATCTGTATTGTAAGCTTTCGCTCATCTTTACCAATAGATGAAAACAGTTCTGCAAATGAGTTACTGCAGTCTCTAATATCTTCCTCATTTATACCATATTCATCTTGGTAATGCTTTATTAAGCGTTTGATAAAGTTGTTGATGACATGTTTATTGGACATTCTGAATTTCTCTGTTTCATTTTCTGCATCACAGATGTCACCTCGGTCATACATGAAATCAAACAGGCCGTAACCATAAGGTCTACGACCACTTTTCTTTTTATAAAGATACATACCAATCTGTTTTGTATTAACACCATAATCCAGAATGTAAATACTACCCTCAGCCATAAGTGCATAAAGCCGTTTTCTGTATACTTGAAAAAAGAAAGCATGTTCAAGAAGAAACTCCGCAACGTCTGGTTTCTGAAAACAAACAAAACACAAAATTAGTGAGACCACAACCAAACTAACTACAGGACAAGTTATGTGAGCCCTGAATTTTAAAATCTTCATTATTTGATTCGTTCTATTTACCCTCCACATATTCTTTATAAAAGTATTACACAATTACCTAAAAGATTTGTTCAATTATCTCCTTTACCTCTTATAATTATTTCTAATAACATATGAACAATTTCCTGCTATTCATTATAAATGGTTCTGAATGCATGATCCCAGTAGCTTACAGCCAATCAAAGATCAAAATGATATTTTAGATAATCACAAGAGATAAGTTTGTATAATGTGTCATGTATTTTCCTCTCCTGTTGCTTTTAGACCCTGCTCTTCATTCTAGTTGCTTACACTTTCCTACATTTCCTTATTTCTCTCAGCTCTTTGCCTATCTTTTCCACTTATCCTTCAATTTCTCATCTTTGTATCCCCTTTATTTATTAACATTTTCTTGGCTATTATATCTCCTACCTCCATTCTCACATTCTACTAGATAATGTTTTCCTCCTTTCCATTATATCCCCCTGTTCTTGTTTGTTGCATATACGAGGGTCGGTTGATAAGTCCCGGGCCTCACAATAACAGAAAACATTTAATTTTTACTCTTTATTTCTCAACATAATCTCCAGAAAGTCTACTACATTTGTAATATCGCTGTTGTAATTTAATTAAATCATCTCTGTAGTGTGATTTATCATGTTCCTCAAAATAGCTGTTTACAGCATCAATGACCTCCTCGTTGTTGTCAAATCTTCATCCTCCAAGACATTTTTTTAGGTGTAGTACAGATGGTAGTCACTGGGTACTAGAGTGAATGTTCAAGTAATTCAAACTTTAATTCGTACATTTTTCCCATTACAATGACTGAACAATGGGCCGGAGCATTGTTGTGAAGAAATAAGATTTTTCTTTGCCAAATGAGATCTGTTTCTTTTTACCTCATCCCTCAAACGTTGTAGTAAGTTTGTGTAGTAGTCACCAGTGATACTTTTATCCTTTTACAAGTAATCAATAAAAATAATTCCCTGTGCATCCCAGAAAACACTTGCATAACCTTGTTAGCTGACAAAATTGATTTTGCCTTTTTGTAGTTGGTTCACCTGGCGCAATCAACTGTTTTGACTGTGATTTACTTTCTGGAGTGTAGCGATGTATCCAAGTTTTATCCATGGTGATAAGCTGTCTCAAAAGTTCACTGGGATTTTTACTGAAGAGCTCCAAATTCTTAAAAGAAACAGTTTTTCTTTGCAACTTTTGATCAGTTGTCAAAAATGCAGCACAGACCTTGTGAAAGACCCCAATACATTACTTAAAATATTACCTGTACGTTCTTTTGATGTTTACACCCTCTACTATCTCAAACAACTTTAATCTGTCTTCCAGTACTAAACGAAACATTGAAGTTGTGACTTCCACAGGACGTCCAGAGCGAGGCTCATCACTAGTGCTCGTACGTCACAATTTAAACTCTACAACCAACCTTTTAATTATTGTATATGAAGGGACAGAGTCTTTTAATGTACTGTCCATTTCCTCCTTGATTTCTTTACATGTTAAGACTTTCAAATGGAAGTATTTAATCACTCCTCATTTTTCCAAATCCTCCATTTTCGTGAAACCTCTACACTTGTCTTGTTTAAAATGCTGTCATTCAAAAACTAAACAAACTATTGACCTGTAACTATGGATACAAGCTAGTCTAGAGTTAAAGAATATGATGCTATCTGTCAAACTGGCCCTGTGGTGCCATCTCTATGTGAGGCCTGGACTTATCAGCTGACCCTCATAGCTTTCTGTATACCATTCCATTTTTATTATGCTATATAGCTTCAGAAATGTTTCCTCTTCCACTGTTCCACACATTTCTCATCCTTACACAAATATATCCTCTAACCTATTCCTTAGTGCTTATCTAATAGTTGATGATTAGTAGTTTTTTGTTGTTTCCTGCCAAGTATGTGGCTGGTATCCCCTTAGGTAGGTATTTTTGAAGTAGCCAAACGTCCTTCCTGATTCTGCTTTTATTTAAATGTAGAAATGATCAACTGGCAACGACATTCTTCCTCTTTAGTCTATCTTGTTACCATGGTTGTAGTTTGGATTTGCTTATAGCACTTACTGCATCAGAACTTCTATTGTCATCAGTTGACAAACAAAAGATATCACACATATACTGTAAGATTCATATAAAACACTGTGTATCCATTTCATGATTAATCCACATCTATACTAAAATATACATGATATCTCATAATATCAATTTTTAAGCAAAACTTTATTTCAAATATTAACAAGGGGCGGCTGGAGGCTCTGAAAATCGGTGGTTGGTAATTTAATTTTTTTAAAGCAACAAATGATTCTTTAAGCCTGTCACTATAGACTGCTGTATACACAAGCATATAACACAACATGCATATTTCAAAAACACTCTAGAGCATACAACACTCACCAGCTCTTCTCTCCTTTCTGCTGACATACTTATCAATGACCAACTTCTTGATCTGCATGATAAAGTTCCTTTCAATGGAAAGCATGGACAATGCGGATAGTCTCTCTTCACACATTGTGTTACGCAGAAACGTTTTAATTCATTTGAAGTGTTGAGAAACATCTTTCTGCCTCACATGTTGTCATGGGAACTGTTAAAATCACATTAATAAGCTTAACAGATTTGCCAAAAGTGGAACACTCCATTAATGGAACAAACCCAGCTATGTTTTTAAATTCCTCAATGCTGTAGATTGTGGAAAGCTCTGTGATCAGTTTCTTTTCTTCAACAAAAGAATATTTCTCAAGAGCAACTTTTACATGATCTGCTGGAAACGATACATTATATTCTGAAAATCTATCGAACTGCTGCTACCATATGGCCAACAAACCTGAACTTTTCTTTCATTTCAGTAATGATAACATCACATATATCAATTGTCTCTCTTTTTCTTTCAGCGTGTTCTAGGAATTTTCTTCTCTTTGTTACATTCTGCACAACTTTGTTGAAATACATGGAACTTCTAATTTTAAGGATTATCACCTCAAAAGAATTCAGTCTATTCTGGACCATTTCAGGTGTACAGTTGCTGGAAAATATCGATATGGGGCATAACTTTGTGGAAAAAGGACAGCCAAAATAGGAAATCTGAATCAGTCAAAATTCCAATAAAGCCAGATGCTTGAAGAATGCAGTTTGTATTGGCGATTCTCTCGCCACCCCTAATAATTCTCGTGTATTCTATTAATTCCTGTGTTTGAAAACTGTATTGAAGGATCTGGATTTAAAGTTCCACCTCGTAGGCACTGACTTCAGCAGTTACTTCTACACCACTTCCTCTAGAACTGCTGTTCTCTAAGGGGAATTAGAGAAAAAAGCACAAATTCCTTGAAGATTAATGAAGATTCTTACACTGCTATTTGATGATGCTGCATTCAACATAATTAGATTTAATTGATGTGCACAGCAGTGAATGTATTCTGCACATGTATACTTCTGTTTTATGAGGCACTAAATGCTTTTCTTCGTCCCATCGTATGTTTGAGCTATAAGTTTATATTCACAGTATTGCAGATGTCGGTGAGGATCCAGCAATATACACTCAGCTAAGTCTTCTGTTTTGTGCCTGGTAGGATTTAAACATCACCAGTACCTTTCCACTGGCATTTGGTTTACCAAATATCTGTATAAAAGCATCAAGGAAGCTACATCACTGGTTTTATCTGCTATGACAGCTAAAAATGGGGAGTCTTTGATTTCTTTTGATATCTCTTCAAGACACACTTCAAGGATACATTGCAAGATTTCGTTATGGATTGTCTTGGAGGTCTGCTTACAAACTGTAACATTCTCCAGATGGATTTTCATAACACAGTCTAGCTCTGCACTTAAGTTTATCAGTCCTTGAAAAATACCAGGATTGCTTGATGTAGCTGACTCATGTCCTCGTAGAGCTAACTCAAAGTCTCCACAAAACTAATGCAGTTAAGAATAATGTTTAAAACATATCTATTTTGAGCCACCTTATGCTTGTGTTCAATTATTTTCCAATATGCACTGCCCATCTGCTTTGCTATATTTACATTGCCAAGCACAGCAACATTGACTGTGTTTTTCATGTGCAGTTCTGGAGTTATGCACTTTTTAGTACAATCATGAAGGAGCTGCAAGTCATTCATGTCATGTTTTGTCCACGGATCTTCACCACCAAACAGAGTGCAAGGAAAGCAAAAGAGGACATTTCTAATAACACAACCACACAGCAAATTATATTTCTCATATACATCATTGTTAAAGTTCCTGTTAAAACATCTTGTTTTTGTTTTAACTACCTGTGTGATTTTTATATTTGGTGCGGGACTTCCAAGTTGCTTAATTTAGTTTTGTCTTCTAAGCTCATTTTTTAAAAAGGATGTGCTAATAGACACTGTATGGAATTCATTGTTTCTCCTTATAACACAATTTACCTGTATTTAAATAAAT
The DNA here is from genome assembly GCA_030765055.1 of Mantis religiosa. Taxonomy (NCBI): domain Eukaryota; kingdom Metazoa; phylum Arthropoda; class Insecta; order Mantodea; family Mantidae; genus Mantis; species Mantis religiosa. Next base: position 3,916,233 of record CM060958.1, read on the forward strand.
CACTCTGATTTACAACTCAAAACATGGTACAAACCATGTGGCTATGTACTGGTAGGTAATAGTTGACCAATGCAAACATTTAATGAGAATAATAGATGGCACTGAAAGCAGAAGGAGAAGGCTTGGCATCCACTGTTCTCTGGCTGCTAGGTTAACCAATCTTATGCAGCCTTATACCCTGCACTTCCCCTCTACTTGCCTCGGCACTTCCTAGGTTCATCCTACCCTATACCATCCTGCCAGTGGTTTGCATCTGGGAGTGAACTACTCGGCACCTGCAAACAATGCAGTGTGCTGAGGTCCACTGCACTAGACAAGGTCGAAATGAACTCCAAATGGAACGTGCCATTGCATTAAAGAGAAATCCAGCATTTTGGTTGTAGAGCAAACATGCTACCCTATTGAGAAGCCGCCCCTGAGATACACCATAAAAATCCTTTAGATAATTGTACAATAACTTCATAAAGAATGCCAGCAGAGGTAAATTAATTAAATTTCCATTTACATGTAAAAAGCTACTCTCCACTAATATCCTATAATATGGTAACATGCATTGAATGATATTTGTTTAATGCAAGCTCTGAAAACAAAAGTTAAAGTTTCCCTAAACCAAGCTTTTTCTGTTTACTTTCTATGACATATACAGAGTGTAACAAGAAGTTATGTCAAAAATTTGGGAAAATATTTCTTGCTGATAGAGGATAAAAATATGTTATATGAACATATCTCCAGAAATTGATTTTTTTCCTTTTTAGAGCATTTTTGTCTACAGCTGAACCCCATACCACAACACTCAATGACAGAACAGTAGGAACACAGGAAATCACAACACATGTTCAAAATAGTGTCCATTAGCTTCAATGTTTGCATCAACCTGCTGTCGTATTGACTCCCTAATGTGCTGAGTTAGGCCTGCACAATACGAGCACAAAGAGTCTCTACATCTGGAACTGGAGTTGCATATACAAGAGATTTCAAATGTCCCCAGAAATAAACATCCACTGAGTTCAAGTCAGGCAAGCTTGGAGGCGACAAAATTGGTCCACCTCTTCCTATCCATCTACCAGGAAATCTGTTATTCAGAAATCAATAGACACAGAGCCAGAAATGAGGAGGAACTCCACCCTGCATGAAATGAGTACTGGTGCCTAATAAGTGGACTACGTACTGTACGTAGCACAGTGACAACGATGAAATACATCACCTCCACCCAATTTAACCAGATATAAAAGCAAATGTTGAATACTGTATTGTTAAACCATTGTTCTGTTGTGGAATTATGACCACATAAGCAGAGTTATACTAAAGGAACTCTACTATAGAAATAAACAATTTCTGGATCTATGTTCATATAACATTCTTTTATCCTCTATATAGAAGAAACATTTTCCCAAATTTCCGACATACTTTTTTGATACACCTTGTACAGTAAACGAGTTCTTCACAATAATGTGAGGTCTATGTAGATTTACTGCAACTGCATGTTTTAAGACATTAAATCGAGAAAAGATCTATAGCACAATTAAAAATACAGAGTAAGTTTTCAATAAAGACATGTGCTAATAGTACTGTGTTATTACTTAATGCTATTCAATGTTTAACGACAAACTTACAAATCTATGCATAAAAAGTGCAAAGTTTTAGTTAACTGCATAAGATAAAACAATACAAGAGAGTTACACTTGAATGAGCATTAAAATTTGTATCTATGCATCACATTTAATATGTTCACTCAATGTCTTAGTGTTTTTTCTGTAGGCACTCAAATGGTACTTTTTGCACTTTTGGTTACACACTTTGCACGTGCATTGTTCTTCTGATTTGTGGTTCTGAAAACCATGAATTGCCATCCATATGATTATGTACCCCTGTGTAGTCTCTGTTTACCATGGCAGAAGTGTGCATCTATCTCCGACGTGCTATCACTTCCTTATATTGTTGCTTTGTTGCTGATAGTAGCATGTTGTCTCTTAGATCTTCAAGGAAAAAGGTTTCTCTCATTAGCATGTACACCAGTCTATTTGGCACATATTTGCTTTCTCCTATGGCCTTCTTTAAAAAAATCTTGATTTTACATTTTTGAGTCTCTGAATGTCACAGACATGTTATTTGTATTCCGTATGTGGCTATTACTGTCTCCATGTCGATGTTCCACATTGCTGCTGCTCTGAAAGATCTTGTGGTACTTTATAATATAAGTCCTAAGTTGTTATTCTCAGTGGTTCATCTAACATCTTGATGTTGTCTGTAGTCTTGGTACAGGTAAAAGGAGAAGCATTCACTTCTTAATCTTCTAGAGTAGTAGATATTCCTCTTTGTTCCTTAAGTTCAAGATTTTTCCTCAATGGATGAATATCCACTATCCGTCTTTTTTCGCTCTCTTTATCATCCACCTTCTTCCGTTCTATCTATGTACTCCTTCAATGCCATGACTTATTTCAACCAAGGATCTCCCAATTTCCATAGGTCAAATCCAGCCGTGGCATTCAATTTTTTAGTTTGACTCTATCTATCCAAAATCTTAGCCTATACATGGCTAATAAGGAGGAATAATTAATTTCCATCAATTAACTTAATAATAATGGTTTAACGATGAAGCCTGGGAATCAAGTACTTATATACTGGGAGATCCATGGTTCAAATCCCAGCCATGGTATTGAACTTTTCAGGTTGACTCTATGTTTAGACTAAGTCAACTTACATGCTTATATATTTTGCCAATATATGACAATTTTCAAACGGAACTGCTCTCATAACCATTAGCCAACAAAAGGCAATCCTCATGTACAGGACAAGAGGCTATGTAGCCAGTCTTCTGGTTCCTTTATTCCCTGCAACACAAGAGTTGCCTCTAACAGTTAAGGAACCATTGAGCCGAAGAAGACTTGGCAACTGTAAGATGCAAACCTTATAAACTCAAACTTAAAGTAATACCGCCCTTGACAGAGGAGTGGGGCAGAACTGTCATGTTTCAGAAGTAAGTCCACTAGTTGCATCATTCCTTGCATTGGATTAACTGTGTCACTCTTTTTCCAAATTGAGTTGTTTTTGAGTGTTGGTGTCACCAACTGCTGATTAATCTCCTGTTTCTGTTGTTTTTAAGTTTTTCCCAATGCAGCTTATGCAATATGTGCCTCATAGAGATCATCTTTTAATAGTTTCACTTGTTTTTGGGGCCAAGTGATGTGCTCCTTGAAGATTCTCTGAAATTTAAAGAAGACTACACACCACAACTCAAAAAATATCTGGAGGTATCATTAGTACATTGATGGTTCATTCTGACATTTCAATAGTGGAGATAAAAACATTAAAGTTGACAACATTTTGGAACATCCTTGGAAGAGAAGTATTTCACATTGCCAAATGTTCAGAAGCTGTAAACTGAACTGACTCCTGATCAAGCTCCACCTTGCTAATCCCTGTGATGATAGATTTAATGAGAGAATTGTTACATGTGATGGAAAGTGGCTCGATACCCTGCTGCATCTGGTGATTCGCCATGATGCTGAACTTTATTCTCATCAACTTAAACAAGTTTTGAGGCTCAAGTACTCTGCATTAATAGAAGCAAGACAATGCTCAAAGAGAAAAAGAATCAAGTACTACCATATACAGCATACAGCTCTCATCTTGAACCATGTCCCATTTTCTAAATAGAAGAAATTTTGAAAACACTGAACCAGTTTTTTACTTCAAAATCCAGAAAGTGGTAGTATTGCAGTGTAGCAAAAGGCAGCTCAGACTATAGAATGTAATGAAGATTACAACATTTTCCTGTAAGAACACACTTGAGATAAAATTTACAAAGATTTGTTATTATTGGTTTAAAATGTATTCCACTGTCTTTGATATGTCATGAAAAGAGTAGGAAGTTTTAGTTGATTTATGCCTCGCTTTTAAGCACTTCAAGTCTCCTGCATCTACAATAGAGTAAGTAGAGAAGTTCACATTGTTATTATACCTATGATCCCCTCCTGTATCCTTTATGACACAGAATATATTTGATATTTTTGTTATTACCAATTTTCTTAACTTCCTGTTTACAGGTACAAGATAGGTTGAAGCAATAGTCTGATCGATAACATTTAATGCCATTCGATATGTAATGACAATGTTACTAACCTATGCATAATAACATTTGAAGTTTTAGTGGACCATGTAACATGGAAGCAAGAGAATTTTTGATTGTGTGAAACAAATGGAAAAGGAAATAAAACTGATATCACCATTTTGTATAATCTAAGTTGATTTTTGTATAAAATAAATACTCTGCAAAAAACATAATCTCGAAGTATTACTACATGGGAAGTTCTGAAATGTTATTCAAAATCATTACAAAGGTATTGTAATGACTTCTACATGATATAATTACTTTCAAGTTAGTCCAGCGTGAATGAGAGATCTGACTTTGTGTCACATTTATACCTTGTATGTCGAGCATCATGTTTTGGTTCCCTGCCATGGAGTCCACCTGGGATTGATCCCATCCCTAGGAGGTGCAGATTTTAACTCCAATGTCCACTCAGCATTGAGAGGAAATTGAATAGCTACGCTAGCGACTCTGGTTCGTAAGCCAACTTTCCAAATGAGGGTGCCGAGATGCTGTGTCAGATGAATGATTGTCTGCTTCTGCCTTTCATATGTGGGCATGAGGCTTTGGCCCACTTGGGCTGTTACCCCATGGATAGTCATGTTAAGTGATGACTGAAATTGCATGCTCTTTCCATGATCACAGAAAAAAAAAAATTATAAATGAAATCATTGACAGACATAAACCTGAATTAAATTCAATTTCAGTGACTAGTAATTGTGCATCTTCTTAAGACTGGATTATTTTAACTATTTAGCGATATTAAAATAGGTATGTGCCACTGGGTGCTAACACAACAAATTTACCATTAACATTATAAGAAACATAAGAGAATACAGAACATGTGAGTAACACTATTGTGTGTGGGTGCTGTGAATAAGAGAATTCAAATGTCAGAGCAGCTTAAAACCCAGTCCATGCAAAAGAATAGTGCAGTTTGCTGATGACATAGTAACAACAGTTCACTTCTGTGATGAAATTCAGAACTGGTGGAGAAAATAAAGTCCTATGAACTCTTTAAAATCAAGGACACCCTCAAGAGAGATATAGTTTGATGCATTTAAACCTGAACCCTTTCAATAGGCCATAACTTCATTTGAAAGCTTGTAGAACATAGAAATTTGTTTTAATGATTTCAGTGGCTCTGGGAGAATTGACAACACTAACAATTGTTGACACTTCTTTGATACGACTGTAGACACTCAAGTTTATATGAGTATCTTCAATACATTTGTGGAACAGCTGGATGATATCGAATTGAGAGAAGGTTATTTCCAGCAAGATGGAGCAACGTGCCATACATCTAATGACACCATGGAACTTGTAACCAGTTTCTTTGATACGACTGTAGACACTCAAGTTTATATGAGTATCTTCAATACATTTGCGGAGCAACTGGATGATATCGAATTGAGAGAAGGTTATTTCCAGCAAGATGGAGCAACATGCCATACATCTAATGACACCATGGAACTTGTAACCAGTTTCTTTGATACGACTGTAGACACTCAAGTTTATATGAGTATCTTCAATACATTTGTGGAACAGCTGGATGATATCGAATTGAGAGAAGGTTATTTCCAGCAAGATGGAGCAACGTGCCATACATCTAATGACACCATGGAACTTGTAACCAGTTTCTTTGATACGACTGTAGACACTCAAGTTTATATGAGTATCTTCAATACATTTGCGGAGCAACTGGATGATATCGAATTGAGAGAAGGTTATTTCCAGCAAGATGGAGCAACATGCCATACATCTAATGACACCATGGAACTTGTAACCAGTTTCTTTGATACGACTGTAGACACTCAAGTTTATATGAGTATCTTCAATACATTTGCGGAGCAACTGGATGATATCGAATTGAGAGAAGGTTATTTCCAGCAAGATGGAGCAACATGCCATACATCTAATGACACCATGGAACTTGTAACCAGTTTCTTTGATACGACTGTAGACACTCAAATTTATATGAGTATCTTCAATACATTTGCGGAGCAACTGGATGATATCGAATTGAGAGAAGGTTATTTCCAGCAAGATGGAGCAACGTGCCATACATCTAATGACACCATGGAACTGATAACCAGTTTCTTTGATACGACTGTAGACACTCAAGTTTATATGAGTATCTTCAATACATTTGTGGAGCAGCTGGATGATATCGAATTGAGAGAAGGTTATTTCCAGCAAGATGGAGCAACGTGCCATACATCTAATGACACCATGGAACTGATAACCAGTTTCTTTGATACGACTGTAGACACCCAAGTTTATATGAGTATCTTCAATACATTTGCGGAGCAACTGGATGATATCGAATTGAGAGAGGGTTATTTCCAGCAAGATGGAGCAACGTGCCATACATCTAATGACACCATGGAACTGATAACCAGTTTCTTTGATACGACTGTAGACACTCAAGTTTATATGAGTATCTTCAATACATTTGCGGAGCAACTGGATGATATCGAATTGAGAGAAGGTTATTTCCAGCAAGATGGAGCAACGTGCCATACATCTAATGACACCATGGAACTGATAACCAGTTTCTTTGATACGACTGTAGACACTCAAGTTTATATGAGTATCTTCAATACATTTGTGGAGCAGCTGGATGATATCGAATTGAGAGAAGGTTATTTCCAGCAAGATGGAGCAACGTGCCATACATCTAATGACACCATGGAACTGATAACCAGTTTCTTTGATACGACTGTAGACACCCAAGTTTATATGAGTATCTTCAATACATTTGCGGAGCAACTGGATGATATCGAATTGAGAGAGGGTTATTTCCAGCAAGATGGAGCAACGTGCCATACATCTAATGACACCATGGAACTGATAACCAGTTTCTTTGATACGACTGTAGACACTCAAGTTTATATGAGTATCTTCAATACATTTGTGGAACAGCTGGATGATCTCGAATTGAGAGAAGGTTATTTCCAGCAAGATGGAGCAACGTGCCATACATCTAATGACACCATGGAACTGATAACCAGTTTCTTTGATACGACTGTAGACACTCAAGTTTATATGAGTATCTTCAATACATTTGTGGAACAGCTGGATGATCTCGAATTGAGAGAAGGTTATTTCCAGCAAGATGGAGCAACGTGCCATACATCTAATGACACCATGGAACTGATAACCAGTTTCTTTAATACGACTGTAGACACTCAAGTTTATATGAGTATCTTCAATACATTTGTGGAACAGCTGGATGATCTCGAATTGAGAGATGGAACAACGTGTCATACATCTAATGACACCATGGAACTGATAACCAGTTTCTTTGATACGACTGTAGACACTCAAGTTTATATGAGTATCTTCAATACATTTGTGGAACAGCTGGATGATCTCGAATTGAGAGATGGAACAACGTGCCATACATCTAATGACACCATGGAACTGATAACCAGTTTCTTTGATACGACTGTAGACACTCAAGTTTATATATCTTCAATACATTTGCGGAGCAACTGGATGATATCGAATTGAGAGAAGGTTATTTCCAGCAAGATGGAGCAACATGCCATACATCTAATGACACCATGGAACTTGTAACCAGTTTCTTTGATACGACTGTAGACACTCAAGTTTATATGAGTATCTTCAATACATTTGCGGAGCAACTGGATGATATCGAATTGAGAGAAGGTTATTTCCAGCAAGATGGAGCAACATGCCATACATCTAATGACACCATGGAACTGATAACCTGTTTCTTTGATACGACTGTAGACACTCAAGTTTATATGAGTATCTTCAATACATTTGTGGAACTGCTGGATGATATCAAATTGAGAGAAGGTTATTTCCAGCAAGATGGAGCAACGTGCCATACATCTAATGACACCATGGAACTGATAACCAGTTTCTTTGATACGACTGTAGACACTCAAGTTTATATGAGTATCTTCAATACATTTGTGGAGCAACTGCATGATATCAAATTGAGAGAAGGTTATTTCCAGCAAGATGGAGCAACGTGACATACATCTAATGACACCATGGAACTGATAACCAGTTTCTTTGATACGACTGTAGACACTAAAGTTTATATGAGTATCTTCAATACATTTGTGGAGCAGCTGCATGATATCAAATTGAGAGAGGGTTATTTCCAGCAAGATGGAGCAATGTGACATACATCTAATGACACCATGGAACTGATAACCAGTTTCTTTGATACGACTGTAGACACTCAAGTTTATATGAGTATCTTCAATACATTTGTGGAACTGCTGGATGATATCAAATTGAGAGAAGGTTATTTCCAGCAAGATGGAGCAACGTGCCATACATCTAATGACACCATGGAACTGATAACCAGTTTCTTTGATACGACTGTAGACACTCAAGTTTATATGAGTATCTTCAATACATTTGTGGAACTGCTGGATGATATCGAATTGAGAGAAGGTTATTTCCAGCAAGATGGAGCAACGTGACATACATCTAATGACACCATGGAACTGATAACCAGTTTCTTTGATACGACTGTAGACACTCAAGTTTATATGAGTATCTTCAATACATTTGTGGAACTGCTGGATGATATCGAATTGAGAGAAGGTTATTTCCAGCAAGATGGAGCAACGTGCCATACATCTAATGACACCATGGAACTGATAATCAGTTTCTTTGATACGACTGTAGACACTCAAGTTTATATGAGTATCTTCAATACATTTGTGGAGCAACTGCATGATATCAAATTGAGAGAAGGTTATTTCCAGCAAGATGGAGCAACGTGACATACATCTAATGACACCATGGAACTGATAACCAGTTTCTTTGATACGACTGTAGACACTCAAGTTTATATGAGTATCTTCAATAGATTTGTGGAATTGCTGGATGATATCGAATTGAGAGAAGGTTATTTCCAGCAAGATGGAGCAACGTGCCATACATCTAATGACACCATGGAACTGATAACCAGTTTCTTTGATACGACTGTAGACACTCCAGTTTATATGAGTATCTTCAATACATTTGTGGAGCAACGTGTCATACATCTAATGACACCATGGAACTTGTAACCAGTTTCTTTGATACGACTGTAGACACTCAAGTTTATATGAGTATCTTCAATACATTTGTAGAACAGCTGGATGATATCGAATTGAGAGAAGGTTATTTCCAGCAAGATGGAGCAACGTGCCATACATCTAATGACACCATGGAACTTGTAACCTGTTTCTTTGATACGACTGTAGACACTTAAGTTCATATAAGTATCTTCAATACATTTGTGGAGCAGCTGGATGATATCGAATTGAGAGAAGGTTATTCCCAGCAAGATGGAGCAATGTGCCATACATCTAATGACACCAAGGAACTTGTAACCTGTTTCTTTGATACGACTGTAGACACTCAAGTTTATATGAGTATCTTCAATACATTTGTGGAGCAACGTGTCATACATCTAATGACACCATGGAACTTGTAACCAGTTTCTTTGATACGGCTGTAGACACTCAAGTTTATATGGATATCTTCAATACATTTGTGGAGCAGCTGGATGATATCGAATTGAGAGAAGGTTGTTTCCAGCAAGATGGAGCAACGTGCCATACATCTAATGACACCATGGAACTGATAACCTGTTTCTTTGATACGACCATAGACACTCAAGTTTATATGGATATCTTCAATACATTTGTGGAGCAGCTGGATGATATCGAATTGAGAGAAGGTTATTTCCAGCAAGATGGAGCAACGTGCCATACATCTAATGACACCATGGAACTTGTAACCAGTTTCTTTGATACGACTGCTCAATACATTTGTGGAGCAGCTGGATGATATCGAATTGACAGAATGTTATTTCCAGCAAGATGGAGCAACGTGCCATACATCTAATGACACCATGGAACTGATAACCTGTTTCTTTGATACGACTGTAGACACTCAAGTTTATATGAGTATCTTCAATACATTTGTGGAGCAGCTGGATGATATCTAATTGAGAGGAGGTTATTTCCAGCAAGATGGAGCAACATGCCATACATCTAATGACACCATGGAACTTGTAACCAGTTTCTTTGATACGACTGTAGACACTCAAGTGTATATGGATATCTTCAATACCTTTGCGGAGCAACTGGATGATATCGAATTGAGCGAAGGTTATTTCCAGCAAGATGGAGCAACGTGCCATACATCTAATGACACCATGGAACTTGTAACCAGTTTCTTTGATACGACTGTAGACACTCAAGTTTATATGAGTATCTTCAATAGACTTGTTGAGCACCTGGATGATATCAAATTGAGAGAAGGTTATTCCCAGCAAGATGGAGCAATGTGCCATACATCTAATGACACCATGGAACTGATAACCAGTTTCTTTGATACGACTGTAGACACTCAAGTTTATATAAGTATCTTCAATACATTTGTGGAGCAACGGGTTATACATCTAATGACACCATGGAACTTGTAACCAGTTTCTTTGATACGACTGTAGACACTCAAGTTTATATGGATATCTTCAATACATTTGTGGAGCAGCTGGATGATATCGAATTGAGAGAATGTTATTTCCAGCAAGATGGAGCAACATGCCATACATCTAATGACACCATGGAACTTACAACCAGTTTCTTTGATACCACTGTAGACACTCAAGTTTATATGAGTAGCTTCAATACATTTGTGGAGCAGCTGGATGATATCAAATTGAGAGGAGGTTATTTCCAGCAAGATGGAACAACGTGCCATACATCTAATGACACCATGGAACTTGTAATCAGTTTCTTTGATACGACTGTAGACACTCAAGTTTATATGGATATCTTCAATACATTTGCGGAGCAACTGGATGATATCGAATTGAGAGAAGGTTATTTCCAGCAAGATGGAGCAGCGTGCCATACATCTAATGACACCATGGAACTTGTAACCAGTTTCTTTGATACGACTGTAGACACTCAAGTTTATATGAGTATCTTCAATAGACTTCTGGAGCAGCTGGATGATATCGAATTGAGAGAAGGTTATTTCCAGCAAGATGGAGCAATGTGCCATACATCTAATGACACCATGGAACTTGTAACCAGTTTCTTTGATACGACTGTAGACACTCAAGTTTATATGAGTATCTTCAATACATTTGTGGAGCAGCTGGATGATATCGAATTGAGAGAAGGTTATTCCCAGCAAGATGGAGCAACGTGACATACATCTAATGACACCATGGAACTTGTAACATGTTTCTTTGATACGACTGTAGACACTCAAGTTTATATGAGTATCTTCAATACATTTGTGGAGCAGCTGGATGATATCGAATTGAGAGAAGGTTATTTCCAGCAAGATGGAGCAACGTGCCATACATCGAATGACACCATGGAACTTATAACCAGTTTCTTTGATAATCAAATGATCTCAAAAGGTCTGTTGTCCCCCAGATCCCCTGACCTAACCTCAATGGATTTTTCTTGTAAGGGTAGGTATCTAAAAAATGGAGTGTACAAGAATAGGCCATGGACAATTGATGTTCTCAAAGAATCCATTCAAACCGAAATAAGTAACATTGGCGAGGATACTCTCCGTAAAACTTGAGAGAATATGGTGTGACGAGTACAAACATGTATAGATGCTGGTGGAGGACACTTGCAACATTTTCTCTGAGATGTAAATAGTGTAATGTAATCTCCCAATTGTGTATTATATTCTACCAAAGCTGAACATGTGTCCTATTATTGGCTCAAAAGTTATGGCCTATTGAAGTGGTTCAGATTTATATGGATCACACTGTACAACTGATAACAATGGATGAGGTTGCAGTCACCTATATATTTTCACTCCACTTTAGATTTGCAATTAACCTGGAAAACCAACACTTGTGTGAAATTACCAAGAGCTGCACTAAACAATTAAAACATCTCATTTCACAAAAATCAAGAGAATGATGTACATGTCATTGATTAGACCTATATGGCACTATCGGGTTATCCAAAACAAATGACTTGGCATGTCTTGTATGATGACATAACAATTCCTGAGGCCAATAGTAGATTACAACAAACATCCGAATCCTCTAATTCAACAAATCCCAGCTAATCTGTCAAATGAGAAGATTGAGAAGAAGACTTCAGTATTTCCAACGGAACTTCTGTACCATTGCTGAATGGGCTCTTGAGTACATGTTTGAAATTACTGTTATTGGTTTTTGTATTCTCAAAACTGCAATGTATTTATATACAATAAAGTTTATTTGAATTAAAATAAAAGAATAGCAGTTTAAGACTGACGATAAGCACTTTCAAGCATTTAGCTTCACAGATCTTATGGCTACACTTTGTAAACAAAACATTCTCTAAATGGGTCGGGGGCCCAAATGACCTTGTTGTCGACGGGCCCTAAAACACCACACACTCACTCACTCTAAATGGGTCGGCACTAAGTCCCAGTACTATCCAACTCTAATTGGGACTAATACATCCGTGTGACTTCCGCAATTATTCTGGTTGGAATGTAAAGTTTAGTTAACAAAACAGACTAATGCTTTCAACAAATAAATCTATAAGTTAACCCCATAATATAAAACAATCTTACTCAATCTTTTGAAGTCTGCACTACCTTGGTTGTGGAGAGATTTTTCCATTCACAGAGACAGTCCTTAAGATTTCTCTAATATTTAGTCTTATTCAAAAGTAAAATTAATACAGTAAAATCTTGTTAACCCAGATCAGTTCCGAAAAAAATGTTATTTAGCTTATTAAATGAAGACTTACTGTACGGACAATAAATTGCTATTCTCAGTAGATACATTACTCAAATTCTTGAGCCAGTGAGCAAATGCATTACATTCAACCCACTTGCTTGGGATAAGATTGGAAGAAAAACATGGATAAAGTTGTATATCTTGCCAGAAAACAAGATTGAAGAAGAAGAAAAATTAAAGTGTGGAAGAAGATTTTATAGATATTTTTAAAAATATTGATGGCTGTTCCGATGTTGAGTAAGAAGGCATTGACAATGTCAGAGATTATTACCGATTACAGAGGAAGACATTGCATCATGCAGTGTTACTAAAAACGAAAATAAAGAGTATTCAGATTCAGACCGTGTTGATGAACCAGCTGTGGTTATGACTCACACACAAGCAGTAACAAACAGAGAAATTGATGTTTCATTTAGAGTCAAACACATTGCCAAATGAAATTATTGCTCCCAGGTTAACTAATGTACCTTTACATTGTTAATCTTACAGCTTTATAATCTGTACTACACATTGCACATTTTGGTAATAATTATCTAAATTCTTCGTTTTACTGACGAGTAATTTGTTTACGAAACTTTGCTCATCAAATTGAAGGCGTGTGCCAGTGCGACAAATAAACCGTCTTATTGTGCATTTGGTTAACGTCACCTTTAACTCACAGAGTTTTTACACCTCAACTAAGTTTCAAAAATCCACGATCACCTACCTCGGCCTACCAACTGCGGAGGGGCCAATGTCGCGTTATTTCAAATAAAACGTTAACATTTGTATTAAATAAGTAGTATGTGACAAAATTTCTTTAGATTATGTGTCTTACTACACTAATTACTCTTGATTGGGTTTCATCGTAGCTTCAACTGAACCTTTTGAGGTTATGTGTTGAATTATTGATTCTCCGTTGTTTCCCCATCGCGCATGCGCTAGCTCTCAAAGCAGCTAAACCCACCGCCTAACCCGAAAGTTGAACTCTTACCAAAACAGGTTTTTAAAGGTTTGACTGCAAATTATATCTCTAGATTAACGAGAAGCGCACGAATGATAATCCATGGCAGTTTACATTGGGCGCACAAAACGTTAACTATCTAACTTAGATTAAACTGATAGTTTCAATCGCGCGTATTAAAAGTAATTAGCCTTCAGATTTGTTTTTAAAATACATACTCCTGGGGCCGAAAGAAAAGCTAATTCATGTCCTTACCTCCTTTTTCTTACGTGTTAGGCCGCAACAGAGAGAAAATGCCATTTTTAATTAACAAGAGCAGGAAGGATTGCTGTCGATGTTTGGTTTCACAGAACACCAACCTTGGAACGTTCCATCAATGAAATATCCCATTCACATGCGGTAAAAGTCCCTCTACAGTTTCTAAATTCCCTATTATTTTTGTTTGATTAATAATAATAATAATAATAATAATAATAATAATAATAATAATAATAATAATAATAATAATAATAATAATAATAATAATAATAATAATAATAATAATAATAATAATAATAATAATAATAATAATAATAATAATAATAATAATAATAATAATAATAATAATAATAATAATAATAATAATAATAATAATAATAATAATAATAATAATAATAATAATAATAATAATAATAATAATAATAATAATAATAATAATAATAATAATAATAATAATAATAATAATAATAATAATAATAATAATAATAATAATAATAATAATAATAATAATAATAATAATAATAATAATAATAATAATAATAATAATAATAATAATAATAATAATAATAATAATAATAATAATAATAATAATAATAATAATAATAATAATAATAATAATAATAATAATAATAATAATAATAATAATAATAATAATAATAATAATAATAATAATAATAATAATAATAATAATAATAATAATAATAATAATAATAATAATAATAATAATAATAATAATAATAATAATAATAATAATAATAATAATAATAATAAGAAGAAGAAGAAGAAGAAGAAGAAGAAGAAGAAGAAGAAGAAGAAGAATAATAATAATAATAATAATAATAATAATAATAATAATAATAATAATAAGAAGAAGAAGAAGAAGAAGAAGAAGAAGAAGAAGAAGAAGAAGAAGAAGAAGAAGAAGAAGAAGAAGAAGAAGAAGAAGAAGAAGAAGAAGAAGAAGAAGAAGAAGAAGAAGAAGAAGAAGAAGAAGAAGAAGAAGAAGAAGAAGAAGAAGAAGAAGAAGAAGAAGAAGAAGAAGAAGAAGAAGAAGAAGAAGAAGAAGAAGAAGAAGAAGAAGAAGAAGAAGAAGAAGAAGAAGAAGAAGAAGAAGAAGAAGAAGAAGAAGAAGAAGAAGAAGAAGAAGAAGAAGAAGAAGAAGAAGAAGAAGAAGAAGAAGAAGAAGAAGAAGAAGAAGAAGAAGAAGAAGAAGAAGAAGAAGAATAATAATAATAATAATAATAATAATAATAATAATAATAATAATAATAATAATAATAATAATAATAATAATAATAATAATAATAATAATAATAATAATAATAATAATAATAATAATAATAATAATAATAATAATAATAATAATAATAATAATAATAATAATAATAATAATAATAATAATAATAATAATAATAATAATAATAATAATAATAATAATAATAATAATAATAATAATAATAATAATAATAATAATAATAATAATAATAATAATAATAATAATAATAATAATAATAATAATAATAATAATAATAATAATAATAATAATAATAATAATAATAATAATAATAATAATAATAATAATAATAATAATAATAATAATAATAATAATAATAATAATAATAATAATAATAATAATAATAATAATAATAATAATAATAATAATGACGACGACGATAATGATGACGATGACGATGATAATGAAGGTGTGGGCAAGGCTGTATGTTTCGTCCTTGTGGAAGTATGTGGAAACTTCCAAAGACGACATTAGTCTTGCATTAATATGAGTTAATGTGGTTTGATGGTAAGCGAATGTGTTTCTAGTGGAACAAGAAGCGCCATGCTTCAGTTTAAGAACGGGCGGAATGGGCATTTGCCTTCAGCGTCAGATTTTGATTAGAGGAGACATTTGCACTGTAATGCGGGCTGAAAAAGAAGTAATTTTATTGCGATTGTAAATGTGTTTGCTAAGAAAAAAATTAAGGAAACAATTTTGTGAGTTAAAAGAATTCTGTTTCATATACTAGATATTTCCAAAATGCCATTTTTTACACTGATCTAGTAGTAAAATATTTTGAGTATCAGTTTAATTCAAATCAACATTCCCATGTTATTTGAGGTAAACATATTTTAAAAGTAATTTGTATAATTTATAGCAAGAGTTTTGTTCTGATTTGTATCTGCAAATACTCTATTTTTAAAGGTGTTCAATTACTAAACAAAGTAGTTTGCTAGAATGGCAGGGTATTTTTTATTTTATTGTTAATAGATAATGTCACGAGTGTTTTTGAATTTATCTAGGGAAGTTCAAAACCACGAGCTGCATTTGTAGAGACTATTTTACGAATAAAAAAATTGTTAAAAGCAATAAAACATGTTACTTGATTCCCTAAATCTCATGTCTACATTAGTACACGAATGAAACTTAACCTCACAAGTCACGACATACAGATCGTGTACAATTTGACACTGGTGAGGCCGCCAGGTAACGCTGATTGACATAACGTCCACTTTCAAACAACAAACTCCATGCATTTTAAACTACAATAAAGTTGCACGTATTTAGGTTGAATATTCCTGTTGTACGAGAATAACAAACTTGATTAAATGTTGTCACCCAATTAGCAGGAAAGCACAACCAACGACAGCTGAGAAGGGGCCAGAGGCAGCCAAGCCACACCCTCCCATTATTCTCTGTCACTAACTGAGAGGTTGATTAGGGAAATGCCACTTGTCGCTGGCCGCCTCTTTCCCCTTCCCCTGTCCTCTGGAATTTTCCCGGTGATTCACTGAAACCAGAAACTTCTAGATTGGCCAGGTGGCCCCATATAAGCAACACGTCGGGCTGGAAGTCAGTCAGTGTTTGGCGAACAGCTGTGAGGAGCGCCCAGTGAGGGGACGGACTGCGTACGTGCGTCGGAGGAGTTTACGTAATCGCGAGTGCAAGTGGAATTGTAACGGAAGAACTGCTGAATCGTAATTGTGTGCATTACGTAATTCTGTGTAACTGGCAAGTGTTTAACTGTAAGTCGGTGGAAATAAAGAACATTTTTGAGTGGTGCAATCGGACTTTTCATTTCACGAACGCACAAAGTTACATTGGTGTCAGAAGTGGGATGACAACATCACAGAACATTACAACCATGGACGCGGCATTGGAAAAGATTTTGGAGAAGATGATGGAAATGAAGGCCAAATTGACCTTGGAAATGAAAGCGGCAAATAATAGCCTGGCCGCGGAATTGACAGAAATGAAGACGGCAGATGAAAACCTCGCTGCAAAAACAGAAGCGGCAAATAACAACCTGGCCGCGGAACTGAAACAAACGAAGACGGCCAACGACAACATCACCGAGAAGATGGAAGAAATGAAGGCCGAATTAACAGCGAAGACGAAAACGGCAAACAACAACTTGGCCACTACAATGACCGCAAAGATGGCCGAACTGACCACGGAAATGAAGGTGGCGAACGAGGCTCTCGCCGCCAAATTTGAAGAACAGTTGGCCGGCATGAGGGATGACGTGACGGAGCTGGGCAAGCGGATGGGCCAAGTGGAATAGCGCGTCGAGGACCTGGCGAGCCGCGTTAACGACCTGGAAGGGAAGGCCGACAGCAGCGTCAAGTCCCTGAACGCCAAGGTGGAGGACGTCATCGGCAGGATGTTGAAGGATTTGAAGGCCGACGCACCGGGACGCGACACAACTACGGCGGGCGTCAAACCTCCGAAATATGACGGCGCGTCAACATTTGAGGTCTTACGCCGCCAGTTCGACGCATTGGCCAAGCACAACAGATGGTCACCGGAGGAGGAGGCCACACAGTTAATAGCCAGCTTCCAGGGACGGGCCGCGGAAGTCCTAAACGCGGTGCAGACAACGGCGGCGCCCAAGGACATCTGGGAGGCCCTGGAGAATCGTTCCGGGAACCACCGCTTAGCCGCAGCGTACCGCAGCCAACTAAAGGCAAGGTCACATCAGCCGGGGGAGACGCTGCAGGAGTTCGCCCTGGCAGTTGAACAACTGGCAAGCAAGGCCCTTATCGACCTCCCACCAGAGTTCGTGTCCCGGGAAGCGGCCTACACCTTCGTCGACGGGGTACGGGACACGGAGATTCGTCAGCACCTAATGCTTGGCGATTATAAAAAATTCCAAGAGGCGCTAACGGCAGCATTAAGGATGGAGGCGGCCAATGTAACAGCTATCCCGACGTCGAGAACGAGGAGTGTCCGTTACACCGGAGACAGAAGACCAGCCGAGGGACGCCGGCGAACACCTAGTGGCCTGTGTTGGGGGTGTGGACAGCCCGGACACCTGCAGAGAGACTGCCCACACCAGGAAGAGCAGCCGGAAAACGAGTAAGGGCCGACGTTGAGAGGGGCACGTCGGCGCCATCACCACCATCCCCTCGAGTGACACAGCGCGCCGTCAGCCGGCGTATGGATGAGAGCCTCATCGCGGACGGTTGGGTAAGAGGAAAGCCGTGCCGCGTGCTGGTGGACACCGGGGCAGCCGTGACCTTCATCAGACCTGACGTGGCGAAGGGTTTGCCGACAAGGAAGCCGAGCCGACCATACCAGCTTGTCACGGCATCGGGCGACACCTTGCCTGTGGAGAAGGAGGCCCTGCTGGAGCTGACCTTGGGACGGAGTGCCGTACATCTTTGGGTGTTCGTCGCGAAGGTGGCTGAGGAGGTGATTCTGGGACTGGATGCCCTCAAGAGGCACGAGGCGACGGTCGACGTCGGCAGGAAGGTCCTGCGGCTCAACGGGGAAGAGGTTATACTCCGTCAACCAGAAGAGCGCCTTGGAATTTGCAGGGTCGTCTTGAGCGAAGACCTGGTTGTCCCCGCGAGGAACGACGTGGTGGTGACGGCGCGACTGGAAGGCCAGAGAACCAAGTACATGATACTGGACCAGAAGACGCCTGTACGCGGACTGTGTGTAGACAGGGCATTGCTGCCGTGCCGAGAGCAGGTGCCAGTGAGACTGCTAAATCGAACGGACACCGATCACGACGTTCAGGCCTGGACGGAGTTGGGAACGTGCGAGCCCGTGGTGAGCTTAACAGCAATCGACAAGACACAGGAGCCGGTGCCGACGCAACACATGGGGCCCAGGCTAGAAGGTCTACTGGAGAGGGCGGCCGACCACCTGACCGCAGAACAGCTGGAGAAAGTTCGACAACTGCTGAGGCGATACCAGAGCGTCTTCAGCCAAGGCGACAGTGACTACGGCCGCACGGAAAAAGTGCTTCACCGCATCGACACCGTGGACGCCCTCTCTATTCGGCAACCACATAGACGCGTTCCGCTGGCGAAGCAAGGGGCGGTACGAGACATGCTGGAGGACATGAGATCCAGGGGAGTGATTGAAGAGTCGGACAGCCCTTGGCGTTCCCCTGTAGTCTTGGTGACAAAGAAGAACGGCGAGCTGCGCTTCTGCGTAGACTACAGAAAGTTGAACGCTGTCACCCGGAAGGACTGTTTCCCCTTACTCCGCATTGACGACACCTTGGACACGCTAGTTGGTGCACAGTGGTTCTTGAACCTGGACCTAAAGTCGAGCTACTGGCAGGTAGCTCTAGATCCAAGAGACAAGGAGAAGACCGAATTCTCGACAGGCCAAGGGCTCTGGGAGTTCACGGTTATGCCCTTTGGCCTCTGCAATGCACCAGCTACCTTCCAGCGCCTCATGGAGTCAGTGATGAGAGGACTGACTTACGACGCCTGCCTGCTATACCTGGATGACATCATCATCGTCGGGAAGACTTTTGAAGATCACCTCGAGAATCTGAGAAAGGTGCTACAGAGACTGCAGGCCACCAACTTGAAGCTGAACGCGAAGAAGTGCCAGCTCTTCCGTAAGGAAGTGAACTACCTAGGCCAGATAGTCTCAGCAACCGGAGTGGTCACAGACCCGGAGAAGACACGAGCTGTGAGGGATTGGCCTCGCCCAAAGGATAAGAAAGAGTTGCGCAGTTTCCTGGGGCTGTGCAGTTATTACCGACGCTTCATAAAGGGGTTCTCCAGCATCGCAAAGTCCCTCACCCGCCTGACAGAGGAACACCGGCCTTACGTGTGGAAGGAGGACGCCGAAAACGCTTTCCAGCACCTAAAGGAGACCCTATGCAGTGCTCCAATTTTGGTTTTCCCACAACCGGGTGGCGCCTTCATTGTGGACTCCGAAGCCAGCGACCTTTGCATTGGAGGTGTCGTATCGCAGATCCAGGACGGCCATGAGCGGGTGATAGCCTACTACAGCAAGACGCTATCCAAGGCAGAGAAGAACCACTGCGACACCCGACGAGAATTATTGGCGGTAGTAAAACCTTGGAGCACTTCCACAAGTACCTGTACGGTCAGCCATTCCAACTGAGGACTGACCATTCCGCCCTAACCTGGCTATTGAGCTTTAAGAACCTGGAAGGCCATACAGCACGTTGGGTTCAGAGCCTGCAGGAGTACGACTTCACCTCGGAACATCGTAGAGGGAAGAGCCACGGTAACGCAGACGCCATGTCCCGAAGACCCTGTCCAGAAGAGTGCGACCAGTGCACAAGAGTGGAAGAGAAGGAGCGTGCCGCAGCAGTCCAAGTAGTTGTGGCAGTGCCTGCGGACGGCTGGGATAGCGCAGGCCTGAGAAGGGAGCAGCTGACGGAGGCAGACTTGAGGCCACTCTTGAGGGAAGTGGAGGCAGGGACGAGACCGACCTGGGAGGACATCGCACCGAGGAGCGCCACATACAAGTCGTACTGGGTCCAATGGAACTCGTTGAAGACCAGAGAGGGCGTGCTGTTCCGGATATGGGAGTCACCCGATGGGAAGACGCAGAGAGAACAGTTGGTACTTCCCTAGAGTAAGGTCCCGGAATTCTTGGAGGAAGTTCACACCTGTACTTCAGGAGGACAGCTGGGAGCGAACCGAACGATTGACAAACTACGGCAGCGCTACTACTGGCTGAGACTCCGAGCAGATGCTGAGAGATATTGCCGTCAGTGTCACGCGTGCGTGGCGAGTCGCGGCCCCCAGAGTAGGAGCTGGGGTCGCATGCAGCAGTACAACGTCGGAGCGCCATTCGAACGGATAGCCGTTGACATTGCTGGACCGCTCCCAGTTTCCGACCGAGGCAACAAGTACCTAATGGTTGTCGTGGACTACTTCACCAAGTGGCCGGAGGTGTATGCCATCCCAAACCAAGAGGCAAAGACAATCACAGCCTGCCTCGTGGAGCAAGTGTTCTGTCGATTTGCGGTGCCGTTAGAGCTACACAGCGACCAGGGTTCCAACTTTGAGTCCAACCTAATGAAGGAGGCGCTACAAAGGCTTGGGGTGAACAAGACCCGCACGACTCCTCTACATCCCCAGTCGGATGGCATGGTCGAAAGGTACATCAAGACCTTAGAGGAACACCTGAGGAAGGTCGTGGCCAGCCACCAGCGAGACTGGGACGTCAAGGTGCCACTGTTCTTGCTGGCCTACCGCTCGTCTACACACGACACAACTGGAATGACGCCAGCCAGCTTAATGTTCGGCCGAGAGTTACGCCTCCCTTGTGACCTGGCTTTTGGAAGCCCTCCGGAGGCGAAGCAGCCGGTGACCGAGTATGTGGAGAACTTGGTGGACCATCTCCACGACATGCACGGGATGGCTCGCCAGAATCTCCAGAAGGCGAGCGGCCGCATGAAGACCATGTATGACAGGCAAGCCCACAGCCAAGGGTTCCAGCAAGGTGACCTGGTCTGGTTGTACCGTCCTACCCGGACCAAGGGACGCTGCCCGAAACTCCAGCAGCCATGGCAAGGACCGTACCGGGTAGTGAGGAGGATTAACGACGTGGTCTACCGCATCCAGAAGGTTCCCCGAGGGAAGATGTTGGTGGTACACCTGGATCGTCTAGCTCGCTACGATGGTGCGGTTCGGGACGACCAGCTTTGAGGACGGAGCAGTGTCACCCAATTAGCGGAAAGCACAACCAACGACAGCTGAGAAGGGGCCAGAGGCAGCCAAGCCACACCCTCCCATTATTCTCTGTCACTAACTGAGAGGTTGATTAGGGAAATGTCACTTGTCGCTGGCCGCCTCTTTCCCCTTCCCCTGTCCTCTGGAATTTTCGCGGTGATTCACTGAAACCAGATACTTCCGGATTGGCCAGCTGACGCCATATAAGCAACACGTCGGGCTGGAAGTCAGTCAGTGTTTGGCGAACAGCTGTGAGGAGCGCCCAGTGAGGGGACGGACTGCGTACGTGCGTCGGAGGAGTTTACGTAATCGCGAGTGCAAGTGGAATTGTAACGGACGAACTGGTGAATCGTAATTGTGTGCATTACGTAAGTCTGTGTAATTGGCAAGTGTTTAACTGTAAGTCGCTGGAAAAAAGAACATTTTTGAGTGGTGCAATCGGACTTTTCATTTCACGAGATCACAAAGTTACAATATTATTTAAACTCACAATTATTATATTGGCAATTATTGAAGTTGAACGTTATACCCAACAGCAGAGGAACATGTGACAATTGCTGAGCGATACTTGTGCATAATGCAATAAATAAGGGAAAAAACTACTCTGTGTCAAGCATTTTGTTGTGTGGTTTAAATAAGATAATAAATAAACGTGAATTTGTAAAATGTTATAATGTTTAGCAGGAACTATACACGGCAGCAGTTACAGCTTTCTGTCGGGACCAATCTATAGTCAGGAAGGAAGCTCAAATGGTTTACTTTTATCTTATTAAATACGATTATGTAGCAATACCTCGTTTGATTGTTCCATCAGTAGCATTTGTCGTAGCAGTAGCTGGTCATGACTTTCTCTACGAGGGCTTATTTCTCTGATATTGTATTGCTAAGGGAAGTTTGGTGCTGATTCATAGTTTCGTTTTCGATTTTAAGCTGTTCAACATGTTCTTGCTAAAATGGAAAAAGTGCAATATCTTTCAGTAATTCGCTTTTTACTTTTAGGCGGGGAAACTTGCGAGGAGATAAAAGCGAAATTGGATGTTGTTTGTGGAGATCTTTTGCCTTCTATGACAACATTTACATATTAGTATAATGTAAACATGGTCGAACATCTGTTTTGACGAGGGGCACCACTGTAGATGTCGTTATCGAGGAAGTCCACGATATGATTCTCGCTGACAGAAGCCATAAGAATATCAATGAGAACGCAATAAGTAGGAGATGAGAAAGCGGTTTGCTCAGTGGACATGTGGGTGCGACTTTTAACTTCGAAGCTCTTTAAGTGAAATCCAAAGGACTTCTTACGTCGAGTTATCACCGTCGATGAGACCTGAAGTCATAATTATACTTCAGAAACCAAACAACAATCGAAACAATAGGTCGCTTTCGGAGAATGTGGTCCAAAGAAGGCAAAGTGATGTCCAAGATTTTTTGGAATCTGAAGAGGGTCATACACATTGACGTCTTGAACAAAGGAAAAACAATTACTGGAACATACGACAGTGAGTTATTGGCCCAATTTGACAAGAAGTTGAGACATGGCCCCATGTGGCGAGGAAGAAATTTCTATTTCACCAAGATAATACCCCAGCACATACATCCGCTAAACTGCACGAATTATTGTTATCCCCCCATATTACCCAAACGTGAGAAAATGGCTCACAGGAACAAAATTTAGATCAAATGACGAGATTATCATGGAGATAGAGAGGTATTTTGTATACCTTGAAGTTCTTATTTTTTGGAGGGGTTAAAAATGGCAGGAGCGTTGGGAGGAGTGTACCCATATCCCTAAAATAGGTCTATGTTGAGTATCTGTGTTTGACAACACTGGCGTCTTATTTTTATCCCGGGTACTTTTCAAACCGTCTCGGAAGGAAAGTTACATTACGTTGTAGCTATATCAGTAAAATTCGATAACTATCGATTAGTGCCAAGTTCGGTATTTATAACGGACCCACACTCCAACTTGTTAACTTTTAAAGATTTTCAATAAAACTCCATCCGAGACTTCGCTTTCCATGCAACATGGATCTACAATTTTAATTTAAATTCCCGAGGATTTTAATCTCTGAGCAATTTTCTGTAATGTAAGCGGAAATGTTAGATGTTAACAAATGAGTGATGCTCCAAGTGGCAACGCTGGAGCGTAAAGACAACAAAAGAAAGGAAAATAGCCGTGTCCAGTTTATCGTAAGGTTTATGAAATGTTTGAGTGTAATAGCGACGCTAGGAGCTTTCTACGGCATGTTCCATCTCATCGAGACATTGTTAAATGGCACAAAATGTTCTGAAAATGCCATGAACCAATTCCATGGTCTCCTAATAGCTCAGACTTAACGTCTCCATCAAATCATCGGCATGTTCCATCTCATCGTGACATTGTTAAATGGCACAAAATGTTCTGAAAATGCCATGAACCAATTCCATGGCCTCGTAATAGCTCAGACTTAACGTCTCCATCAAATCATCGGAATATTCCATCTTATCGAGACATTGTTAAATGGCACAAAATGTTCTGAAAATGCCATGAACCAATTCCATGGCCTCGTAATAGCTCAGACTTAACGTCTCCATCAAATCATCGGAATATTCCATCTTATCGAGACATTGTTAAATGGCACAAAATGTCTGAAAATGCCATGAACCAATTCCATGGCCTCGTAATAATGGCCTCGTAATAGCTCAGACTTAACGTCTCCATCAAATCATCGGCATGTTCCATCTCATCGAGACATTGTTAAATGGCACAGAATGTTCTGAAAATGCCATGAACCAATTCCATGGCCTCGTAATAGCTCAGACTTAACGTCTCCATCAAATCATCGGAATATTCCATCTTATCGAGACATTGTTAAATGGCACAAAATGTTCTGAAAATGCCATGAACCAATTCCATGGCCTCGTAATAGCTCAGACTTAACGTCTCCATCAAATCATCGGAATATTCCATCTTATCGAGACATTGTTAAATGGCACAAAATGTTCTGAAAATGCCATGAACCAATTCCATGGCCTCGTAATAGCTCAGACTTAACGTCTCCATCAAATCATCGGAATATTCCATCTTATCGAGACATTGTTAAATGGCACAGAATGTTCTGAAAATGCCATGAACCAATTCCATGGCCTCGTAATAGCTCAGACTTAACGTCTCCATCAAATCATCGGCATGTTCCATCTCATCGAGACATTGCTAAATGGCACAAAATGTTCTGAAAATGCCATGAACCAATTCCATGGCCTCGTAATAGCTCAGACTTAACGTCTCCATCAAATCATCGGAATATTCCATCTTATCGAGACATTGTTAAATGGCACAAAATGTTCTGAAAATGCCATGAACCAATTCCATGGCCTCGTAATAGCTCAGACTTAACGTCTCCATCAAATCATCGGAATATTCCATCTTATCGAGACATTGCTAAATGGCACAAAATGTTCTGAAAATGCCATGAACCAATTCCATGGCCTCGTAATAGCTCAGACTTAACGTCTCCATCAAATCATCGGAATATTCCATCTTATCGAGACATTGTTAAATGGCACAAAATGTTCTGAAAATGCCATGAACCAATTCCATGGCCTCGTAATAGCCCAGACTTAACGTCTCCATCAAATCATCGGAATGTTCCATCTTATCGAGACATTGTTAAATGGCACAAAATGTTCTGAAAATGCTATGAACCCATTCCATGGCCTCGTAATAGCTCAGACTTAACGTCTCCATCAAATCATCGGCATGTTCCATCTCATCGAGACATTGCTAAATGGCACAAAATGTTCTGAAAATGCCATGAACCAATTCCATGGCCTCGTAATAGCTCAGACTTAACGTCTCCATCAAATCATCGGAATATTCCATCTTATCGAGACATTGATAAATGGCACAAAATGTTCTGAAAATGCCATGAACCAATTCCATGGCCTCGTAATAGCTCAGACTTAACGTCTCCATCAAATCATCGGAATATTCCATCTTATCGAGACATTGCTAAATGGCACAAAATGTTCTGAAAATGCCATGAACCAATTCCATGGCCTCGTAATAGCTCAGACTTAACGTATCCATCAAATCATCGGAATATTCCATCTTATCGAGACATTGCTAAATGGCACAAAATGTTCTGAAAATGCCATGAACCAATTCCATGGCCTCGTAATAGCTCAGACTTAACGTCTCCATCAAATCATCGGAATATTCCATCTTATCGAGACATTGTTAAATGGCACAAAATGTTCTGAAAATGCCATGAACCAATTCCATGGCCTCGTAATAGCTCAGACTTAACGTCTCCATCAAATCATCGGCATGTTCCATCTTATCGAGACATTGTTAAATGGCACAAAGTGTTCTGAAAATGCCATGAACCAATTCCATGGCCTCGTAATAGCTCAGACTTAACGTCTCCATCAAATCATCGGAATATTCCATCTTATCGAGACATTGCTAAATGGCACAAAATGTTCTGAAAATGCCATGAACCAATTCCATGGCCTCGTAATAGCTCAGACTTAACGTCTCCATCAAATCATCGGCATGTTCCATCTCATCGAGACATTGCTAAATGGCACAAAATGTTCTGAAAATGCTATGAACCCATTCCATGGCCTCGTAATAGCTCAGACTTAACGTCTCCATCAAATCATCGGAATATTCCATCTTATCGAGACATTGCTAAATGGCACAAAATGTTCTGAAAATGCCATGAACCAATTCCATGGCCTCGTAATAGCTCAGACTTAACGTCTCCATCAAATCATCGGAATATTCCATCTTATCGAGACAATGTTAAATGGTACAAAATGTTCTGAAAATGCCATGAACCCATTCCATGGCTTCCTAATAGCTCAGAACGTCGCAACAAATCGTCGGCATGTTCCCTCTCATCGAGACATTGTCAAATGGCACAAAATGTTCTGAAAATGCCAGGAACCCATTCCATGGTCTCCTAATAGCTCAGACTTAACGTCTCCATCAAATCATCGTTATGTTCCATCTCATCGTGACATTGTTAAATGGCACAAAATGTTCTGAAAATGCCATGAACCCATTCCATGGCTTCCTAATAGCTCAGACTTAACGTCCCAACAAATCATCGACATGTTCCATTACATCGAGACATAGTAAAATGGCACGAAATGTCCTGAAAGTGCTAGGAACCCAATCCTTGGTCTCCTAATAGCTCAGACTTAACGTCTCAACAAATCATCGGTATGTTCCATCTCATCGAGGCATTGTTAATTGGCACGAAATGTTCTGAAAATGCTATGAACCCATTCCATTGCCTCCTAATAGCTCAGACTTAACATCTCCATCAAATCATCGGTGTATGCAGAAAGATCAAAGTGTCTGGACAATATGTGGAATGTCCTTCCAGCAAATCACTCCAGAAGGGCTACAAACCACGTACAGTAACGTGGGTGTGAGATAAGAGCGGTGCTGTTTTCGTAATGGTGGTCATGTTAACTGGACACAAATATATACCATCACCAACCAATAAAGTTGAACGGTTTGCTTTAAATGCGGTTATATTTTTTTGACATCTCAAACGGAACAATCCTATAGATCTTGTTAAAAAAACATTTTATGCCAAACACGATTTTGTTTGTTGTTTATCTGAATGTTGTAATAAATAGGAGGTAGATAACGCAGGAACAGACAACCGTGGTTAGCGACTATGTACAATATTTGCAGGTAGGAAGGTACCTGCGTCCACTTTAACGAGCAGTAATCCGCTTTGAAAAAGTAAAACGGGGCGGGAGGATTACCAATTTGTTGACATGCTCAATTAGCTGCCTCCTCGCTCGCTGTGACAAAGAAGTTGGCAAGACACGAGCGACGAGGAGAGTAAGTATCGATTTGCCAGCGGCACGCTGCATTGTTCGTCTTAACTAATTAGCAACGTTATTCTCCGTCCCCCAAGTTAATTACAAATTACTTTAATAGAGCAAGGATTTAATGAGGCTACGACCTTCAATTACTTACCGCGCAGTGTAGCCAACTTGACACTGCTGCTACCTTCACCCAACACGTTTGTTAAGCCCATACAATTTACACACAATAACTACACATTTTTGGAAATAGTTTTCGGTATGTCCAACAGATGGCAGGGATTCTTTATTGATGGTTATTACCTCTGTGCCTTATAATCAATTTTTCTTTACGAGTAACAATATTACCTACTACGTGATTTACAAGCTGCTAGTTGAGTGTTCTAAATATGGCATATAATAATAATAATAATAATAATAATAATAATAATAATAATAATAATAATAATAATAATAATAATAATAATAATAATAATAATAATAATAATAATAATAATAATAATAATAATAATAATAATAATAATAATAATAATAATAATAATAATAATAATAATAATAATAATAATAATAATAATAATAATAATAATAATAATAATAATAATAATAATAATAATAATAATAATAATAATAATAATAATAATAATAATAATAATAATAATAATAATAATAATAATAATAATAATAATAATAATAATAATAATAATAATAATAATAATAATAATAATAATAATAATAATAATAATAATAATAATAATAATAATAATAATAATAATAATAATAATAATAATAAATAATAATAATAATAATAATAATTAATAATAATAATAATAATAATAATAATAATAATAATAATAATAATAATAATAATAATAATAATAATAATAATAATAATAATAATAATAATAATAATAATAATAATAATAATAATAATAATAATAATAATAATAATAATAATAATAATAATAATAATAATAATAATAATAATAATAATAATAATAATAATAATAATAATAATAATAATAATAATAATAATAATAATAATAATAATAATAATAATAATAATAATAATAATAATAATAATAATAATAATAATAATAATAATAATAATAATAATAATATGATTATTATTTATTATTATTATTATATTATTATTATTATTATTATTATTATTATTATTATTATTATTATTATTATTATTATTATTATTATTATTATTATTATTATTATTATTATTATTATTATTATTATTATTATTATTATTATTATTATTATTATTATTATTATTATTATTATTATTATTATTATTATTATTATTATTATTATTATTATTATTATTATTATTATTATTATTATTATTATTATTATTATTATTATTATTATTATTATTATTATTATTATTATTATTAAATTGGCGTAGTGAGCAAGCCATTGATCAGGAAGTTCCCCAGAAAAGTACCTGTGTTCTCTATAAAGTTGAAATCGAAATATCCTTATATTTTCCGATCCAAAGAAGAAATAAGCCCTAGAAAACTTTATCATTGAAGAATTGGAAAACAAATGTCATTAAGCTTGTTTGGGACATAGTTGGCTAGGATTGTCCAGCATCTTCTCGAGACTCTGCACCAACATAAAGGGTAAGTAAGTGATGATCTATGATCCCCTTACGTGTTAAATACATGGAACATACAATCTCACATGTTACTCTTATTGCTCTATCTACTTCAAGATAAACATTATCTTATTGTAGGTGTACAGTAGACTTTAAGTGATAGTCAAATGTTTTGTAATGTCTTTATATGTACAAATGAATAACGACTTGAGAGAAGTATAAGTATCGGAAAATTCAGACAAATAACAATGAATATCTCTGAAATGGTTGACTCTACGGGAAAATATATGAGACATGAACTGTATGTTTTAACAAGATGTACATTTTTTGTGTAGTAATATTTTGTCATCTCTTATCGTGTATCACTTATACAAAAGTTATTCAGATTAAGAGAAGTTCTTAGCACATTCACAGAGGGTGCGGAATGGACATCTGAGAAGTGCAGAACTCGAGGACGAGCCATGCAACGCCGAGCAGGATGAAAGGTCCAGGTGTACTTTGTATACTACATACGTACAGTATCTTCGTCTCCAACTCCAAACTAAGGTTACATCAAACATTTGCCGAAAAATTTGATCTTCTCAAAAAGGTCTCTTAACAGCTTTAATTGAATATCATGTCTTAAAAATAGTTTCATGATAAAACAAATGTATTTCTTGAATTTTCTGGTAATGCCCTCAAAAGTTCTCTTTATTCTAAATGACTTTTGTGTAACTGATAAACTGTAAGAGATAGACAAAATATTACTACATAACAAATGTATATCTTGAATTTTCTGTGAATGTACTCAGAAGTTCTCTTTATTCTCAATGACTTTTGTATAACTGATAAACTCTAAGAGATAGACAAAATATTACTACACAACAAATGTATATCTTGAATTTTCTGTGAATGTACTCAGAAGTTCTCTTTATTCTGAATGACTTTTGTATAACTGATAAACTGTAAGAGATAGACAAAATATTACTACACAACAAATGTATATCTTGAATTTTCTGTGGATGTACTCAGAAGTTCTCTTTATTCTGAATGACTTTTGTATAACTGATAAACTGTAAGAGATAGACAAAATATTACTACACAACAAATGTATATCTTGAATTTTCTGTGGATGTACTCAGAAGTTCTCTTTATTCTGAATGACTTTTGTATAACTGATAAACTGTAAGAGATAGACAAAATATTACTACATATCAAATGTATATCTTGAATTTTCTGTGAATGTACTCAGAAGTTCTCTTTATTCTGAATGACTTTTGTATAACTGATAAACTGTAAGAGATAGACAAAATATTACTACACAACAAATGTATATCTTGAATTTTCTGTGAATGTACTCAGAAGTTCTCTTTATTCTGAATGACTTTTGTATAACTGATAAACTGTAAGAGATAGACAAAATATTACTACATAACAAATGTATATCTTGAATTTTCTGTGGATGTACTCAGAAGTTCTCTTTATTCTGAATGACTTTTGTATAACTGATAAACTGTAAGAGATAGACAAAATATTACTACATAACAAATGTATATCTTGAATTTTCTGTGAATGTACTCAGAAGTTCTCTTTATTCTGAATGACTTTTGTATAACTGATAAACTGTAAGAGATAGACAAAATATTACTACACAACAAATGTATATCTTGAATTTTCTGTGAATGTACTCAGAAGTTCTCTTTATTCTCAATGACTTTTGTATAACTGATAAACTGTAAGAGATAGACAAAATATTACTACACAACAAATGTATATCTTGAATTTTCTGTTAATGTACTCAGAAGTTCTCTTTATTCTGAATGACTTTTGTATAACTGATAAACTGTAAGAGATAGACAAAATATTACTACATAATAAATGTGTATCTTGAATTTTCTGTTAATGTACTCAGAAGTTCTCTTTATTCTCAATTAGTTTTGTATAACTGATAAACTGTGAGAGATAGACAAAATATTACTACATAACAAATGTATATCTTGAATTTTCTGTGAATGTACTCAGAAGTTCTCTTTATTCTGAATGACTTTTGTATAACTGATAAACTGTAAGAGATAGACAAAATATTACTACATAACAAATGTGTATCTTGAATTTTCTGTTAATGTACTCAGAAGTTCTCTTTATTCTGAATGACTTTTGTATAACTGATAAACTGTGAGAGATAGACAAAATATTACTACATAACAAATGTGTATCTTGAATTTTCTGTTAATGTACTCAGAAGTTCTCTTTATTCTGAATGACTTTTGTATAACTGATGTAAGAGATAGACAAAATATTACTACGCAACAAATGTATATCTTGAATTTTCTGGTAATGCCCTCAAAAGTTCTCTTTATTCTGAATGACTTTTGTATAACTGATAAACTGTAAGAGATAGACAAAATATTACTACATAACAAATGTGTATCTTGAATTTTCTGTTAATGTACTCAGAAGTTCTCTTTATTCTGAATGACTTTTGTATAACTGATGTAAGAGATAGACAAAATATTACTACGCAACAAATGTATTTCTTGAATTTTCTGTGAATGTACTGAGAAGTTCTCTTTATTCTCAATGACTTTTGTATAACTGATAAACTGTAAGAGATAGACAAAATATTACTACATAACAAATGTATATCTTGAATTTTCTGTGAATGTACTGAGAAGTTCTCTTTATTCTGAATGACTTTTGTATAACTGATAAACTGTAAGAGATAGACAAAATATTACTACACAACAAATGTATATCTTGAATTTTCTGTGAATGTACTGAGAAGTTCTCTTTATTCTCAATGACTTTTGTATAACTGATAAACTGTAAGAGATAGACAAAATATTACTACACAACAAATGTATATCTTGAATTTTCTGTGAATGTACTGAGAAGTTCTCTTTATTCTCAATGACTTTTGTATAACTGATAAACTGTAAGAGATAGACAAAATATTACTACATAACAAATGTATATCTTGAATTTTCTGTGAATGTACTCAGAAGTTCTCTTTATTCTGAATGACTTTTGTATAACTGATAAACTGTAAGAGATAGACAAAATATTACTACATAACAAATGTATATCTTGAATTTTCTGTGAATGTACTCAGAAGTTCTCTTTATTCTGAATGACTTTTGTATAACTGATAAACTGTAAGAGATAGACAAAATATTACTACATAATAAATGTATATCTTGTTAAAACATAAAATTTGTCATATCAATTTGTTGTGGGCTTAATCAGTTCTGAAGTATTTCTTGTTACTTGTTTGTATTTTCCAATACTTATACTTTTCTCAAAGTCATTATACATTTGTTTATCTCTTGGACATACAATGACCAAAACATTCCACTATCTCTTAAAGTCTACTGTATTCTTTTATATTCGTAAGGAATTTGTCAATGAGTAGGTGTACATTAGAGTGAAGGTAATACAAATATAAAAGGTTGTTTATCCATAAAATAAAATGGTAACGGAAGTGAAAAATGTGCTTGTTACACGGTACATATCGATACTGCTTCGTGGAATTTATCTTCTGTGTTCCATTCACTTAGCGTTCTCTTTGTCCTTTTTGTAATACCTATTTTCAACTGTTTCTCCACTTTTCAAATTTGCTGTTTTTCCAACTACAGATCCTTACTGTAGATCTAATGCAGTGCACTCGAAGTTAAAGATTACAAACTAACGTTGTTCACAATCAAATGTTTATATATCTATAACAAAACTACATTCATTTTTGGAGTAGTTAGTATTATTGTAGAAGGTAATGCTGGTTTACGAGGATATGTAGCTTATTACTTGTATGAGTCAGAATACATTCACAATGAGTTGATTGTTTCAAACCTCTTTATCGCGTTTTAATTGTTTTTAAATGGCTTTATTTGTAAAATGAACTAAAGATCTGATTGGCTGAGCTTAGGATGTAATCATTATGATTTTTCCAGGCATTGTTTCCTGACGGCCCGTGCCTATGGGAAAGCCACGCCCACGGAGCTGATGAGCCGAGAGAGATGTCTGGACAGTTCCCTGCCGTCGTGAAAGGCCGTGAAGCTTCGGCAACTTTCGAGAAACGATGGTTGGGTTATAAAAGCGTCACGACTAGTAGCATTACCTGGTGTGTGTGTGTGTGTGGGGGGGGGGGGGGTGCGCGTGCGTGCGTGTGTGTGTCAGTTCGGTGGTGTAGCGGAGCTGCTAAGAGTTGTCAATTGTCACTTTTCGTGGAGTCTGTGAGCTGTGTGACATTTGAACTGTGCCGAGTTGATAATCGTGTAGGGACTTTTGTTTGTTTACATGTGGTGAAGCCACGAGAGACTGTGTTGAAGTATGTTACGTCATTCTGCTACTGTCAAGGCTGTACAAACTATCTTTCTACAGAAATAAAGACATTTTGAATTTCTGCAAACTTGACTTTTAATTTTACGAACGGACAGTCACAATATCAAGAATTTACTTCTGCAATGATTTTATTTTTTCTGCAAAAATGAGTGTACTTGATCTTTTTTTTTTTTTTTTTTTTTGTAATTTACGTCCTCCAACGTTAAGTCATATCGGACGATGAATGGAATGGGTGAAATGATGCTCAAATGAGTCCGGGGTCCATAGAGCTTAGAGTTACCTGATATTCGTCTTTCAGGATAAGGGAAAACCCCGGAAGAAACCTTATCCAGGTAACTCACCCTGACTGAGATTCGAACTCGGGACCTCTTGAACGTGAGGTAGACATGCTACCGCTACGCTACCGAGGCGGGCATTGATCGTTTTTAAATGACTTTTGTGACACCGAAGCCAATTATTTATCATGCTGATAAACCTGAGAGGTTAATGTATGCTTTATCGTCCCCAAAGACAAGTTGACCTTCACTTACATTGTATCTACGTATAGAAAGGACAGACAACAAACGACTTGCAGTGAAACGCTGGAAGCGCCGCTTCCCCAACAATTTCAGGGGAAAAAAAAGAAGAAAAACAAAGAATTAATGTCAAAAATATTTGGCTCTGGGTCATTTTCAAAATTTATCCGCAAACATCCGCGATGCTGCAGATAATTTGAAAGCTGAGTGACCAGTTCCACGAGCTCATTCAATACTGTATTTACGCATTCGTATCCTTGCTTCGTACGTTTCCGGAAGCGTGACTTCCACAATTAGGAAGCAGTGACAAATTTTGTCACGTGACGTCTCTGTAGCGTATGAAGAAAATTTTACTTTTTTGTTTTATGTAACGCTTTAAATACAAGTGTAAGTATATTTCAATCGCATTAGGACTAGTGTTTACGTAGATTGGTATTTAGAAATTACAAACAGGAAATTATTGTGAAGTTATAAGTCATTAGCAAAATTGTGTAAATTGTACACTTCTCCATTTTGAGCGAACAGTTCACGTGGTGTGGGCCAGGGAACGTCTGAGTGGAGAGAGGAAGCTTGTAGTGTGAGCAGCACCTACGTGTGACTGTACCTTGGAAAGTAAACCTTAACAATTGGAAGTTATATTAGGTACAGTGAGCATAATACGTATTTTGTATTTCTACAGTAAAAAAAAAAACTCAAAACGATGACTGGGACTCGAACCTTTGTAGTTCTAGCTCGTACGTACTTGTATATAACCGCTCGGCTATCAGTAACTGTGAGGATTCAGTAGAAAGAAGCTTTTTTGGGGTCAAAAATGCATGCTATTTTAATTAAAGTTGAAAAAGTTATTCTTGAGGAAAGAAAAAATTACAAAGTTGTTTTGTATAAAAGGAAGGTTACTTTCTTGAAAATCTTGGGACCACATCAACGAAGACGTGAACTTGAATACCAGGTTAGCCCGCCTCGGTAGCGTGTCAACCTCACGTTCAAGAGGTCCCGAGTTCGATTCTCGGTTAGGGTGAGTTACCTGGATAAGTTTTTTTCAGGAGTTTTCCTTATCCTCAAAGACGAATGTCAGGTAACTCTAAGCTCCATGGACTCTGGGCTCACTTGAGCATCATTTCACCCATTTCATTCATTGTCCGATATGAATTAACGTTGGAGGACGCAAATTCCGAAAAAAAAAAAAAAAAAACAGGTTTGGTATCTATGTCCTTAAAACATAGGAACCTCTACCATTTTGTTTCGTCTACTATGTTCTTACGCTAAAAACAAAACAAAAAACGTTTGTGTGTCTTAATTTCCGAAATATTCCTTGTTTTTCGTTTGAATTACTACTTTGTATTTTTGTGATGACTGAGTCGCTGCTTCTTTTTTTTTTTCATTTGTTTCTTTTTCATGTTCATGCACATAATTGAGAATTTGAAAGCTTTCACAGCGACCGTCTTTGAAAATATCTGACAATCGCTTTACTAGACATCAACGAACGTTCTGAAGTCCGGACCTCATGAATGAGAGCACTCACAAGACGGACGGTAGTAATGCACTGGGGGAAGGCGGTATTAAACAAACAAGAGAGCGCAAGCGTGCGCCCTCCTGATATCTGTGCCGTACGTGGAATGTTAGGCATTTCAATTAATCGCACGAATCAAAAGAGAGTGGAGCTTTGTGTTCCTCCCCTCCCCCGACAGTCAGGCAGGCAGCTGTGGGCCCTGTGCAGAACGCGACTGTGCGGCGGTGTATATCCCCTCGCTCGTTCTGCCACCGCCACCGTCCTGCACACCACGCAACTCCAGCAGTAGACCGTCCCCTGATACTTTGCTCTAATAAATATCCACCTTGTTACAAGACGAGGGTTGTTCATGACAATATTGGCTTTGTAGCTTGTTGCCTTTTATTCGAGCTGCTCTGTGGTTATTCATCACAAACCGCGTCCTCCTACCACCCTCCACGACTGCCGCTTGCCTCACTTATTAAAATTAAGAAAAAAAATCTGTCTGTCCGGACTTAACACTTTATACTAACAACGATTACATTACTTCTTTTACAATTATTATCGGAGCACAGAAGTGGAAACAATAGTGCCAAAGAAAAATAATTGACAAACGATAATGGCTAATTCTATTGTTTAATACTTTATACGTTCCTTTGTTTTATCATCTTAACCTAAGTACCTACTACTGCTTTTTTATCAACGTTCTCCAGCGGTAAGTCACATCGACGAGAATGTCTTTACTTATACGTAGGCTGTAGAGAAAGTATTGCATTCCACAAAAAAATTGAATGCTGGCAATAAACATTTTGAGGTCCTTCAATACGAAAACAGCTGTTTTACATTATCATGCACACACAGTAGACAGAGAAGTACTGCATTATTTGATGTGTACACTCACATGACTTTCTCTACTCTTATGCTCTATCTACTTGAAGGAAACATTAGATACAAGGGAATCTGGCAGACTATAGATTATTATTACCATTGATATTAGTGCAATACCACTTCTTTGTGATAACTTTGGTTTCGAGTCCAATCACATGAAAATTTTCTTTGTGTTTTCACATGTTTAACAGTTGGACTTACTTTGGTTAGGTAGCTATTGTGTTTTTACATGATTATTTTGTTATTGTGTTCGCATTATGTATTCACAATAGAAACCTTCATTGTAGAGGTAACCTCTATTACGTTATAATGCTAAAGTCTGCTTGAAAGTTATTACTTATTTGATCTAG
Source organism: Mantis religiosa (assembly GCA_030765055.1). NCBI lineage: Eukaryota > Metazoa > Arthropoda > Insecta > Mantodea > Mantidae > Mantis > Mantis religiosa. Next base: position 3,953,235 of record CM060958.1, read on the forward strand.
TGAATATTAAATTGTTTCAAATATGAGTTAAAAAGACATGAAATGAAATGAATTACCTACACAATCCGCGGAAAATCTAAAAAGCAATATGAAATGGCATTCATTTCATTATGAATTCACAATACAACATTACATCTCGCTGCACAAGAGATTTGGTCACTTTTTAACGCCATTTCTTTTGTTTCATGGTGTACATAACATTTGATCTCATTCTAAACGCGATTTACCTTAGTTTGAGAAATCAATATAATATATTTCGCAATCTAAAACGTAATAAATGACAATACTTGGGTTTATTTTGCAAATAGTACTGCGAAACAAAACTCTAATTTTAAGCTTGTTATAGGCAATCTGTTATTTATAGTCGACTTTAAGTAAACACATTACGTGGTGAAATTGGCGTCCATTTTGCTGTTTAAACTTAATACATCGAAATAAGCAGCACATGTTCACCAACTCATGAAAATAAACACTGTATTTTATATTGATTAACTAAACATAGAAAACTTGCGTTTTTAGTTTGTGCAGTTTAATCTCAAAAACAACTTAACCAATTTTATTTTTTACCAACATTGAAAATGTTGTTTTCTGACAAACGACATAATGCTATTAAACATTTCCAAAAATTGTAAAATTATATTGAAGGTGTTTACATACATGTCACCCAATTTTAATCACGTTTCTTTGATTGTGTAACTATATTTTGGGGTCCCTTGCTGCACAATGTTAGTGAGTTGTCCGGTTTTATAAACGACGTTTAAACCGCCATAGGTTACAAGTTTTGCTTTGCATTATAAACGCATTGTCTTCCATTTAATGCTTTTGTAAGATGAAACTGTTAATAAATGTTTTGTTTGTTAACGACGTTGTAAATTAGCAGAATCATATCGACATCGCCGGAATTTTGTCCCACAGGAGTTGTTTTACAAGACACTAACTCGTTGTTGGTGTTAGTAGATCAGTTGTAAAATTTGAAGGTATTTGAAAAATTGCTGTTATTCAGATAATTGAATGGAGAGATCAAATTGAAATCAGATAGAAGATACAAACGGTAAAGCCATTTGCTCGGACTTCTACGAGTGTTGGCTGATAAGTCCTGCACCTCACATAGAGATGGCACCACTGGGACAGTTTGACTAGAATTGCTTGTAGACACAGTTACAGGTCAATAGCTTGTTTAGTTTTTGAATGACATTTTAAACAAGACAAGTGTAGAGGTTTGACGAAAATGGAGTATTTGAAAAACGAGCAGCGGTTAAATACTTCCATTTGAAAGTCTTAACGTCTAAATAAATCAAGGAGGAAATGCACAGTACATTGAAAGACTTTGTCCCTTCATATACAATAATTAAAAGGTTGGTTGTAGAGTTTAAAATGTGACGTATGAGTACTAGTGATGAGCCTCGCTCTGTCCCTTCATATACAATAATTAAAAGGTTGGTTGTAGAGTTTAAAATGTGACGTACGAGTACTAGTGATGAGTCTCACTCTGTCCCTTCATATAAAATAATTAAAAGGTTGGTTGTACAGTTTAAAATGTGACGTATGAGTACTAGTGATGAGCCTCGCTCTGTCCCTTCATATACAATAATTAAAAGGTTGGTTTTAGAGTTTAAAATGTGACGTATGAGTACTAGTGATGAGCCTCGCTCTGTCCCTTCATATACAATAATTAAAAGGTTGGTTGTAGAGTTTAAAATGTGACGTATGAGTACTAGTGATGAGCCTCGCTCTGTCCCTTCATATACAATAATTAAAAGGTTGGTTGTAGAGTTTAAAATGTGACGTATGAGTACTAGTGATGAGCCTCGCTCTGTCCCTTCATATACAATAATTAAAAGGTTGGTTGTAGAGTTTAAAATGTGACGTATGAGTACTAGTGATGAGCCTCGCTCTGTCCCTTCATATACAATAATTAAAAGGTTGGTTTTAGAGTTTAAAATGGGACGTACGAGTACTAGTGATGAGCCTCGCTCTGTCCCTTCATATACAATAATTAAAAGGTTGGTTTTAGAGTTTAAAATGTGACGTACGAGTACTAGTGATGAGCCTCGCTCTGTCCCTTCATATACAATAATTAAAAGGTTGGTTGTAGAGTTTAAAATGGGACGTATGAATACTAGTGATGAGCCTCGCTCTGTCCCTTCATATACAATAATTAAAAGGTTGGTTGTATAGTTTAAAATGTGACGTACGAGTACTAGTGATGAGCCTCGCTCTGTCCCTTCATATACAATAATTAAAAGGTTGGTTTTAGAGTTTAAATGTGACGTACGAGTAGTAGTGATGAGCCTCGCTCTGTCCCTTCATATACAATAATTAAAAGTTTGGTTGTAGGGTTTAAAATGGGACGTACGAGCACTAGTGATAAGCCTCGCTCTGGACGTCCTGTGGATGTCACAACTCCAGAGATCATTGAAAGACTTTGTCCCTTGATATACAATAATTAAAAGGTTGGTTGTAGAGTTTAAAATGGGATGTACGAGTACTAGTGATGAGCCTCGCTCTGTGGAAGTCACAACTCCAGAGATCATTGAAAGACTTTGTCCCTTCATATACAATAATTAAAAGGTTGGTTGTAGAGTTTAAAATGTGACGTACGAGTACTAGTGATGAGTCTCGCTCTGTCCCTTCATATACAATAATTAAAAGGTTGGTTGTAGAGTTTAAAATGGGACGTACGAGCACTAGTGATGAGCCTGGCTCTGTCACTTCATATACAATAATTAAAAGTTTGGTTGTAGAGTTCAAAATGGGACGTACGAGCACTAGTGATGAGCCTCGCTCTGTCCCTTCATATACAATAATTAAAAGGTTGGTTGTAGAGTTTAAAATGGGACGTACGAGTACTAGTGATGAGCCTCGCTCTGTCCCTTCATATACAATAATTAAAAGGTTGGTTGTAGAGTTTAAAATGTGACGTACGAGTACTAGTGATGAGTCTCGCTCTGTCCCTTCATATACAATAATTAAAAGGTTGGTTGTAGAGTTTAAAATGGGACGTACGAGCACTAGTGATGAGTCTCGCTCTGTCCCTTCATATACAATAATTAAAAGGTTGGTTGTAGAGTTTAAAATGTGACGTACGAGTACTAGTGATGAGCCTCGCTCTGTCCCTTCATATACAATAATTAAAAGGTTGGTTGTAGAGTTTAAAATGGGACGTACGAGCACTAGTGATGAGCCTCGCTCTGTCCCTTCATATACAATAATTAAAAGGTTGGTTGTAGAGTTTAAAATGGGACGTACGAGTACTAGTGATGAGCCTCGCTCTGTGGAAGTCACAACTCCAGAGATCATTGAACAAATACATCGTTTAGTACTGAAAGACCACAGATTAATGTAGTTTGAGATAGCAGAGGCTGTAAACATATCAAAAGAACGTACAGGTAATATTTTAAGTAATGTTTCGGGCTTTCACAAGGTCTGTGCCGCGTTTGTTGACAACTGATCAAAAGTTACAAAGAAAAACTGTTTCTGTTAAAAATTTGGAGCTGTACCGTAAAAATCACAGTGAATTTTTGAGACGGCTTATTACCATGGATGAAACATGGATACATCACTACACTCCAGAAAGTAAATCACAGTCAAAACAGTGGATTGTGCCAGGTGAACCAACTACAAAAAAGGCAAAGTCAATTTTGACATCTAACAAGCTTATGGTGAGTGTTTTGCGGGATGTACAGGGAATGTATTCTTATTGATTACTTGGAAAAGAGTAAAAGTATCACTGGTGACTACTACACAAGCTTACTACAACGTTTGAGTGATGAGGTAAAAAGAAAAAGACGTCATTTGGCAAAGAAAAGAATCTTGTTTCTTCACATCAATGCTCCGGCTCATCGTTCAGTCATTGCAGTGAGCAAAATGTAGAGTCTGTCTGGTGAACGGTAGTGCAGTTTGCCCCTCAAAGGAAACTACCCTCCCGCTCACTAATGACCGTCATAAATCTATCTCCACACTTCAGAAATGGAACACTGTCCTTGAGGGCCAATAGCAATGACTGTCGCATGTTTACTCGACGTGGAGTCTCAGTTGCCAAAGTTCCAACTGCTTCATTAGGTGCAGAAATTCGTTGTGTGTTACGATGTGGAGACCGTGTGAGGGAAATGCAGTGGTAAATGCAAATGAAGTAGTACATTACTTTCAGTCAAGTGAAAATAAACAGTGATGACAATAGTGTGAATAACTGGGCCGAGTTATATTACTGGAAAAGCCTCACATGGAACTGTTTGTACGCAAATTCAAGCGCTTGTTTTGTGCTGACAAATAATCCTGGTAAGGGGTCATGCAATGAACCTGATGATAAATTCTGGGTATTCACAGAAATATTGGGACGAAAGGAATACCAAAGACGCCGATCAAGTGTGAAAATAAAAGGAAACGTTTCTCTAAAGTAGATAATTTCACATGCGATTTAATTCGTCGAGAAATTTATAGATTCTATGCAAAAGGGGAGCGCCCACCTTAGACGAATTGGCTGCACACTTGCAAGAAATTTGTGCTTTTCCTTATGGGCGCTGCACATTGCGCGGTCTCCTAAAGGACCTGGGTTTCAAATACCGCACTTTGAATAAGTAAGGGTTATTATGTAATCCAGTAGAATTATAGAATTGGCGATATATATGGACATAAGATAATTTATTTAGACGAAACCTCGTACGATACCCATGACGTATCGAGAAAGGTGGCAACCTTGCAGAAAGGACTGGGAGAAGGAGGGCCGAGGTTGTAAAACGATTAGGTATAAGGGTTCGTTAAAGGCAGCGGCCGACGTGCACATGAGTTAACTAAACAGACTCTTGAACATCCAGCCTATTCGCCAGATCTAGCACTCAGTGACTACCACCTGGAGGAGGACATTGTTGCGATAAACAACTATTTTGAGGACAATGCTAAATCACACTACAGAGATGATTTAATTAAATTACAACAGCGATATGACAAATGTATTAGCCTTTCTGGATATTATGTTGAGAAATAAAGAGTAAAAATTAAATGTTTTCTGTTATTGTGAGGCCCGGGACTTATCAGCCGTCCCTCGTATTAAAATAACAGTTGATCACAAGCTTCTAGAAACCAAAATGTCCCTGCATTAACAGACACGAGTTTTAGCGAACAGTTTGGTCAGACAAACCGGTGAGTTTACGTCAAAGTGTTACACTTAATGTCGATAATAAAAAACCGTTATTAACGTTTCTTCTAACCTGGCAGGTCTACCAACTCATTACACTGTCCACAAGTCTGTAGTTTAACTTTGGTTCGATCAAGTAAAAATCTTAAATTCTACATTTTTAAACTCAGAGTTATCAAACATTTGATCTTTGTTTCTCTGCAAAACTAGCAATATAGACAATTACTGTTGCGGAGCGATATATGGATTTACCAACAGTGAAATGAAAGTGTACAATAACTTTACTATTACTATGTTGCCAAAAGCCAGAGAGATTGACAAAAGCTGCAACTATCCCAAGGGAACAGACAGCTTTGTGCAGCCACCAAATCTAAAATGGCGCACAACAAACAAACGAAACATTTGCATTACTCCGAAAATTTCTATGCGACATTTCAGAGAAAGTACGTGTTTTGAGCTCCCCGAGCATTTCAATACTTCCAGACTACCCTTACATGAAAAAACCCTTGGAATTTTGGATTTCCTTAAAAGTTATTACACAAAAGCTTCACCTATCTTAAGAAAAATGATGTCAAATTTTTCTTATTAATGGAGATTGATTTCACAAACAAATCGCTTTCATCCTAGGATACTGGTTACCCTGTTGTTATGTTTTTTTTTCAGTACTACCAAAATCTGAAAACTAAACAAACCTAAAAACAGAATCGACTGCCTGTATTTCAAAATTCATTAGGCGATGTTCATTTTTTTAAATAAATATTTTTTCCCAAACCATTAAATGTATCGGGCCATTTAATTGTTTTAATAATTTAACTTCTGGATTTATTTCATTATTAAATGACCAAAAATGATCTGCTACGGCCAATTTATCAGTTTGTTTATACTTAACACTGGTTTCCAAATCACGTTTCGTCTTTCCTATATAAACCCGATCATAATCTAAACAATTAAGTTGATAAATATCAGATTTTTTATTATTAGGAATTTTATCTTTTTTTGGAGAAATGTAGTAAAAGTTTAATAACTTTTCTTTCACTCGTACTTGATCACTTGTAACAACAAAACTGAGAATGAACACGCTACAAAACAGCTGTACTCTTACAATGTGTGTTGAGAGAACTAATGGTTTGTTTTACCTTATCACTTTATCGTACATAGAACTTTGGTACAAGTACAGTCACCCTCACAAGTTATTGCACTTTTTAGAATATGTACGTTCTAATCCATTACACAAAAAGTAACCCATTTTAATCAGGTTATTTACGTAAACCGTTCCGTTTCTGCGTTAGACAGTATTCCGGCTTAGAGTATAACATTACGTGGGAAATAGCTACGTTCTGATATTTATTTCCGTTTTTCCAGGCTTCTTGTATATAAGGAGTCAATTTTAGTCAGATTTTACTGTACCACATTTTTAAGATATTTACTTTGTATATTAAAGTAGAAGGAGTTATTGAAATGTGTCGGGTTTTGTGAACGACAGACGAGAAAATGTTGTGACTGTTTTCCGCATTGCCGACAGCGTTTTTCTTGGAACACAGAGCTCCTGTGCTGCAAAAATTGGAAAAGCCAACCCCACTTGAGTAATATCTTTATAACATTTTCATATCGAGGTGAAGAGTTCTGCCAGCTTAATAAATTTCATCCCTCACCGTGGTCAGGGGTGGAAACTATGTGTGTGAGTTTACACTATTTTGAGACTCCTTGAACACAAGAAATGGCAATCTAGTTGTTTATGTTATAACAGCTCAGTTCGGACCTCGATATGTTGTACACCTCTCTTCAATATATGTAGTCAAATTTGTGACAGCGCCAGTTCTGACGGCGCTGTGTTGTACACCCCTATAAAATATGTGTGGGGCCACGTTATAACAGCGTCAGCTCTTACCTCGATGTCCTGTACATCCCTGTACGATATATGTAGCCCGCCTTATAATAACAGCAGGTCTGATCTAGCTCTGCTGTGCATCCCTGTTCGAGATATTAAGTCTATGTTAAACATACGAGCAGCAGTAACTGTGACCCCACTGTGTTGTACACCCCTGTACAATATCTGTAGCCCACTCTATAACATCGACACTTATAATTTAGCGGTGTTGTACAACCCTGTACGATATATGTAGCCCACTTTATAACATCGACAGTTCTAATTTAGCGGTGTTGTACACCCCTGTACAATATCTGTAGCCCACTTTATAACATCGACAGTTCTAATTTAGCGGTGTTGTACAACCCTGTACGATATATGTAGCCCACTTTATAACATTGGCAGTTCTAATTTAGCGGTGTTGTACACCCCTGTACTATATATGTAGGTCACTTTATAACATCGACACTTCTAATTTAGCGGTGTTGTACAACCCTGTACGATATATGTAGCCCACTTTATTACATCGACACTTCTAATTTAGCGGTGTTGTACAACCCTGTACTATATATGTAGGTCACTTTATAACATCGACACTTCTAATTTAGCGGTGTTGTACAACCCTGTACTATATATGTAGCCCACTTTATAACATCGACACTTATAATTTAGCGGTGTTGTACACCCCTGTACTATATATGTAGGTCACTTTATAACATCGACACTTATAATTTAGCGGTGTTGTACAACCCTGTACTATATATGTAGTCCACTTTATAACATCGACACTTCTAATTTAGCGGTGTTGTACACCCCTGTACAATATCTGTAGCCCACTTTATAACATCGGCAGTTCTAATTTAGCGGTGTTGTACACCCCTGTACTATATATGTAGCCCACTTTATAACATCGACACTTATAATTTAGCGGTGTTGTACACCCCTGTACTATATATGTAGGTCACTTTATAACATCGACACTTCTAATTTAGCGGTGTTGTACAACCCTGTACTATATATGTAGTCCACTTTATAACATCGACACTTCTAATTTAGCGGTGTTGTACACCCCTGTACAATATCTGTAGCCCACTTTATAACATCGGCAGTTCTAATTTAGCGGTGTTGTACACCCCTGTACAATATCTGTAGCCCACTTTATAACATCGGCAGTTCTAATTTAGCGGTGTTGTACACCCCTGTACTATATATGTAGCCCACTTTATAACATCGGCAGTTCTAATTTAGCGGTGTTGTACACCCCTGTACAATATCTGTAGCCCACTTTATAACATCGACACTTCTAATTTAGCGGTGTTGTACATCCAGTACTATATATGTAGCCCACTTTATAATATCGACACTTCTAATTTAGCGGTGTTGTACACCCCTGTACTATATATGTAGTCCACTTTATAACATCGACACTTCTAATTTAGCGGTGTTGTACACCCCTGTACTATATATGTAGTCCACTTTATAACATCGACACTTATAATTTTGCGGTGTTGTACACACCTGTACTATATATGTAGCCCACTTTATAACATCGACACTTCTAATTTAGTGGTGTTGTACACCCTTGTACTATATATGTAGCCCACTTTATAACATCGACACTTCTAATTTAGCGGTGTTGTACACCCCTGTACTATATATGTAGCCCACTTTATAACATCGACACTTCTAATTTAGCGGTGTTGTACACCCCTGTACTATATATGTAGCCCACTTTATAACATCGACACTTCTAATTTAGTGGTGTTGTACACCCCTGTACTATATATGTAGTCCACTTTATAACATCGACACTTATAATTTTGCGGTGTTGTACACACCTGTACTATATATGTAGCCCACTTTATAACATCGACACTTCTAATTTAGCGGTGTTGTACACCCAGTACTATATATGTAGCCCACTTTATAACATCGACACTTCTAATTTAGCGGTGTTGTACACCCCTGTACTATAAATGTAGCCCACTTTATAACATCGACACTTCTAATTTAGCGGTGTTGTACACCCCTGCACTATATATGTAGTCCACTTTATAACATCGACACTTCTAATTTAGCGGTGTTGTACACCCCTGCACTATATATGTAGTCCACTTTATAACATCGACACTTCTAATTTAGCGGTGTTGTACACCCCTGTACTATATATGTAGTCCACTATATAACATTGGCAGTTCTAATTTAGCGGTGTTGTACACCCCTGTGCTATATATGTAGTCCACTTTATAACATCGACACTTCTAATTTTGCGGTGTTGTACACCCCTGCGCTATATATGTAGTCCACTTTATAACATCAACACTTCTAATTTAGCGGTGTTGTACACCCCTGTACTATATATGTAGCCCACTTTATAACATCGACACTTCTAATTTAGCGGTGTTGTACACCCCTGTACTATATATGTAGTCCACTTTATAACATCGACACTTCTAATTTAGCGGTGTTGTACACCCCTGTACAATTACTGTAGCCAACTTTATAATATCGACACTTCTAATTTTGCGGTGTTGTACACCCCTGTACAATATATGTAGCCCACTTTATAACATCGGCAGTTCTAATTTTGCGGTGTTGTACACTCAGTACTATATATGTAGTCCATTTTATAACATCGACACTTCTAATTTAGCGGTGTTGTACACCCCTGTACAATATCTGTAGCCCACTTCATGACATCGACACTTCTAATTTAGCGGTGTTGTACACCCCAGTACAATATCTGTAGCCCACTTCATGACATAGACACTTCTAATTTAGCGGTGTTGTACACCCCTGTACAATATCTGTAGCCCACTTTATAACATCGACACTTCTAATTTAGCGGTGTTGTACACCCCTGTACTATATATGTAATCCACTTTATAACATCGACACTTCTAATTTAGCGGTGTTGTACAACCCAGTACAATATCTGTAGCCCACTTCATGACATCGACACTTCTAATTTAGCGGTGTTGTACACCCCTGTACTCTATATGTAGCCCACTTTATAACATCGACACTTCTAATTTAGCGGTGTTGTACACCCCTGTACTATATATGTAGTCCACTTTATAACATCGACACTTCTAATTTAGCGGTGTTGTACACCCCTGTACAATATCTGTAGCCCACTTTATAATGTCGACACTTCTAATTTTGCGGTGTTGTACACCCCTGTACAATATATGTAGCCCACTTTATAACATCGGCAGTTCTAATTTTGCGGTGTTGTACACCCAGTACTATATATGTAGTCCATTTTATAACATCGACACTTCTAATTTAGCGGTGTTGTACACCCCTGTACAATATCTGTAGCCCACTTCATGACATCGACACTTCTAATTTAGCGGTGTTGTACACCCCAGTACAATATCTGTAGCCCACTTCATGACATCGACACTTCTAATTTAGCGGTGTTGTAAACCCCTGTACAATATCTGTAGCCCACTTCATGACATCGACACTTCTAATTTAGCGGTGTTGTACACCCCTGTACAATATCTGTAGCCCACTTTATAATATCGACACTTCTAATTTTGCGGTGTTGTACACCCCTGTACAATATATGTAGCCCACTTTATAACATCGGCAGTTCTAATTTTGCGGTGTTGTACACCCAGTACTATATATGTAGTCCATTTTATAACATCGACACTTCTAATTTAGCGGTGTTGTACACCCCTGTACAATATCTGTAGCCCACTTCATGACATCGACACTTCTAATTTAGCGGTGTTGTACACCCCTGCACTATATATGTAGCCCACTTTATAACATCGACACTTCTAATTTAGCGGTGTTGTACACCCCAGTACAATATCTGTAGCCCACTTCATGACATCGACACTTCTAATTTAGCGGTGTTGTACACCCAGTACTATATATGTAGTCCATTTTATAACATCGACACTTCTAATTTAGCGGTGTTGTACACCCCTGTACAATATCTGTAGCCCACTTCATGACATCGACACTTCTAATTTAGCGGTGTTGTACACCCCTGCACTATATATGTAGCCCACTTTATAACATCGGCAGTTCTAATTTACCGGTGTTGTACACCCCTGTACAATATCTGTAGCCCACTTTATAACATCGGCAGTTCTAATTTAGCGGTGTTGTACACCCAGCACTATATATGTAGCCCACTTTATAACATCGACACTTCTAATTTAGCGGTGTTGTACACCCCTGCACTATATATGTAGCCCACTTAATAACATCGACAGTTTTAATTTAGCGGTGTTGTACACCCCTGTACTATATATGTAGCCCACTTTATAACACCAACAGTTCTAATTTAGCTGTGTTGTACACCCCTGTAGAATATGTGTTGGTGACGATATAACAGCGCCAGCTTTCCCCCCACTCTGTTGTACACTCCTGTACAATATATTGTATCCCTCTTTATAATAGCGCCAGTTGTGATCCCGCTGTGTTGCACACCGCTGTACAATATATTGTAGCCCCCTTTATAACAGCGCCAGTTGTGACCCCACTCTGCTGTACACTCCTGTACAATATATTGTAGCCCTCTTTATAACAGCGCTAGTTGTGACCCCACTCTGCTGTACACTCCTGTACAATATATTCTATCCCCCTTTATAACAGCGCCAGTTGTGATCCCGCTGTGTTGCACACTCCTGTAGAATATGTGTTGGCGACGTTATAACAGCGCCAGTTGTGACCCTACTCTGCTGTACACTCCTGTACAATATATTGTATCCCCCTTTATAACAGCGCTAGTTGTGATCCCGCTGTGTTGCACACCCCTGTAGAATATGTGTTGGCGACGTTATAACAGCGCCAGTTGTGACCCCACTCTGCTGTACACTCCTGTACAATATATTGTATCCCCCTTTATAACAGCGCTAGTTGTGATCCCGCTGTGTTGCACACCCCTGTAGAATATGTGTTGGCGACGTTATAACAGCGCCAGTTTTGACCCCACTCTGCTGTACACTCCTGTACAATATATTGTAGCCCCCTTTATAACAGCGCCATTTGTGACCCCACTCTGCTGTACAATCGTGTACAATATATTGTATCCCCCTTTATAACAGCGCTAGTTGTTATCCCGCTGTGTTGCACACCCCTGTATAATATGTGTTGGCGACGTTATAACAGCGCCAGTTGTGACCCCACTCTGCTGTACAATCCTGTACAATATATTGTATCCCCCTTTATAACAGCGCTAGTTGTGATCCCGATGTGTTGCACAACCCTGTACAATATGTGTTGGCGACGTTATAACAGCGCCAGCTTTTCCCCCACTCTGCTGTACACTCCTGTACAATATATTGTAGCCCCTTTTATAACAGCGCCATTTGTGACCCCACTCTGCTGTACAATCCTGTACAATATATTGTAGCCTCCTTTATATCAGCGCTAGTTGTGACCCCATTCTGCTGTACAATCCTGTACAATCCCCCACTCTGCTGTACACTCCTGTACAATATATTGTAGCCCCCTTTATAACATTGCCAGTTGTGACCCAACTGTGTTGCACATCCCTGTACGAGATATGGAACCCATGCATGAAGAAGCGCTTGCCTCTCTTTTTACTTTCTTTTCTAGCCGCAGTAGCGCTGCTTGCGGTGATGATATTGCAAAAACAATAACCTGATATATTGCTCTTTTAATGGAGAGGTCCTTGTGCCACAACGTTATGAGACGGCTTGGGAAATTCTTCATTAGTGGCAGCACTGGCCACATAATTACATTCAGAGAGCATGGTTCGAACCTCGCAGGACGTTATTTGATTTGCATTATAAATACATAAAACGAATGTTATAAGAAGTACCGAAATGTGCAGTATGCTTATGACTTACTGAGTTGCACTGCTTTATTTAATAAATAGACGACTTACATATATACGTTCGTCATCTGTTTACTGCTGGTTTTATATACATTACGAAGCCTCAACTTTTCTACTAGGTATACATATATTGTGTGTTAAGAAATGTTAGGATTGATTTTAAAGTTTCGAGTTTCGAGTTGCACTTCAGTAACCTCGCTCATTATGTATGTGATTTGTACAAAGATCTAGAAATATTGTACATATGAGTGTCGTTTGGTAAGTCTGGCAAATTTCCACTTGGGTGTGGTAAGCTTGATTATTCAAAAAATTGTACAGAAAATGTGGAGTGTTACAATATACAGTCATGTGAACTGGTTAGACGCGGACTCTGTACCAACATTGAAGATCATTTACTTTTTGGATCAATGAATTTAAGTGTGATCGTAGAAGTACTGAAGATGACTCGCACTCTGGTCACCCATTTGAGGTCACCACACAGGACACCATTGAAAAAATTCTTGATCTGGTTGTGTAACACCACCGTCTCAAAATTCGTGATATTGCTCATAATGTAGGCATCTCAACTGAGCGAGTACAAAATATCCTGCATGAAAAATTGCAATGAAAAACCTGTGTGCAAGATGGGCGCCGTGATTGGTCACAGTGGACCAAAACACATCTACCAAATGTCTAGCGATGTTTAACCGCAACCCAAAAGAGATTAGTAACTATGGATAAAATTTGGATTCACACACCAAAGTCCAAACAACAGTCAAAACAATGGGCAAAGACTGGTTAAAGTGTACCAAAGAAAGCAAGGACCATTTTATCAGCTGGTAAGGTGATGACCACTGTTTTTTGGGATTCTCAAGGAATAATCCTCATAGACTACTTGGTAAAAGGCAGAACCACAAATAGAGCCTATAATACTTCATTGTTGGATCGACTGAAACAGAAGTTGACTGAAAAGATATTGACACTGAAACACAAAAAAGTAATACGGCAAGTGTCAGATAAGCCTACTGGTACAGCCTGATCCCATTTACCGACAACCATCCCGTAGAATTCTTGCAAATACAGCATCAGGATCATCCACAAGCCACCTGGACTTCCAAGTTCTGGGAGTGTACCTCATTCCGTGTGAATATGAGACATCTTATATAGGACAAACCAGAAGGACCATCACTACCAGAAAAAAGGAACATGAACGGAGCATTCGTTTAATGCAACCTGAGAAGTCTGGACTGTCAGAGCATAGAGTCAAGTTCTGGGAGTGTACCGCATTCCGTGTGAATGTAAGACACCGTATATAGGACAAACCAGAAGGACCATCACTACCAGAATAAAGGAACATGAACGGAGCATTCGTTTAATGCAACCTGAGAAGTCTGGACTGGCGGAGCATAGAGTCAAGTTCCGGGAGTGTACCTCATTCCCTGTTAATGTGAGACATCGTATATAGGACAAACCAGAAGAACCATCGCTACCAGAATAAAGGAACATGAACGGAGCATTCGTTTAATGCAACCTGAGAAGTCTGGACTGGCAGAGCATAGAGTCAAGTTCCGGGAGTGTACCTCATTCCCTGTTAATGTGAGACATCGTATATAGGACAAACCAGAAGGACCATCGCTACCAGAATAAAGGAACATGAACGGAGCATTCGTTTAATGCAACCTGAGAAGTCTGGACTGGCGGAGCATAGAGTCAAGTTCCGGGAGTGTACCTCATTCCCTGTTAATGTGAGACATCGTATATAGGACAAACCAGAAGGACCATCGCTACCAGAATAAAGGAACATGAACGGAGCATTCGTTTAATGCAACCTGAGAAGTCTGGACTGGCAGAGCATAGAGTCAAGTTCCGGGAGTGTACCTCATTCCCTGTGATGGTAAGACACCGTATATAGGACAAACCAGAAGAACCATCACTACCAGAATAAAGGAACATGAACGGAGCATTCGTTTAATGCAACCTGAGAAGTCTGGACTGGCAGAGCATAGAGTCAAGTTCCGGGAGTGTACCTCATTCCCTGTGAATGTGAGACACCGTATATAGGACAAACCAGAAGGACCATCGCTACCGGAATAAAGGAACATGAACGGAGCATTCGTTTAATGCAACCTGAGAAGTCTGGACTGGCAGAGCATAGAGTCAAGTTCCGGGAGTGTACCTCATTCCCTGTGATGGTAAGACACCGTATATAGGACAAACCAGAAGGACCATCGCTACCAGAATAAACGAACATGAACGGAGCATTCGTTTAATGCAACCTGAGAAGTCTGGACTGGCAGAGCATAGAGTCAAGTTCCGGGAGTGTACCTCATTCCCTGTGATGGTAAGACACCGTATATAGGACAAACCAGAAGAACCATCACTACCAGAATAAAGGAACATGAACGGAGCATTCGTTTAATGCAACCTGAGAAGTCTGGACTGGCAGAGCATAGAGTCAAGTTCCGGGAGTGTACCTCATTCCCTGTGAATGTGAGACACCGTATATAGGACAAACCAGAAGGACCATCGCTACCGGAATAAAGGAACATGAACGGAGCATTCGTTTAATGCAACCTGAGAAGTCTGGACTGGCAGAGCATAGAGTCAAGTTCCGGGAGTGTACCTCATTCCGTGTGAATGTGAGACACCGTATATAGGACAAACCAGAAGGACCATCGCTACCGGAATAAAGGAACATGAACGGAGCATTCGTTTAATGCAACCTGAGAAGTCTGGACTGGCAGAGCATAGAGTCAAATTCCGGGAGTGTACCTCATTCCGTGTGAATGTGAGACACCGTATATAGGACAAACCAGAAGGACCATCGCTACCGGAATAAAGGAACATGAACGGAGCATTCGTTTAATGCAACCTGAGAAGTCTGGACTGGCAGAGCATAGAGTCAAATCCCGGGAGTGTACCTCATTCCGTGTGAATGTGAGACTCCGTATATAGGACAAACCAGAAGGACCATTGCTACCAGAATAAACGAACATGAACGGAGCATTCGTTTAATGCAACCTGAGAAGTCTGGACTGGCAGAGCATAGAGTCAAGTTCCGGGAGTGTACCTCATTCCCTGTGAATTTCAGGCACCGTATATAGGATAAACCAGAATAACCATCGCTACCAGAATAAACGAACATGAACGGAGCATTCATTTAATGCAACTTGAGAAGTCTGGACTGGCAGAGCATAGAGTCAAGTTCCGGGAGTGTACCTCATTCCCTGTGAATTTCAGGCACCGTATATAGGATAAACCAGAATAACCATCGCTACCAGAATAAACGAACATGAACATAGCATTCATTTAATGCAACTTGAGAAGTCTGGACTGGAAGAGCATAGAGTCAAGTTCCAGGAGTGTACCTCATTCCCTGTGAATATGAGACACCGTATATAGGACAAACCAGAATAACCATCACTACCAGAATAAAGGAACATGAACGGAGCATTCGTTTAATGCAACCTGAGAAGTCTGGACTGGCAGAGCATAGCGTCAAGTTCCGGGAGTGTACCTCATTTCCTGTGAATGTTAGACACCGTATATAGGACAAACCAGAAGAACCATCGCTACCAGAATAAACGAACATGAACATAGCATTCATTTAATGCAACCTGAGAAGTCTGGACTGGCAGAGCATATAGCCAACTTTTGGGAGACAACACAACTGTTACTGGGAGCGGAAAGTTAAGGAGGCTTTGGCCATTTCCTCCGAGAGGATTATGCTTCATCGTGATGCTGGATTTTAGTTCAGCTCCTCTTGATAACCCACCTTAAAAATGGAAATACTTCGACATAAGAAGCACAGATTTATACAGCTTGATAATCAAATTAAGTAGTTATGTTTCTTCGACCCAATTAATTTCTATACACACACCATCTCCTGACTGTCATTTAATTTACTGAAAACAGTCTTTTGTTCAGTGATGCGAGTATTGATAGTGTTTTGTCTTTGTTTATATTTGTGTTATATCCAGTGATACATTAGTGGTTATACCATATAATAAATTATCCTGATGATGGGAGAGATACACGCTCCCGAAACGTCGGCTTGCTTCCCGAGCAGAATTTGAACAGAACAGTGGATAATACACAATCGCACAGTTCAGACAGTACAAAGGGCAGGGACTTCACAGTTTACTTGGATAGAGACTTCCCCCTACATGCCAGGACAACGGACGGACTAGCCCCAAATGTTCCTGTCTGGCGGTCACGAAATGGCCCCAGTACAGGAGTGGGGACCGACAACCGACCTATCGGTGGATGAAGTAGTTTACATTAGAGCATATCATCCTGCCGTGTACCACCGAGACTACTGCCCTTAAGGAGACCACCACATGAGACATTATGGGAAATGGTCCCATACAGGAGTGTGGACCGACAACTGACCTACCGGTGGATGAACTAGTTTACCTCAGAGCATATCATCCTGCCATGTACCACCGAGACTACTGCCCTGAAAGAGACCACCACATGAGAGATGATGGGAGATGGTCCCAGTACAGGAGTGGGGACCGACAACCGACCTACCGGTGGATGAAGTAGTTTACCTCAGAGCATATCATCCTGCCATGTACCACTGAGACTACTGCCCTGAAAGAGACCACCACATGAGTGATGATGGGAGATGGTCCCAGTACAGGAGTGGGGACCGACAACCCGCCTACCGGTGGATGAAATAGTTTACATCAGAGCATATCATCCTGCCATGTACCACCGAGACTACTGCCCTGGAAGAGACTACCACATGAGAGACCCACATGAGAGATGATGGGAGATGGTCCCAGTACAGGAGTGGGGACCGACAACCAACCTACCGGTGGATGAAGTAGTTTACCTCAGAGCATATCATCCTGCCATGTACCGCCGAGACTACTGCCCTGAAGAAGACCACTACATGAGAGATGATGTGAAATTGTCCCAGTACAGGAGTGGGGACCGACAACCGACCTATCGGTGGATGAAGTAGTTTACATCAGAGCATATCATCCTGCCGTGTTCCATCGAGACTACTGCCCTGAAAGAGACCACCACATGAGAGATGATGGGAAATGGTCCCAGTACAGGAGTGGGGACGGACAACCGACCTATCGGTGGATGAAGTAGTTTACATCAGAGCATATCATCCTGCCATGTACCACCGAGATTACTGCCCTGAAGGAGACCACCAACATGAGAGATGATGGGAAATGTTTCCAGTACAGGAGTGGGGACGGACGACCGATCTATCGGTGGATGAACTAGTTTACATCAGAGCATATCATCCTGCCATGTACCACCGAGACTACTGTCCTGAAAGAGACCACCACATGAGAGATGATGTGAAATTGTCCCAGTACAGGAGTGGGGACGGACAACCGACCTATCGGTGGATGAAGTAGTTTACATCAGAGCATATCATCCTGCCATGTACCACCGAGACTACTGCCCTGAAAGAGACCACCACATGAGAGATGATGGGAAATGGTCCCAGTACAGGAGTGGGGACCAACAACCACCCTATCGGTGGATGAAGTAGTTTACCTCAGAGCATATCATCCTGCCATGTACCACCGAGACTACTGTCCTGAAAGAGACCACCACATGAGAGATGATGGGAAATGGTCTCAGTACAGGAGTGGGGACCGACAACCGACCTATCGGTGGATGAATTAGTTTACCTCAGAGCATATCATCCTGCTTTGTACCACCGAGACTACTGTCCTGAAAGAGACCACCACATGAGAGATGATGGGAAATGGTCCCAGTACAGGAGTGGGGATCGACAACCGACCTATCGGTGGATGAAGTAGTTTACCTCAGAGCATATCATCCTGCCATGTACCACCGAGGCTACTGCCCTGGAAGAGACTACCACATGAGAGATGATGGGAGATGGTCCCAGTACAGGAGTGGGGATCGACAACCGACCTATCGGTGGATGAAGTAGTTTACCTCAGAGCACATCATCCTGCCATGTACCGCCGAGACTACTGCCCTGAAGGAGACCACCACATGAGAGATGATGGGAGATGGTCCCAGTACAGGAGTGGGGACCGACAACCGACCTACCGGTGGATGAAGTAGTTTACCTCAGAGCATATCATCCTGCCATGTACCACCGAAACTACTGCCTTGAAAGAGACCACCACATGAGTGATGATGGGAGATGGTCCCAGTACAGGAGTGGGGACCGACAACCCGCCTACCGGTGGATGAAATAGTTTACATCAGAGCATATCATCCTGCCATGTACCATCGAGACTACTGCCCTGAAAGAGACCACCACATGAGAGATGATGGGAAATGGTCCCAGTACAGGAGTGGGGACTGACAATTGACCTATCAGTGGATGAAGTAGTTTAGCTCAGAGCATATCATCCTGCCATGTACCACCGAGACTACTGCCCTGGAAGAGACTACCACATGAGAGATGATGGGAGATGGTCCCAGTACAGGAGTGGGGACCGACAATTGACCTATCGGTGGATGAAGTAGTTTAGCTCAGAGCATATCATCCTGCCATGTACCATCGAGACTACTGCCCTGAAAGAGACCACCACATGAGAGATGATGGGAAATGGTCCCAGTACAGGAGTGGGGACCGACAATTGACCTATCGGTGGATGAAGTAGTTTAGCTCAGAGCATATCATCCTGCCATGTACCACCGAGGCTACTGCCCTGGAAGAGACTACCACATGAGAGATTATGGGAGATGGTCCCAGTACAGGAGTGGGGATCGACAACCGACCTATCGGTGGATGAAGTAGTTTACATCAGAGCATATCATCCTGCCATGTACCACCGAGACTACTGCCCTGAAGAAGACCACTACATGAGAGATGATGTGAAATTGTCTCAGTACAGGAGTGGGGACCGACAGCCGACCTATCGGTGGATGAAGTAGTTTACATCAGAGCATATCATTCTGCCATGTACCACCGAGACTACTGCCCTGAAAGAGACCACCACATGAGAGATGATGGGAAATGTTTCCAGTACAGGAGTGGGGACCGAGAACCGACCTATCGGTGGATGAAGTAGTTTACATCAGAGCATATCATCCTGCCATGTACCACCGAGACTACTGCCCTGAAGAAGACCACTACATGAGAGATGATGTGAAATTGTTCCAGTACAGGTGTGGGGACCGACAGCCGACCTATCGGTGGATGAAGTAGTTTACATCAGAGCATATCATCCTGCCATGTACCACCGAGTCTACTGCCCTGAAAGAGACCACCACATGAGAGATGATGGGAAATGTTTCCAGTACAGGAGTGGGGACCGAGAACCGACCTATCGGTGGATGAAGTAGTTTACATCAGAGCATATCATCCTGCCATGTACCACCGATGCTACTGCCCTGAAAGAGACCACCAACATGAGAGATGATGGGAAATGTTTCCAGTACAGGAGTGGTCACCGACAACCGACCTACCTGTGGATGAAGTAATTTACATCAGAGCATATCATACTGCCATGTACCACCGAGACTACTGCCCTGAAAGAGACTACCACATGAGAGATGATGGGAGATTGTCCCAGTACAGGAGTGGGGACCGACAACCGACCTATCGGTGGATGAAGTAGTTTACATCAGAGCATATCATCCTGCCATGTACCACGGAGACTACTGTCCTGATAGAGACCACCACATGAGAGATGATGGGAGATTGTCCCAGTACAGGAGTGGGGACTGACAATTGACCTATCAGCGGATGAAGTAGTTTAGCTCAGAGCATATCATCCTGCCATGTACCACCGAGACTACTGCCCTGGAAGAGACTACTCCATGAGAGATGATGGGAGATGGTCCCAGTACAGGAGTGGGGACCGACAATTGACCTATCGGTGGATGAAGTAGTTTAGCTCAGAGCATATCATCCTGCCATGTACCACCGAGGCTACTGCCCTGGAAGAGACTACCACATGAGAGATGATGGGAGATGGTCCCAGTACAGGAGTGGGGATCGACAACCGACCTATCGGTGGATGAAGTAGTTTACATCAGAGCATATCATCCTGCCATGTCCCACCGAGACTACTGCCCTGAAGAAGACCACTACATGAGAGATGATGTGAAATTGTCTCAGTACAGGAGTGGGGACCGACAGCCGACCTATCGGTGGATGAAGTAGTTTACATCAGAGCATATCATTCTGCCATGTACCACCGAGACTACTGCCCTGAAAGAGACCACTACATGAGAGATGATGGGAAATGTTTCCAGTGCAGGAGTGGGGACCGAGAACCGACCTATCGGTGGATGAAGTAGTTTACATCAGAGCATATCATCCTGCCATGTACCACCGAGACTACTGCCCTGAAGAAGATCACTACATGAGAGATGATGTGAAATTGTTCCAGTACAGGAGTGGGGACCGACAGCCGACCTATCGGTGGATGAAGTAGTTTACATCAGAGCAAATCATCCTGCCATGTACCACCGAGTCTACTGTCCTGAAAGAGACCACCACATGAGAGATGATGGGAAATGTTTCCAGTACAGGAGTGGGGACCGAGAACCGACCTATCGGTGGATGAAGTAGTTTACATCAGAGCATATCATCCTGCCATGTACCACCGATGCTACTGCCCTGAAAGAGACCACCAACATGAGAGATGATGGGAAATGTTTCCAGTACAGGAGTGGTCACCGACAACCGACCTACCTGTGGATGAAGTAGTTTACATCAGAGCATATCATACTGCCATGTACCACCGAGACTACTGCCCTGAAAGAGACTACCACATGAGAGATGATGGGAGATTGTCCCAGTACAGGAGTTGGGACCGACAACCGACCTATCGGTGGATGAAGTAGTTTACATCAGAGCATATCATCCTGCCATGTACCACCGAGACTACTGTCCTGATAGAGACCACCACATGAGAGATGATGAGAAATGGTCCCAGTACAGGAGTGGGGACCGACAACCGACCTATCGGTGGATGAAGTAGTTTACCTCAGAGCATATCATCCTGCCATGTACCACCGAGACCACTGCCCTGAAAGAGACCACCACATGAGAGATGATGTGAAATTGTCCCAGTACAGGAGTGGGGACCGACAACCGACCTATCGGTGGATGAAGTAGTTTACATCAGAGCATATCATCCTGCCATGTACCACCGAGACTACTGCCCTGAAAGAGACTACCACATGAGAGATGATGGGAAATGGTCCCAGTACAGGAGTGGGGACCGACAACCGACCTATCGGTGGATGAAGTAGTTTAGCTCAGAGCATGTCATCCTGCCATGTACCACCGAGACTACTGCCCTGAAAGAGACTACCACATGAGAGGTGATGTGAAATTGTCCCAGTACAGGAGTGGGGACCGACAACCGACCTATCGGTGGACGAAGTAGTTTACATCAGAGCATATCATCCTGCCATGTACCACCGAGACTACTGCCCTGAAAGAGACCACCACATGAGAGATGATGGGAAATGGTCCCAGTACAGGAGTGGTCACCGACAACCGACCTACCTGTGGATGAATTAGTTTACATCAGATCATATCATCCTGCCATGTACCGCCCAAACTACTGCCCTGAAAGAGACCACCACATGAGAGATGATGGAAATGGCCCCAGTACAGGAGTGGTCACCGACAACCGACCTACCTGTGGATGAAGTAGTATACATCAGAGCATATCATACTGCCATGTACCACCGAGACTACTGTCCTGAAAGAGACCACCACATGAGAGATGATGTGAAATTGTCCCAGTACAGGAGTGGGGACGGACAACCGACCTATCGGTGGATGAAGTAGTTTACATCAGAGCATATCATCCTGCCATGTACCACCGAGACTACTGCCCTGAAAGAGACCACCACATGAGAGATGATGGGAAATGGTCCCAGTACAGGAGTGGGGACCAACAACCACCCTATCGGTGGATGAAGTAGTTTACCTCAGAGCATATCATCCTGCCATGTACCACCGAGACTACTGTCCTGAAAGAGACCACCACATGAGAGATGATGGGAAATGGTCTCAGTACAGGAGTGGGGACCGACAACCGACCTATCGGTGGATGAATTAGTTTACCTCAGAGCATATCATCCTGCTTTGTACCACCGAGACTACTGTCCTGAAAGAGACCACCACATGACAGATGATGGGAAATGGTCCCAGTACAGGAGTGGGGATCGACAACCGACCTATCGGTGGATGAAGTAGTTTACCTCAGAGCATATCATCCTGCCATGTACCACCGAGGCTACTGCCCTGGAAGAGACTACCACATGAGAGATGATGGGAGATGGTCCCAGTACAGGAGTGGGGATCGACAACCGACCTATCGGTGGATGAAGTAGTTTACCTCAGAGCACATCATCCTGCCATGTACCGCCGAGACTACTGCCCTGAAGGAGACCACCACATGAGAGATGATGGGAGATGGTCCCAGTACAGGAGTGGGGACCGACAACCGACCTACCGGTGGATGAAGTAGTTTACCTCAGAGCATATCATCCTGCCATGTACCACCGAGACTACTGCCTTGAAAGAGACCACCACATGAGTGATGATGGGAGATGGTCCCAGTACAGGAGTGGGGACCGACAACCCGCCTACCGGTGGATGAAATAGTTTACATCAGAGCATATCATCCTGCCATGTACCATCGAGACTACTGCCCTGAAAGAGACCACCACATGAGAGATGATGGGAAATGGTCCCAGTACAGGAGTGGGGACTGACAATTGACCTATCAGTGGATGAAGTAGTTTAGCTCAGAGCATATCATCCTGCCATGTACCACCGAGACTACTGCCCTGGAAGAGACTACCACATGAGAGATGATGGGAGATGGTCCCAGTACAGGAGTGGGGACCGACAATTGACCTATCGGTGGATGAAGTAGTTTAGCTCAGAGCATATCATCCTGCCATGTACCATCGAGACTACTGCCCTGAAAGAGACCACCACATGAGAGATGATGGGAAATGGTCCCAGTACAGGAGTGGGGACCGACAATTGACCTATCGGTGGATGAAGTAGTTTAGCTCAGAGCATATCATCCTGCCATGTACCACCGAGGCTACTGCCCTGGAAGAGACTACCACATGAGAGATGATGGGAGATGGTCCCAGTACAGGAGTGGGGATCGACAACCGACCTATCGGTGGATGAAGTAGTTTACATCAGAGCATATCATCCTGCCATGTACCACCGAGACTACTGCCCTGAAGAAGACCACTACATGAGAGATGATGTGAAATTGTCTCAGTACAGGAGTGGGGACCGACAGCCGACCTATCGTTGGATGAAGTAGTTTACATCAGAGCATATCATTCTGCCATGTACCACCGAGACTACTGCCCTGAAAGAGACCACCACATGAGAGATGATGGGAAATGTTTCCAGTACAGGAGTGGGGACCGAGAACCGACCTATCGGTGGATGAAGTAGTTTACATCAGAGCATATCATCCTGCCATGTACCACCGAGACTACTGCCCTGAAGAAGACCACTACATGAGAGATGATGTGAAATTGTTCCAGTACAGGTGTGGGGACCGACAGCCGACCTATCGGTGGATGAAGTAGTTTACATCAGAGCATATCATCCTGCCATGTACCACCGAGTCTACTGCCCTGAAAGAGACCACCACATGAGAGATGATGGGAAATGTTTCCAGTACAGGAGTGGGGACCGAGAACCGACCTATCGGTGGATGAAGTAGTTTACATCAGAGCATATCATCCTGCCATGTACCACCGATGCTACTGCCCTGAAAGAGACCACCAACATGAGAGATGATGGGAAATGTTTCCAGTACAGGAGTGGTCACCGACAACCGACCTACCTGTGGATGAAGTAATTTACATCAGAGCATATCATACTGCCATGTACCACCGAGACTACTGCCCTGAAAGAGACTACCACATGAGAGATGATGGGAGATTGTCCCAGTACAGGAGTGGGGACCGACAACCGACCTATCGGTGGATGAAGTAACTTACATCAGAGCATATCATCCTGCCATGTACCACGGAGACTACTGTCCTGATAGAGACCACCACATGAGAGATGATGGGAGATTGTCCCAGTACAGGAGTGGGGACTGACAATTGACCTATCAGCGGATGAAGTAGTTTAGCTCAGAGCATATCATCCTGCCATGTACCACCGAGACTACTGCCCTGGAAGAGACTACTCCATGAGAGATGATGGGAGATGGTCCCAGTACAGGAGTGGGGACCGACAATTGACCTATCGGTGGATGAAGTAGTTTAGCTCAGAGCATATCATCCTGCCATGTACCACCGAGGCTACTGCCCTGGAAGAGACTACCACATGAGAGATGATGGGAGATGGTCCCAGTACAGGAGTGGGGATCGACAACCGACCTATCGGTGGATGAAGTAGTTTACATCAGAGCATATCATCCTGCCATGTACCACCGAGACTACTGCCCTGAAGAAGACCACTACATGAGAGATGATGTGAAATTGTCTCAGTACAGGAGTGGGGACCGACAGCCGACCTATCGGTGGATGAAGTAGTTTACATCAGAGCATATCATTCTGCCATGTACCACCGAGACTACTGCCCTGAAAGAGACCACTACATGAGAGATGATGGGAAATGTTTCCAGTGCAGGAGTGGGGACCGAGAACCGACCTATCGGTGGATGAAGTAGTTTACATCAGAGCATATCATCCTGCCATGTACCACCGAGACTACTGCCCTGAAGAAGACCACTACATGAGAGATGATGTGAAATTGTTCCAGTACAGGAGTGGGGACCGACAGCCGACCTATCGGTGGATGAAGTAGTTTACATCAGAGCAAATCATCCTGCCATGTACCACCGAGTCTACTGCCCTGAAAGAGACCACCACATGAGAGATGATGGGAAATGTTTCCAGTACAGGAGTGGGGACCGAGAACCGACCTATCGGTAAATGAAGTAGTTTACATCAGAGCATATCATCCTGCCATGTACCACCGATGCTACTGCCCTGAAAGAGACCACCAACATGAGAGATGATGGGAAATGTTTCCAGTACAGGAGTGGGGACCGACAACCGACCTACCTGTGGATGAAGTAGTTTACATCAGAGCATATCATACTGCCATGTACCACCGAGACTACTGCCCTGAAAGAGACTACCACATGAGAGATGATGGGAGATTGTCCCAGTACAGGAGTTGGGACCGACAACCGACCTATCGGTGGATGAAGTAGTTTACATCAGAGCATATCATCCTGCCATGTACCACCGAGACTACTGTCCTGATAGAGACCACCACATGAGAGATGATGAGAAATGGTCCCAGTACAGGAGTGGGGACCGACAACCGACCTATCGGTGGATGAAGTAGTTTACCTCAGAGCATATCATCCTGCCATGTACCACCGAGACCACTGCCCTGAAAGAGACCACCACATGAGAGATGATGTGAAATTGTCCCAGTACAGGAGTGGGGACCGACAACCGAACTATCGGTGGATGAAGTAGTTTACATCAGAGCATATCATCCTGCCATGTACCACCGAGACTACTGCCCTGAAAGAGACTACCACATGAGAGATGATGGGAAATGGTCCCAGTACAGGAGTGGGGACCGACAACCGACCTATCGGTGGATGAAGTAGTTTAGCTCAGAGCATGTCATCCTGCCATGTACCACCGAGACTACTGCCCTGAAAGAGACTACCACATGAGAGGTGATGTGAAATTGTCCCAGTACAGGAGTGGGGACCGACAACCGACCTATCGGTGGACGAAGTAGTTTACATCAGAGCATATCATCCTGCCATGTACCACCGAGACTACTGGCCTGAAAGAGACCACCACATGAGAGATGATGGGAAATGGTCCCAGTACAGGAGTGGTCACCGACAACCGACCTACCTGTGGATGAATTAGTTTACATCAGATCATATCATCCTGCCATGTACCGCCCAGACTACTGCCCTGAAAGAGACCACCACATGAGAGATGATGGAAATGGCCCCAGTACAGGAGTGGTCACCGACAACCGACCTACCTGTGGATGAAGTAGTTTACATCAGAGCATATCATACTGCCATGTACCACCGAGACTACTGTCCTGAAAGAGACCACCAACATGAGAGATGATGGGAGATGGTCCCAGTACAGGAGTGGGGACCGACAACCGACCTACCGGTGGATGAAGTAGTTTACATCAGAGCATATCATCCTGCCATGTACCACCGAGACTACTGCCCTGAAAGAGACCACCACATGAGAGATAATGGGAGATGGTCCCAGTACAGGAGTGGGGACCGACAACCGACCTACCTGTGGATGAAGTAGTTTACATCAAAGCATATCATCCTGCCATGTACCACCGAGACTACTGCCCTGAAAGAGACCACCACATGAGAGATGATGGGAAATGGTCCCAGTACAGGAGTGGGGACCGACAACCGACCTACCGGTGGATGAAGTAGTTTACATCAGAGCATATCATCCTGCCATGTACCACCGAGACTACTGCCCTGAAAGAGACCACCACATGAGAGATGATGGGAGATGGTCCCAGTACAGGAGTGGGGACCGACAACCGACCTACCTGTGGATGAAGTAGTTTACATCAGAGCATATCATCCTGCCATGTACCACCGAGACTACTGCCCTGAAAGAGACCACCACATGAGAGATGATGGGAAATGGTCCCAGTACAGGAGTGGGGACCGACAACCGACCTACCGGTGGATGAATTAGTTTACATCAGAGCATATCATCCTGCCATGTACCACCGAGACTACTGCCCTGAAAGAGACCACCACATGAGAGATGATGGGAGATGGTCCCAGTACAGGAGTGGGGACCGACAACCGACCTACCGGTGGATGAAGTAGTTTACATCAGAACATATCATCCTGCCAT
The DNA here is from genome assembly GCA_030765055.1 of Mantis religiosa. Classification (NCBI taxonomy): domain Eukaryota; kingdom Metazoa; phylum Arthropoda; class Insecta; order Mantodea; family Mantidae; genus Mantis; species Mantis religiosa. Next base: position 3,980,910 of record CM060958.1, read on the forward strand.
GTACCACCGAGACTACTGCCCTGAAAGAGACCACCACATGAGAGATGAGGGGAAATGGTCCCAGTACAGGAGTGGGGACCGACAACCGACCTATCGGTGGATGAAGTAGTTTACCTCAGTGCATATCATCCTGCCATGTACCACCGAGACTACTGCCCTGAAAGAGACCACCACATGAGAGATGATGGGAAATGGTCCCAGTACAGGAGTGGGGACCGACAACCGACCTATCGGTGGATGAAGTAGTTTACATCAGAGCATATCATCCTGCCATGTACCACCGAGACTACTGCCCTGAAAGAGACCACCACATGAGAGATTATGGGAAATGGTCCCAGTACAGGAGTGGGGACCGACAACCGACCTACTGGTGGATGAAGTAGTTTACCTCAGAGCATATCATCCTGCCATGTACCACCGAGACTACTGCCCTGAAAGAGACCACCACATGAGAGATGATGGGAGATGGTCCCAGTACAGGAGTGGGGACCGACAACCGACCTATCGGTGGATGAAGTAGTTTACATCAGAGCATATCATCCTGCCATGTACCACCGAGACTACTGCCCTGAAGGAGACCACTACATGAGAGATGATGGGAAATGTTTCCAGTAGAGGAGTGGGGACCGAGAACCGACCTATCGGTGGATGAAGTAGTTTACATCAGAGCATATCATCCTGCCATGTACCACCGAGACTACTGCCCTGAAAGATACCACCACATGAGAGATGATGGGAAATGTTTCCAGTAGAGGAGTGGGGACCGACAACCGACCTACCTGTGGATGAAGTAGTTTACATCAGAGCATATCATCCTGCCATGTACCACCCAGACTACTGCCCTGAAAGAGACCACTACATGAGAGATGATGGGAAATGTTTCCAGTAGAGGAGTGGGGACCGACAACCGACCTACCTGTGGATGAAGTAGTTTACATCAGAGCGTATCATCCTGCCATGTACCACCGAGACTACTGCCCTGAAAGAGACCACCACATGAGAGATGATGGGAAATGTTTCCAGTAGAGGAGTGGGGACCGACAACCGACCTACCGGTGGATGAAGTAGTTTACCTCAGAGCATATCATCCTGCCATGTACCACCGAGACTACTGTCCTGAAAGAGACCACCACATGAGAGATGATGGGAAATGATAATGGTGTTGAAAAGGAGGGACAGGAAACTCGGGAGATGTAATTAACTTATCCAGCAATTGCCTGATGACCCAGAAACCCCCCGAGAAAAGGCCATGGTTGAGGTAGGTCGGCCACGGGAATCGAACCCGGGCCACAAATAAAGCCGCCTGAGCCATTCCGCTCGGTGGGCATTTCTTGAAGGTGAGACAAACACGCTACTGTATCGCTACAGAAAACTACAAAATCAAAGTAATGTTTCATAGTAAATAGACATTAACGCTCGAAGCTGAGCTGAAAATGTCGTGTGAATGTTATGTTTATTTGTCTGGTGTGTACTCAACTAAACATGATATTACATGTCAAAGTCTGTAACCAGACTTGTAATTTATGTTCTATGTTTACAGACAAATAAAGAACCGTTTTTAAACGTAATCACTGCACCCCTGTGAATGTCCTCAGAATGACTTTTGGAAACAACCCGTAATGTAAGAGATGTTCATAAACTAAATACAGATAAAGTGTTATTTGTCATGAGCGTATGTTACAATCAACACTGATGAGAAGAACTGTTCATTGGAAAAGGTGATGTGGAATGTTGGTTAAGTTGTCATTATACCTGAGCTACTGCCAATGAACCCCAAACAAAAGAACGTCTAACTGTAAAGTGGCAGACAACCCTTTCTGCTAATACGTCCCTACCTGCCTCCTCACATTCTCCTCAAGAGATACTCTCACATCACAATCTCTACACTTACTTCTAGATAAACGTTATCTTATTGTACTTACAGCAGACATTAAGTGATTGTCATGTCTTTGTTGTACAAATGAATATCGACTTGTGACAAATACATACAATGACTGCCTCTTAAAGATTATCACTTACTCAAAAGTCATTCAGAATGAAGAGGAGTTTCCAGGACATCGCAACAAAGTTCTAAATATATATATAATCTGTAACAAAAATAGCATAAACATTTGTTATGGTTAAACGTGACAAAACGTCTTTGACAAAAACAAAACTTCCAATATAAAAAGTAATTATAGTTTGGGGTAGAGGAACTTCCGTCATATCAAAGTCGTCCTTTAGATTTCAACACGATTTGATTACAGACCTTGATAATTGTCACTAAACACGTGTTACGCTATGGAAACATTATCTGAATAGAGAAACATCTGCAATTTTGTAACTACGTGCTACACATAATAAACATCCTATATACATTAAATTCACGAGACTTTCTCACCTAAGCTTCAGACTTTAATGTTCATTTCTTTCATATGTCATTTATCTTAAATGAGATAACATAGATACCATGTGGGTATGCAATTAACTGAACAGCGGCTGCAATAGACAAAGTTATTTGAAATAAACTGTCGTTTATCCTGCAGTAAGCTTGGCATGGGAGAGGACCTCCCCTGTTATACACAAATATCTAACTTATATTTGCGGCCTCGGTAGTCTATCTAGCTCACGGTCGAGAATTCCAGACTTCAAATCTCGATCAGGATAAGTTGTGTCGATAAACATTTTGGAGGTTTTCCCTTATCCTGAAAGATGAATGATTAGTAACTCTAAGCTATATGTACCCTGTACTCATTTCAACATCATTTCGCTCATCGTCCGATATGACTTAACGTTGGAGGTTTTCTCTTATCCTGAAAGATGAATGTCTGATAACTCTAAGCTCTATGTACCCTGTACTCATTTGAACATCATTTCATTCATCGTCCGATATGACCTAACGTTGGAGGTTTTCTCTTATCCTGAAACATGAATGTCTGATAACTCTAAGCTCTATGTACCCTGTACTCATTTGAGCATCATTTCATTCATCGTCCGATATGACCTAACGTTGGAGGTTTTCTCTTATCCTGAAACATGAATGTCTGATAACTCTAAGCTCTATGTACCCTGTACTCATTTGTACATCATTTCATTCATCGTCCGATATGACCTAACGTTGGAGGTTTTCTCTTATCCTGAAACATGAATGTCTGATAACTCTAAGCTCTATGTACCCTGTACTCATTTGAGCATCATTTCATTCATCGTCCGATATGACCTAACGTTGGAGGTTTTCTCTTATCCTGAAACATGAATGTCTGATAACTCTAAGCTCTATGTACCCTGTACTCATTTGAGCATCATTTCATTCATCGTCCGATATGACCTAACGTTGGAGGTTTTCTCTTATCCTGAAACATGAGTGTCTGGTAACTCTAATCTCTATGTACTCTGTACTCATTTGAACATCATTTCATTCATCGTCCGATATGACCTAACGTTGGAGGTTTTCTCTTATCCTGAAACATAAGTGTCTGGTAACTCTAAGCTCTATGTACCCTGTACTCATTTGAACATCATTTCATTCATCGTCCGATATGACCTAACGTTGGAGGTTTTCTCTTATCCTGAAACATGAGTGTCTGGTAACTCTAATCTCTATGTACTCTGTACTCACTCGAACATCATTTCATTCATCGTCCGATATGACGTAACGTTGGAGGTTTTCTCTTATCCTGAAAGATGAATGTCTGGTAACTCTAATCTCTATGTACCCTGTACTCATTGAAACATCATTTCATTCATCGTCCGATATGACGTAACGTTGGAGGTTTTCTTTTATCCTGAAAGACGAATGTCTGGTAATTCTAAACTCTGTGTCCCCTGTACTCATTGGAACATCATTTCATTCATCGTCCGATATGACGTAACGTTGGAGGTTTTCTTTTATCCTGAAAGATGAATGTCTGGTAACTCTAATCTCTATGTACCCTGTACTCATTTGAACATCATTTCATTCATCGTCCGATATAACGTAACGTTGGAGGTTTTCTCTTATCCTGAAAGATGAATGTCTGGTAACTCTAATCTCTATGTACTCTGTACTCACTCGAACATCATTTCATTCATCGTCCGATATGACTTAACGTTGGAGGTTTTCTCTTATCCTGAAAGTTGAATGTCTGGTAACTCTAAGCTCTATGTACCCTGTACTCATTTCACCATCACTTAACTCATCGTCCGATATGACTTAACGATGAAGGTTTTATCTTATCCTGAAAGGTGAATGACTGATAACTCTAAGCTCTATGTACCCTGTACTCATTTGAACATAATTTCAATCACCGTCCGATATGACTTAACGTTGGAGGTTTTCTCTTATTCTGAAAGATGAATGGCTGATAACTCTAAGCTTTATGTACCCTGTACTGATTTGAATATAATTTCATTCATCGTCCGATATGACTTAACGTTGGAGGTGTTCTCTTATCCTGAAAGATGAATGGCTGGTAACTCTAAGCTCTATGTACCCTGTACTGATTTGAATATAATTTCATTCATCGTCCGATATGACTTAACGTTGGAGGTTTTCTCTTATCCTGAAATATGAATGTCTGGTAACTCTAAGCTTTATATACCCTGTACTGATTTGAATATAATTTCATTCATCGTCCGATATGACTTAACGTTGGAGGTGTTCTCTTATCCTGAAAGATGAATGGCTGGTAACTCTAAGCTCTATGTACCGTGTGCTAATTTGAACATCATTTCATTTATCGTCCGATATGACTTAACGTTGGAGGTTTTCTCTTATCCTGAAAGATGAATGGCTGGTAACTCAAAGCTCTACGTACCGTGTGCTAATTTGAACATCATTTCATTTATCTTCCGATATGACTTAACGTTGGAGGTTTTCTCTTATCCTACCGACTAACTTGGTCCGGACCAAAGACGATCTAACCTTTTGGTATTTATAGTTATCACTTTGGTGTAGACTATCTGCCGACTAACTTGTTCCAAAACAAAGACGATCTAACCTTTTGGTATTTATAGTTATCACTTTGGTGTAGACTATCTACCGACTAACATGGTCCGGACCAAAGACGATATAACTTTTTGGTATTTATAGTCATCACTTTGGTGTAGACTATCTACCGACTAACTTGGTGCGGATAAAAGACGATATAACTTTTTGGTATTTATAGTCATCACTTTGGTGTAGACTATCTGCAGACTAACTTGGTGCGGATCAAAGACGATCTAACTCATTGCTATTTACAGTTATCCCTTTGGTGTAGACCATCTACCGACTAACTTGGTGCGGATCAAAGACGATCTAACTTTTTGGTATTTATAGTTATCACTTTGGTGTAGACTATCTGCAGACTAACTTGGTGCGGATCAAAGACGATCTAACTCATTGGTATTTACAGTTATCACTTTGGTATAGACTATCTCCAGACTAACTTGGTGCGGATCAAAGACGATCTAACTTTTTGGTATTTATAGTTATCACTTTTGTGTAGACTATCTACAGACTACCTTGGTGCGGATCAAAGAAGATCTAACTCATTGGTATTTATAGTCATCACTTTTGGTGTAGACTATCTGCAGACTAACTTGGTGCGGATCAAAGACGATCTAACTCATTGCTATTTACAGTTATCCCTTTGGTGTAGACCATCTACCGACTAACTTGGTGCGGATCAAAGACGATCTAACTTTTTGGTATTTATAGTTATCACTTTGGTGTAGACTATCTGCAGACTAACTTGGTGCGGATCAAAGACGATCTAACTCATTGGTATTTACAGTTATCACTTTGGTATAGACTATCTCCAGACTAACTTGGTGCGGATCAAAGACGATCTAACTTTTTGGTATTTATAGTTATCACTTTTGTGTAGACTATCTACAGACTACCTTGGTGCGGATCAAAGAAGATCTAACTCATTGGTATTTATAGTCATCACTTTTGGTGTAGACTATCTGCAGACTAACTTGGTGCGGATCAAAGACGATCTAACTCATTGCTATTTACAGTTATCCCTTTGGTGTAGACCATCTACCGACTAACTTGGTGCGGATCAAAGACGATCTAACTTTTTGGTATTTATAGTTATCACTTTGGTGTAGACTATCTGCAGACTAACTTGGTGCGGATCAAAGACGATCTAACTCATTGGTATTTACAGTTATCACTTTGGTATAGACTATCTCCAGACTAACTTGGTGCGGATCAAAGACGATCTAACTTTTTGGTATTTATAGTTATCACTTTTGTGTAGACTATCTACAGACTACCTTGGTGCGGATCAAAGAAGATCTAACTCATTGGTATTTATAGTCATCACTTTTGGTGTAGACTATCTGCAGACTAACTTGGTGCGGATCAAAGACGATCTAACTCATTGCTATTTACAGTTATCCCTTTGGTGTAGACCATCTACCGACTAACTTGGTGCGGATCAAAGACGATCTAACTTTTTGGAATTTATAGTTACCACTTTGGTGTAGACTATCTACCGACTAACTTGGTGCGGATCTAAGATGGTCAAACTTTTTGGTATTTATAGTTATCACTTTGGTGTAGGCTAACTGCCGACTAACTTGGTGCGGATAAAAGACGATATAACTTTTTGGTATTTATAGTTATCACTTTGGTGTAGACTATCTACAGACTAACTTGGTGCGGATTAAAGACGATCTAACTTTTTGGTATTTATAGTCATCACTTTGGTGTAGACTATCTGCAGACTAACTTGGTGCGGATCAAAGACGATCTAACTTATTGGTATTTATAGTCATCACATTGGTGTAGACTATCTACCGACTAACTTGGTGCGGATCAAAGACGATCCAACATATTGGTATTTATAGTTATCACTTTGGTGTAGACTATCTACCGACTAACTTGGTGCGGATCAAAGACGATCTAACTTTTTGGTATTTATAGTTATCCCTTTGGTGTAGACTATCCACCGACTAACTTGGTGCGGATCAAAGACGATCTAACTTATTGGTATTTATAGTCATCACTTTGGTGTAGACTATCTGCAGACTGACTTGGTGCGGATCAAAGACGATCTAACATTTTGGTATTTATAGTCATCACTTTGGTGTAGACTATCTGCAGACTGACTTTGTGCGGATCAAAGACGATCTAACTTTTTGAAATCTATAGTCATCACTTTGGTGTAGACTATCTGCAGACTAACTTGGTGCAGATTAAAGACGATCTAACTTATTGGTATTTATAGTTATCCCTTTGGTGTAGGCTATCCACCGACTAACTTGGTGCGGATCAAAGACGATCTAACTTATTGGTATTTATAGTCATCACCTTGGTGTAGCCTATCTGCAGACTGACTTGGTGCGGATCAAAGACGATCTAACTTATTGGTATTTATAGTCATCACTTTGGTGTAGACTATCTGCAGACTGACTTGGTGCGGATCAAAGACGATCTAACTTATTGGTATTTATAGTCATCACTTTGGTGTAGACTATCTGCAGACTGACTTGGTGCGGATCAAAGACGATCTAACTTATTGGTATTTATAGTCATCACTTTGGTGTAGACTATCTGCAGACTGACTTGGTGCGGATCAAAGACGATCTAACTTTTTGGTATTTATAGTCATCACTTTGGTGTAGACTATCTGCAGACTGACTTGGTGCGGATCAAAGACGATCTAACTTATTGGTATTTATAGTCATCACTTTAGTGTAGACTATCTGCCGACTAACTTGGTGCGGATCAAAGACGATCTAACTTATTGGTATTTATAGTCATCACTTTGATGTAGACTATCTGCCGACTAACTTGGTGCGGATCAAAGACGATCTAACTTATTGGTATTTATAGTCATCACTTTGGTGTAGACTATCTGCAGACTGACTTGGTGCGGATCAAAGACGATCTAACTTTTTGGTATTTATAGTCATCACTTTGGTGTAGACTATCTGCCGACTAACTTGGTGCGGATCAAAGACGATCTAACTTATTGGTATTTATAGTCATCACTTTGGTGTAGACTATCTGCAGACTAACTTGGTGCGGATCAAAGACGATCTAACTTATTGGTATTTATAGTCATCACTTTGGTGTAGACTATCTGCCGACTAACTTGGTGCGGATCAAAGACGATCTAAATTTTTGGTATTTATAGTTATCACTTTAGTGTAGACTATCTGCCGACTAACTTGGTGCGGATCAAAGACGATCTAACTTATTGGTATTTATAGTCATCACTTTGGTGTAGACTATCTACAGACTAACTTGGTGCGGATCAAAGACGATCTAACTTATTAGTATTTATAGTCATCACTTTGGTGTAAACTATCTACAGACTAACTTGGTGCGGATCAAAGACGATCTAACTTATTGGTATTTATAGTCATCCCTTTGGTGTAGACTATCTGCAGACTAACTTGGTGCGGATCAAAGACGATCTAACTTATTAGTATTTATTGTCATCCCTTTGGTGTAGACTATCTACAGACTAACTTGGTGCGGATCAAAGACGATCTAACTTATTGGTATTTATAGTCATCCCTTTGGTGTAGACTATCTGCAGACTAACTTGGTGCGGATCAATGACGATCTAACTTATTAGTATTTATAGTCATCACTTTGGTGTAGACTATCTGCAGACTAACTTGGTGCGGATCAATGACGATCTAACTTATTGGTATTTATAGTCATCCCTTTGGTGTAGACTATCTGCAGACTAACTTGGTGCGGATCAATGACGATCTAACTTATTGGTATTTATAGTCATCCCTTTGGTGTAGACTATCTGCAGACTAACTTGGTGCGGATCAAAGACGATCTAACTTATTGGTATTTATAGTCATCCCTTTGGTGTAGACTATCTGCAGACTAACTTGGTGCGGATCAATGACGATCTAACTTATTGGTATTTATAGTCATCACTTTGGTGTAGACTATCTACAGACTAACTTGGTGCGGATCAAAGACGATCTAACTTATTGGTATTTATAGTCATCACTTTGGTGTAGACTATCTGCAGACTAACTTGGTGCGGATCAAAGACGATCTAACTTATTGGTATTTATAGTTATCACTTTAGTGTAGACTATTTGCCGACTAATTTGGTGCGGTCAAAGACGATCTAACCTTTTGGTATTTATAGTCATCACTTTGTTGTAGACTATCTGCAGACTAACTTGGTGCGGATCAAAGACGATCTAACTTATTAGTATTTATAGTCATCACTTTGGTGTAGACTATCTACAGACTAACTTGGTGCGGATCAAAGACGATCTAACTTATTAGTATTTATAGTCATCACTTTGGTGTAGACTATCTACCGACTAACTTGGTGCGGATCAAAGACGATCTAACTTATTGGTATTTATAGTCATCACTTTGGCTTAGACTATCTACCGACTAACTTGGTGCGGATCAAAGACGATCTAACTTATTGGTATTTATAGTTATCACTTTGGTGTAGACTATCTACCGACTAACTTGGTGCGGATCAAAGACGATCTAACTTATTGGTATTTATAGTCATCACTTTGGTGTAGACTATCTACCGACTAACTTGGTGCGGATCAAAGACGATCTAACTTATTGGTATTTATAGTCATCACTTTGGTGTAGACTATCTACAGACTAACTTGGTGCGGATCAAAGACGATCTAACTTATTGGTATTTATAGTCATCACTTTGGTGTAGACTATCTACCGACTAACTTGGTGCGGATCAAAGACGTTCTAAATTTTTGGTATTAATAGTCATCACTTTGGTGTAGACTATCTGCAGACTAACTTGGTGCGGATCAAAGACGATCTAACTTATTGGTATTTATAGTCATCACTTTGGTGTAGACTATCTACCGACTAACTTGGTGCGGATCAAAGACGATCTAACTTATTGGTATTTATAGTCATCACTTTGGCTTAGACTATCTACCGACTAACTTGGTGCGGATCAAAGACGATCTAATTTATTGGTATTTACAGTTATCACTTTGGTGTAGACTATCTACTGACTAACTTGGTGCGGAACAAAGACGTTCTAAATTTTTGGTATTTGTAGTTATCACTTTGGTGTAGACTATCTGCCGACTAACTTGGTGCGGTCAAAGACGATCTAACCTTTTGGTATTTATAGTCATCACTTTGTTGTAGACTATCTGCAGACTAACTTGGTGCGGATCAAAGACGATCTAAATTTTTGGTATTTATAGTAATCACTTTGGTGTACACTATCTGCAGACTGACTTGGTGCGGATCAAAGACGATCTAACTTTTTTGTATTTATAGTCCCCAATTTGGTGTAGACTATCTATCGACTAACTTGGTGCGGAACAAAGACGCTCTAAATTTTTGGTATTTATAGTTATCACTTTGGTGTAGACTATCTACCGACTAACTTGGTGCGGATCAAAGACGATCTAACTTTTTGGTATTTATAGTTACCACTTTGGTGTAGACTATCTACCGACTAACTTGGTGCGGATCAAAGACGCTCTAAATTTTTGGTATTTATAGTTACCACTTTGGTGTAGACTATCTACCGGCTAACTTGGTGCGGATCAAAGACGATCTAAATTTTTGGTATTTATAGTTATCACTTTGGTGTAGACTATCTACCGACTAACTTGATGCGGATCAAAGACGCTCTAAATTTTTGGTATTTATAGTTATCACTTTGGTGTAGACTATCTACCGGCTAACTTGGTGCGGATCAAAGACGATCTAAATTTTTGGTATTTATAGTTATCACTTTGGTGTAGACTATCTACCGGCTAACTTGGTGCGGATCAAATACGCTCTAAATTTTTGGTGTTTATAGTTATCACTTTGGTGTAGACTATCTACCGGCTAACTTGGTGCGGATCAAAGACGATCTAAATTTTTGGTATTTATAGTTATCACTTTGGTGTAGACTATCTACCGACTAACTTGGTGCGGATCAAAGACGCTCTAAATTTTTGGTGTTTATAGTCATCACTTTGGTGTAGACTATCTACCGACTAACTTGGTGCGGATCAAAGACGCTCTAAATTTTTGGTATTTATAGTTATCACTTTGGTGTAGACTATCTACCGACTAACTTGGTGCGGATCAAAGACGCTCTAAATTTTTGGTATTTATAGTTATCACTTTGGTGTAGACTATCTACCGACTAACTTGATGCGGATCAAAGACGATCTAAATTTTTGGTATTTATAGTTACCACTTTGGTGTAGACTATCTACCGGCTAACTTGATGCGGATCAAAGACGATCTAAATTTTTGGTATTTATAGTTATCACTTTGGTGTAGACTATCTACCGGCTAACTTGATGCGGATCAAAGACGCTCTAAATTTTTGGTGTTTATAGTTATCACTTTGGTGTAGACTATCTACCGGCTAACTTGATGCGGATCAAAGACGATCTAAATTTTTGGTATTTATAGTTACCACTTTGGTGTAGACTATCTACCGGCTAACTTGGTGCGGATCAAAGACGATCTAAATTTTTGGTATTTATAGTTATCACTTTGGTGTAGACTATCTACCGACTAACTTGATGCGGATCAAAGACGCTCTAAATTTTTGGTATTTATAGTTATCACTTTGGTGTAGACTATCTACCGGCTAACTTGGTGCGGATCAAAGACGCTCTAAATTTTTGGTATTTATAGTTATCACTTTGGTGTAGACTATCTACCGGCTAACTTGATGCGGATCAAAGACGATCTAAATTTTTGGTATTTATAGTTACCACTTTGGTGTAGACTATCTACCGGCTAACTTGGTGCGGATCAAAGACGATCTAAATTTTTGGTATTTATAGTTATCACTTTGGTGTAGACTATCTACCGACTAACTTGATGCGGATCAAAGACGCTCTAAATTTTTGGTATTTATAGTTATCACTTTGGTGTAGACTATCTACCGACTAACTTGATGCGGATCAAAGACGCTCTAAATTTTTGGTATTTATAGTTATCACTTTGGTGTAGACTATCTACCGGCTAACTTGGTGCGGATCAAAGACGCTCTAAATTTTTGGTATTTATAGTTATCACTTTGGTGTAGACTATCTACCGGCTAACTTGATGCGGATCAAAGACGATCTAAATTTTTGGTATTTATAGTTACCACTTTGGTGTAGACTATCTACCGGCTAACTTGGTGCGGATCAAAGACGATCTAAATTTTTGGTATTTATAGTTATCACTTTGGTGTAGACTATCTACCGACTAACTTGATGCGGATCAAAGACGCTCTAAATTTTTGGTATTTATAGTTATCACTTTGGTGTAGACTATCTACCGACTAACTTGGTGCGGATCAAAGACGCTCTAAATTTTTGGTGTTTATAGTCATCACTTTGGTGTAGACTATCTACCGGCTAACTTGATGCGGATCAAAGACGATCTAAATTTTTGGTATTTATAGTTATCACTTTGGTGTAGACTATCTACCGACTAACTTGATGCGGATCAAAGACGCTCTAAATTTTTGGTATTTATAGTTATCACTTTGGTATAGACTATCTACCGACTAACTTGATGCGGATCAAAGACGCTCTAAATTTTTGGTATTTATAGTTATCACTTTGGTATAGACTATCTACCGACTAACTTGATGCGGATCAAAGACGATCTAAATTTTTGGTATTTATAGTTATCACTTTGGTGTAGACTATCTACCGGCTAACTTGGTGCGGATCAAAGACGCTCTAAATTTTTGGTGTTTATAGTCATCACTTTGGTGTAGACTATCTACCGGCTAACTTGATGCGGATCAAAGACGATCTAAATTTTTGGTATTTATAGTTATCACTTTGGTGTAGACTATCTACCGGCTAACTTGGTGCGGATCAAAGACGCTCTAAATTTTTGGTGTTTATAGTCATCACTTTGGTGTAGACTATCTACCGACTAACTTGATGCGGATCAAAGACGATCTAAATTTTTGGTATTTATAGATATCACTTTGGTGTAGACTATCTACCGACTAACTTGATGCGGATCAAAGACGATCTAAATTTTTGGTATTTATAGTTATCACTTTGGTGTAGACTATCTACCGGCTAACTTGGTGCGGATCAAAGACGATCTAAATTTTTGGTATTTATAGTTATCACTTTGGTGTAGACTATCTACCGGCTAACTTGGTGCGGATCAAAGACGCTCTAAATTTTTGGTGTTTATAGTCATCACTTTGGTGTAGACTATCTACCGGCTAACTTGATGCGGATCAAAGACGATCTAAATTTTTGGTATTTATAGTTATCACTTTGGTGTAGACTATCTACCGGCTAACTTGGTGCGGATCAAAGACGCTCTAAATTTTTGGTGTTTATAGTCATCACTTTGGTGTAGACTATCTACCGGCTAACTTGATGCGGATCAAAGACGATCTAAATTTTTGGTGTTTATAGTCATCACTTTGGTGTAGACTATCTACCGACTAACTTGGTGCGGATCAAAGACGATCTAAATTTTTGGTATTTATAGTTATCACTTTGGTGTAGACAATCTACCGACTAACTTGGTGCGGATCAAAGACGTTCTAAATTTTTGGTATTTATAGTTATCACTTTGGTGTAGACTATCTACAGACTAACTTGGTGCGGATCAAAGACGATCTAAATTTTTGGTATTTATAGTTATCACTTTGGTGTAGACTATCTACCGGCTAACTTGGTGCGGATCAAAGACGATCTAAATTTTTGGTATTTATAGTTATCACTTTGGTGTAGACTATCTACCGACTAACTTGGTGCGGATCAAAGACGTTCTAAATTTTTGGTATTTATAGTTATCACTTTGGTGTAGACTATCTACCGACTAACTTGGTGCGGATCAAAGACGTTCTAAATTTTTGGTATTTATAGTTATCACTTTGGTGTAGACTATCTACCGACTAACTTGATGCGGATCAAAGACGTTCTAAATTTTTGGTATTTATAGTTATCACTTTGGTGTAGACTATCTACCGGCTAACTTGATGCGGATCAAAGACGATCTAAATTTTTGGTATTTATAGTTATCACTTTGGTGTAGACTATCTACCGACTAACTTGGTGCGGATCAAAGACGTTCTAAATTTTTGGTATTTATAGTCCCCAATTTGGTGTAGACTATCTACCGGCTAACTTGATGCGGATCAAAGACGATCTAAATTTTTGGTATTTATAGTTATCACTTTGGTGTAGACTATCTACCGACTGACTTGGTGCGGAACAAAGACGCTCTAAATTTTTGGTATTTATAGTTATCACTTTGGTGTAGACTATCTACCGACTAACTTGATGCGGATCAAAGACGTTCTAAATTTTTGGTATTTATAGTTATCACTTTGGTGTAGACTATCTACCGGCTAACTTGATGCGGATCAAAGACGTTCTAAATTTTTGGTATTTATAGTTATCACTTTGGTGTAGACTATCTACCGACTAACTTGATGCGGATCAAAGACGATCTAAATTTTTGGTGTTTATAGTCATCACTTTGGTGTAGACTATCTACCGACTAACTTGATGCGGATCAAAGACGATCTAAATTTTTGGTATTTATAGTTATCACTTTGGTGTAGACTATCTACCGGCTAACTTGATGCGGATCAAAGACGTTCTAAATTTTTGGTATTTATAGTTATCACTTTGGTGTAGACTATCTACCGACTAACTTGATGCGGATCAAAGACGATCTAAATTTTTGGTGTTTATAGTCATCAATTTGGTGTAGACTATCTACCGACTAACTTGGTGCGGATCAAAGACGATCTAAATTTTTGGTATTTATAGTTATCACTTTGGTGTAGACAATCTACCGACTAACTTGGTGCGGATCAAAGACGTTCTAAATTTTTGGTATTTATAGTTATCACTTTGGTGTAGACTATCTACCGGCTAACTTGGTGCGGATCAAAGACGATCTAAATTTTTGGTATTTATAGTTATCACTTTGGTGTAGACTATCTACCGACTAACTTGATGCGGATCAAAGACGATCTAAATTTTTGGTATTTATAGTTATCACTTTGGTGTAGACTATCTACCGACTGACTTGGTGCGGAACAAAGACGCTCTAAATTTTTGGTATTTATAGTTATCACTTTGGTGTAGACTATCTACCGACTAACTTGATGCGGATCAAAGACGTTCTAAATTTTTGGTATTTATAGTTATCACTTTGGTGTAGACTATCTACCGGCTAACTTGATGCGGATCAAAGACGTTCTAAATTTTTGGTATTTATAGTTATCACTTTGGTGTAGACTATCTACCGACTAACTTGATGCGGATCAAAGACGATCTAAATTTTTGGTGTTTATAGTCATCACTTTGGTGTAGACTATCTACCGACTAACTTGATGCGGATCAAAGACGATCTAAATTTTTGGTATTTATAGTTATCACTTTGGTGTAGACTATCTACCGGCTAACTTGATGCGGATCAAAGACGTTCTAAATTTTTGGTATTTATAGTTATCACTTTGGTGTAGACTATCTACCGACTAACTTGATGCGGATCAAAGACGATCTAAATTTTTGGTGTTTATAGTCATCAATTTGGTGTAGACTATCTACCGACTAACTTGGTGCGGATCAAAGACGATCTAAATTTTTGGTATTTATAGTTATCACTTTGGTGTAGACAATCTACCGACTAACTTGGTGCGGATCAAAGACGTTCTAAATTTTTGGTATTTATAGTTATCACTTTGGTGTAGACTATCTACCGGCTAACTTGGTGCGGATCAAAGACGATCTAAATTTTTGGTATTTATAGTTATCACTTTGGTGTAGACTATCTACCGACTGACTTGATGCGGATCAAAGACGATCTAAATTTTTGGTATTTATAGTTATCACTTTGGTGTAGACTATCTACCGGCTAACTTGATGCGGATCAAAGACGCTCTAAATTTTTGGTATTTATAGTTGTCACTTTGGTGTAGACTATCTACCGACTAACTTGGTGCGGAACAAAGACGATCTAAATTTTTGGTATTTATAGTTATCACTTTGGTGTAGACTATCTACCGGCTAACTTGGTGCGGATCAAAGACGATCTAAATTTTTGGTATTTATAGTTATCACTTTGGTGTAGACTATCTACCGACTGACTTGGTGCGGATCAAAGACGCTCTAAATTTTTGGTGTTTATAGTCATCACTTTGGTGTAGACTATCTACCGGCTAACTTGATGCGGATCAAAGACGATCTAAATTTTTGGTATTTATAGTTATCACTTTGGTGTAGACTATCTACCGACTAACTTGGTCCGGCCCAAAGACGCTCTAAATTTTTGGTATTTATAGTTATCACTTTGGTGTAGACTATCTACCGACTAACTTGATGCGGATCAAAGACGCTCTAAATTTTTGGTATTTATAGTTATCACTTTGGTGTAGACTATCTACCGACTAACTTGGTGCGGAACAAAGACGTTCTAAATTTTTGGTATTTATAGTTATCACTTTGGTGTAGACTATCTACCGACTAACTTGATGCGGAACAAAGACGTTCTAAATTTTTGGTATTTATAGTTATCACTTTGGTGTAGACTATCTACCGGCTAACTTGGTGCGGATCAAAGACGATCTAAATTTTTGGTATTTATAGTTATCACTTTGGTGTAGACTATCTACCGACTAACTTGGTCCGGCCCAAAGACGCTCTAAATTTTTGGTATTTATAGTTATCACTTTGGTGTAGACTATCTACCGGCTAACTTGATGCGGAACAAAGACGTTCTAAATTTTTGGTATTTATAGTTATCACTTTGGTGTAGACTATCTACCGACTAACTTGATGCGGAACAAAGACATTCTAAATTTTTGGTATTTATAGTTATCACTTTGGTGTAGACTATCTACCGACTAACTTGATGCGGATCAAAGACGATCTAAATTTTTGGTATTTATAGTTATCACTTTGGTGTAGACTATCTACCGACTTACTTGATGCGGATCAAAGACGTTCTAAATTTTTGGTATTTATAGTTATCACTTTGGTGTAGACTATCTACCGACTAACTTGGTGCGGATCAAAGACGATCTAAATTTTTGGTATTTATAGTTATCACTTTGGTGTAGACTATCTACCGACTAACTTGGTAAGGATCAAAGACGCTCTAAATTTTTGGTATTTATAGTTATCACTTTGGTGTAGACTATCTACCGACTAACTTGATGCGGATCAAAGACGATCTAAATTTTTGGTATTTATAGTTATCACTTTGGTGTAGACTATCTACCGACTAACTTGATGCGGATCAAAGACGATCTAAATTTTTGGTATTTATAGTTATCACTTTGGTGTAGACTATCTACCGACTAACTTGATGCGGATCAAAGACGATCTAAATTTTTGGTATTTATAGTTATCACTTTGGTGTAGACTATCTACCGACTAACTTGATGCGGATCAAAGACGCTCTAAATTTTTGGTATTTATAGTTATCACTTTGGTGTAGACTATCTACCGACTAACTTGATGCGGATCAAAGACGATCTAAATTTTTGGTATTTATAGTTATCACTTTGGTGTAGACTATCTACCGACTAACTTGGTGCGGATCAAAGACGTTCTAAATTTTTGGTATTTATAGTTACCACTTTGGTGTAGACTATCTACCGACTAACTTGATGCGGATCAAAGACGATCTAAATTTTTGGTATTTATAGTTATCACTTTGGTGTAGACTATCTACCGACTAACTTGGTGCGGATCAAAGACGTTCTAAATTTTTGGTATTTATAGTTACCACTTTGGTGTAGACTATCTACCGACTAACTTGATGCGGATCAAAGACGATCTAAATTTTTGGTATTTATAGTTATCACTTTGGTGTAGACTATCTACCGACTAACTTGATGCGGATCAAAGACGATCTAAATTTTTGGTATTTATAGTTATCACTTTGGTGTAGACTATCTACCGACTAACTTGATGCGGATCAAAGACGCTCTAAATTTTTGGTATTTATAGTTATCACTTTGGTGTAGACTATCTACCGACTAACTTGATGCGGATCAAAGACGCTCTAAATTTTTGGTATTTATAGTTATCACTTTGGTGTAGACTATCTACCGGCTAACTTGATGCGGATCAAAGACGCTCTAAATTTTTGGTATTTATAGTTATCACTTTGGTGTAGACTATCTACCGACTAACTTGATGCGGATCAAAGACGATCTAAATTTTTGGTATTTATAGTTACCACTTTGGTGTAGACTATCTACCGACTAACTTGATGCGGATCAAAGACGATCTAAATTTTTGGTATTTATAGTTATCACTTTGGTGTAGACTATCTACCGACTAACTTGATGCGGATCAAAGACGATCTAAATTTTTGGTATTTATAGTTATCACTTTGGTGTAGACTATCTACCGGCTAACTTGATGCGGATCAAAGACGATCTAAATTTTTGGTATTTATAGTTATCACTTTGGTGTAGACTTTCTACCGGCTAACTTGATGCGGATCAAAGACGCTCTAAATTTTTGGTATTTATAGTTATCACTTTGGTGTAGACTATCTACCGGCTAACTTGATGCGGATCAAAGACGATCTAAATTTTTGGTATTTATAGTTATCACTTTGGTGTAGACTATCTACCGGCTAACTTGATGCGGATCAAAGACGCTCTAAATTTTTGGTATTTATAGTTATCACTTTGGTGTAGACTATCTACCGGCTAACTTGATGCGGATCAAAGACGCTCTAAATTTTTGGTATTTATAGTTATCACTTTGGTGTAGACTATCTACCGACTAACTTGATGCGGATCAAAGACGATCTAAATTTTTGGTATTTATAGTTATCACTTTGGTGTAGACTATCTACCGGCTAACTTGATGCGGATCAAAGACGTTCTAAATTTTTGGTATTTATAGTTATCACTTTGGTGTAGACTATCTACCGACTAACTTGATGCGGATCAAAGACGCTCTAAATTTTTGGTATTTATAGTTACCACTTTGGTGTAGACTATCTACCGACTAACTTGATGCGGATCAAAGACGATCTAAATTTTTGGTATTTATAGTTATCACTTTGGTGTAGACTATCTATCGGCTAACTTGATGCGGATCAAAGACGTTCTAAATTTTTGGTATTTATAGTTACCACTTTGGTGTAGACTATCTACCGACTAACTTGATGCGGATCAAAGACGCTCTAAATTTTTGGTATTTATAGTTATCACTTTGGTGTAGACTATCTACCGACTAACTTGATGCGGATCAAAGACGTTCTAAATTTTTGGTATTTATAGTTACCACTTTGGTGTAGACTATCTACCGACTAACTTGATGCGGATCAAAGACGTTCTAAATTTTTGGTATTTATAGTTACCACTTTGGTGTAGACTATCTACCGACTAACTTGATGCGGATCAAAGACGATCTAAATTTTTGGTATTTATAGTTATCACTTTGGTGTAGACTATCTATCGGCTAACTTGATGCGGATCAAAGACGATCTAAATTTTTGGTATTTATAGTTATCACTTTGGTGTAGACTATCTACCGACTAACTTGATGCGGATCAAAGACGTTCTAAATTTTTGGTATTTATAGTTACCACTTTGGTGTAGACTATCTACCGACTAACTTGATGCGGATCAAAGACGATCTAAATTTTTGGTATTTATAGTTATCACTTTGGTGTAGACTATCTACCGACTAACTTGATGCGGATCAAAGACGATCTAAATTTTTGGTATTTATAGTTATCACTTTGGTGTAGACTATCTACCGACTAACTTGATGCGGATCAAAGACGCTCTAAATTTTTGGTATTTATAGTTATCACTTTCGTGTAGACTATCTACCGACTAACTTGATGCGGATCAAAGACGATCTAAATTTTTGGTATTTATAGTTATCACTTTGGTGTAGACTATCTACCGGCTAACTTGATGCGGATCAAAGACGATCTAAATTTTTGGTATTTATAGTTATCACTTTGGTGTAGACTATCTACCGGTTAACTTGATGCGGATTAAAGACGTTCCAAATTTTGGTATTTATAGTTATCCCTTTGGTGTAGACTATCTACCGACTAACTTGATGCGGATTAAAGACGTTCTAAATTTTTGGTATTTATAGTTATCACTTTGGTATAGACTATCTACCGGCTAACTTGGTGCGGATCAAAGACGTTCTAAATTTTTGGTATTTATAGTTATCACTTTGGTGTAGCCTATCTACCGGCTAACTTGGTGCGGATCAAAGACGATCTAAATTTTTGGTATTTATAGTTACCACTTTGGTGTAGACTATCTACCGGCTAACTTGGTCCGGAACAAAGACGATCTAAATTTTTGGTATTTATAGTTATCACTTTGGTGTAGACTATCTACCGACTAACTTGATGCGGATCAAAGACGATCTAAATTTTTGGTATTTATAGTTATCACTTTGGTGTAGACTATCTACCGACTAACTTGATGCGGATCAAAGACGCTCTAAATTTTTGGTATTTATAGTTATCACTTTGGTGTAGACTATCTACCGGTTAACTTGATGCGGATTAAAGACGTTCCAAATTTTGGTATTTATAGTTATCCCTTTGGTGTAGACTATCTACCGACTAACTTGATGCGGATTAAAGACGTTCTAAATTTTTGGTATTTATAGTTATCACTTTGGTATAGACTATCTACCGGCTAACTTGGTGCGGATCAAAGACGTTCTAAATTTTTGGTATTTATAGTTATCACTTTGGTGTAGCCTATCTACCGGCTAACTTGGTGCGGATCAAAGACGATCTAAATTTTTGGTATTTATAGTTACCACTTTGGTGTAGCCTATCTACCGACTGACTTGGTGCGGATCAAAGACGATCTAAATTTTTGGTATTTATAGTTATCACTTTGGTGTAGACTATCTACCGACTAACTTGATGCGGATCAAAGACGTTCTAAATTTTTGGTATTTATAGTTATCACTTTGGTGTAGACTATCTACCGGCTAACTTGATGCGGATCAAAGACGTTCTAAATTTTTGGTATTTATAGTTATCACTTTGGTGTAGACTATCTACCGGCTAACTTGATGCGGATCAAAGACGATCTAAATTTTTGGTATTTATAGTTATCACTTTGGTGTAGACTATCTACCGGCTAACTTGGTGCGGATCAAAGACGATCTAAATTTTTGGTATTTATAGTTATCACTTTGGTGTAGACTATCTACCGGCTAACTTGGTGCGGAACAAAGACGCTCTAAATTTTTGGTATTTATAGTTATCACTTTGGTGTAGACTATCTACCGACTAACTTGGTGCGGATCAAAGACGCTCTAAATTTTTGGTATTTATAGTTATCACTTTGGTGTAGACTATCTACCGGCTAACTTGATGCGGATCAAAGACGATCTAAATTTTTGGTATTTATAGTTATCACTTTGGTGTAGACTATCTACCGGCTAACTTGATGCGGATCAAAGACGATCTAAATTTTTGGTATTTATAGTTATCACTTTGGTGTAGACTATCTACCGGCTAACTTGGTGCGGAACAAAGACGCTCTAAATTTTTGGTATTTATAGTTATCACTTTGGTGTAGACTATCTACCGACTAACTTGGTGCGGATCAAAGACGCTCTAAATTTTTGGTATTTATAGTTATCACTTTGGTGTAGACTATCTACAGACTAACTTGGTGCGGATCAAAGACGATCTAAATTTTTGGTATTTATAGTTATCACTTTGGTGTAGACTATCTACCGGCTAACTTGGTGCGGATCAAAGACGATCTAAATTTTTGGTATTTATAGTTATCACTTTGGTGTAGACTATCTACAGACTAACTTGGTGCGGATCAAAGACGATCTAAATTTTTGGTATTTATAGTTATCACTTTGGTGTAGACTATCTACAGACTAACTTGGTGCGGATCAAAGACGATCTAAATTTTTGGTATTTATAGTTATCACTTTGGTGTAGACTATCTACAGACTAACTTGGTGCGGATCAAAGACGATCTAAATTTTTGGTATTTATAGTTATCACTTTGGTGTAGCCTATCTACCGACTGACTTGGTGCGGATCAAAGACGATCTAAATTTTTGGTATTTATAGTTATCACTTTGGTGTAGACTATCTACCGACTAACTTGATGCGGATCAAAGACGCTCTAAATTTTTGGTATTTATAGTTATCACTTTGGTGTAGACTATCTACCGACTAACTTGATGCGGATCAAAGACGATCTAAATTTTTGGTATTTATAGTTATCACTTTGGTGTAGACTATCTACCGACTAACTTGGTCCGGATCAAAGACGATCTAAATTTTTGGTATTTATAGTTATCACTTTGGTGTAGACTATCTACCGGCTAACTTGGTGCGGATCAAAGACGCTCTAAATTTTTGGTATTTATAGTTATCACTTTGGTGTAGACTATCTACCGGCTAACTTGATGCGGATCAAAGACGATCTAAATTTTTGGTATTTATAGTTATCACTTTGGTGTAGACTATCTACCGACTAACTTGGTGCGGATCAAAGACGATCTAAATTTTTGGTATTTATAGTTATCACTTTGGTGTAGACTATCTACCGACTAACTTGGTGCGGATCAAAGACGCTCTAAATTTTTGGTATTTATAGTTATCACTTTGGTGTAGACTATCTACCGGCGAACTTGATGCGGATCAAAGACGATCTAAATTTTTGGTATTTATAGTTATCACTTTGGTGTAGACTATCTACCGACTAACTTGATGCGGATCAAAGACGATCTAAATTTTTGGTATTTATAGTTATCACTTTGGTGTAGACTATCTACCGACTAACTTGGTGCGGATCAAAGACGATCTAAATTTTTGGTATTTATAGTTATCACTTTGGTGTAGACTATCTACCGACTAACTTGGTGCGGATCAAAGACGCTCTAAATTTTTGGTATTTATAGTTATCACTTTGGTGTAGACTATCTACCGGCGAACTTGATGCGGATCAAAGACGATCTAAATTTTTGGTATTTATAGTTATCACTTTGGTGTAGACTATCTACCGACTAACTTGATGCGGATCAAAGACGATCTAAATTTTTGGTATTTATAGTTATCACTTTGGTGTAGACTATCTACCGACTAACTTGGTGCGGATCAAAGACGATCTAAATTTTTGGTATTTATAGTTATCACTTTGGTGTAGACTATCTACCGACTAACTTGATGCGGATCTAAGACGATCTAAATTTTTGGTATTTATAGTTATCACTTTGGTGTAGACTATCTACCGACTAACTTGATGCGGATCAAAGACGCTCTAAATTTTTGGTATTTATAGTTATCACTTTGGTGTAGACTATCTACCGACTAACTTGGTGCGGATCAAAGACGCTCTAAATTTTTGGTATTTATAGTTATCACTTTGGTGTAGACTATCTACCGACTAACTTGATGCGGATCAAAGACGATCTAAATTTTTGGTATTTATAGTTATCACTTTGGTGTAGACTATCTACCGACTAACTTGGTGCGGATCAAAGACGATCTAAATTTTTGGTATTTATAGTTATCACTTTGGTGTAGACTATCTACCGACTAACTTGATGCGGATCAAAGACGCTCTAAATTTTTGGTATTTATAGTTATCACTTTGGTGTAGACTATCTACCGACTAACTTGGTGCGGATCAAAGACGATCTAAATTTTTGGTATTTATAGTTATCACTTTGGTGTAGACTATCTACCGGCTAACTTGATGCGGATCAAAGACGATCTAAATTTTTGGTATTTATAGTTATCACTTTGGTGTAGACTATCTACCGACTAACTTGGTGCGGATCAAAGACGATCTAAATTTTTGGTATTTATAGTTATCACTTTGGTGTAGACTATCTACCGGCTAACTTGATGCGGATCAAAGACGATCTAAATTTTTGGTATTTATAGTTATCACTTTGGTGTAGACTATCTACCGACTAACTTGGTGCGGATCAAAGACGATCTAAATTTTTGGTATTTATAGTTATCACTTTGGTGTAGACTATCTACCGACTAACTTGGTCCGGATCAAAGACGTTCTAAATTTTTGGTATTTATAGTTATCACTTTGGTGTAGACTATCTACCGGCTAACTTGGTGCGGATCAAAGACGTTCTAAATTTTTGGTATTTATAGTTATCACTTTGGTGTAGACTATCTACCGACTAACTTGATGCGGATCAAAGACGTTCTAAATTTTTGGTATTTATAGTTATCACTTTGGTGTAGACTATCTACCGACTAACTTCATGCGGATTAAAGACGCTCTAAATTTTTGGTATTTATAGTTATCACTTTGGTGTAGACTATCTACCGACTAACTTGATGCGGATCAAAGACGTTCTAAATTTTTGGTATATATAGTTATCACTTTGGTGTAGACTATCTACCGACTAACTTGATGCGGATCAAAGACGATCTAAATTTTTGGTATTTATAGTTATCACTTTGGTGTAGACTATCTACCGACTAACTTGGTCCGGATCAAAGACGTTCTAAATTTTTGGTATTTATAGTTATCACTTTGGTGTAGACTATCTACCGACTAACTTGATGCGGATCAAAGACGATCTAAATTTTTGGTATTTATAGTTATCACTTTGGTGTAGACTATCTACCGACTAACTTGGTCCGGATCAAAGACGTTCTAAATTTTTGGTATTTATAGTTATCACTTTGGTGTAGACTATCTACCGACTAACTTGGAGCGGATCAAAGACGATCTAAATTTTTGGTATTTATAGTTATCACTTTGGTGTAGACTATCTACCGACTAACTGGGTGCGGATCAAAGACGATCTAAATTTTTGGTATTTATAGTTATCACTTTGGTGTAGACTATCTACCGACTAACTTGATGCGGATCAAAGACGTTCTAAATTTTTGGTATTTATAGTTATCACTTTGGTGTAGACTATCTACCGACTAACTTGATGCGGATCAAAGACGTTCTAAATTTTTGGTATTTATAGTTATCACTTTGGTGTAGACTATCTACCGACTAACTTGATGCGGATCAAAGACGTTCTAAATTTTTGGTATTTATAGTTATCACTTTGGTGTAGACTATCTACCGACTAACTTGATGCGGATCAAAGACGTTCTAAATTTTTGGTATATATAGTTATCACTTTGGTGTAGACTATCTACCGACTAACTTGATGCGGATCAAAGACGTTCTAAATTTTTGGTATTTATAGTTATCACTTTGGTGTAGACTATCTACCGACTAACTTGGTGCGGATCAAAGACGCTCTAAATTTTTGGTATTTATAGTTATCACTTTGGTGTAGACTATCTACCGACTAACTTGATGCGGATCAAAGACGTTCTAAATTTTTGGTATTTATAGTTATCACTTTGGTGTAGACTATCTACCGACTAACTTGATGCGGATCAAAGACGATCTAAATTTTTGGTATTTATAGTTATCACTTTGGTGTAGACTATCTACCGACTAACTTGATGCGGATCAAAGACGATCTAAATTTTTGGTATTTATAGTTATCACTTTGGTGTAGACTATCTACCGACTAACTTGGTGCGGATCAAAGACGATCTAAATTTTTGGTATTTATAGTTATCACTTTGGTGTAGACTATCTACCGACTAACTTGGTGCGGATCAAAGACGTTCTAAATTTTTGGTATTTATAGTTATCACTTTGGTGTAGACTATCTACCGACTAACTTGATGCGGATCAAAGACGCTCTAAATTTTTGGTATTTATAGTTATCACTTTGGTGTAGACTATCTACCGGCTAACTTGGTGCGGATCTAAGACGATCTAAATTTTTGGTATTTATAGTTATCTCTTTGGTGTAGACTATCTACCGACTAACTTGATGCGGATCAAAGACGATCTAAATTTTTGGTATTTATAGTTATCACTTTGGTGTAGACTATCTACCGACTAACTTGGTGCGGATCAAAGACGATCTAAATTTTTGGTATTTATAGTTATCACTTTGGTGTAGACTATCTACCGACTAACTTGATGCGGATCAAAGACGATCTAAATTTTTGGTATTTATAGTTATCACTTTGGTGTAGACTATCTACCGACTAACTTGATGCGGATCAAAGACGATCTAAATTTTTGGTATTTATAGTTATCACTTTGGTGTAGACTATCTACCGGCTAACTTGGTGCGGATCAAAGACGCTCTAAATTTTTGGTATTTATAGTTATCACTTTGGTGTAGACTATCTACCGGCTAACTTGGTCCGGATCAAAGACGATCTAAATTTTTGGTATTTATAGTTATCACTTTGGTGTAGACTATCTACCGACTAACTTGGTGCGGATCAAAGACGATCTTAATTTTTGGTATTTATAGTTATCACTTTGGTGTAGACTATCTACCGACTAACTTGGTGCGGATCAAAGACGCTCTAAATTTTTGGTATTTATAGTTATCACTTTGGTGTAGACTATCTACCGACTAACTTGGTCCGGATCAAAGACGATCTAAATTTTTGGTATTTA
Organism: Mantis religiosa; assembly: GCA_030765055.1. NCBI lineage: Eukaryota > Metazoa > Arthropoda > Insecta > Mantodea > Mantidae > Mantis > Mantis religiosa. Next base: position 4,007,312 of record CM060958.1, read on the forward strand.
TAGTTATCACTTTGGTGTAGACTATCTACCGACTAACTTGGTGCGGATCAAAGACGATCTAAATTTTTGGTATTTATAGTTATCACTTTGGTGTAGACTATCTACCGACTAACTTGGTGCGGATCAAAGACGATCTAAATTTTTGGTATTTATAGTTATCACTTTGGTGTAGACTATCTACCGACTAACTTGATGCGGATCAAAGACGATCTAAATTTTTGGTATTTATAGTTATCACTTTGGTGTAGACTATCTACCGACTAACTTGGTGCGGATCAAAGACGCTCTAAATTTTTGGTATTTATAGTTATCACTTTGGTGTAGACTATCTACCGGCTAACTTGGTGCGGATCAAAGACGATCTAAATTTTTGGTATTTATAGTTATCACTTTGGTGTAGACTATCTACCGGCTAACTTGGTGCGGATCAAAGACGATCTAAATTTTTGGTATTTATAGTTATCACTTTGGTGTAGACTATCTACCGGCTAACTTGGTGCGGATCAAAGACGATCTAAATTTTTGGTATTTATAGTTATCACTTTGGTGTAGACTATCTACCGGCTAACTTGGTGCGGATCAAAGACGATCTAAATTTTTGGTATTTATAGTTATCACTTTGGTGTAGACTATCTACCGGCTAACTTGGTGCGGATCAAAGACGATCTAAATTTTTGGTATTTATAGTTATCACTTTGGTGTAGACTATCTACCGACTAACTTGGTGCGGATCAAAGACGCTCTAAATTTTTGGTATTTATAGTTATCACTTTGGTGTAGACTATCTACCGGCTAACTTGATGCGGATCAAAGACGCTCTAAATTTTTGGTATTTATAGTTATCACTTTAGTGTAGACTATCTACCGACTAACTTGATGCGGATCAAAGACGATCTAAATTTTTGGTATTTATAGTTATCACTTTGGTGTAGACTATCTACCGACTAACTTGGTGCGGATCAAAGACGCTCTAAATTTTTGGGATTTATAGTTATCACTTTGGTGTAGACTATCTACCGACTAACTTGGTGCGGATCAAAGACGATCTAAATTTTTGGTATTTATAGTTATCACTTTGGTGTAGACTATCTGCCGACTAACTTGGTGCGGATCAAAGACGTTCTAAATTTTTGGTATTTATAGTTATCACTTTGGTGTAGACTATCTACCGACTAACTTGATGCGGATCAAAGACGCTCTAAATTTTTGGTATTTATAGTTATCACTTTGGTGTAGACTATCTACCGACTAACTTGATGCGGAACAAAGACGCTCTAAATTTTTGGTATTTATAGTTATCACTTTGGTGTAGACTATCTACCGGCTAACTTGGTGCGGATCAAAGACGATCTAAATTTTTGGTATTTATAGTTATCACTTTGGTGTAGACTATCTACCGACTAACTTGATGCGGATCAAAGACGTTCTAAATTTTTGGTATTTATAGTTATCACTTTAGTGTAGACTATCTACCGACTAACTTGATGCGGATCAAAGACGATCTAAATTTTTGGTATTTATAGTTATCACTTTGGTGTAGACTATCTACCGACTAACTTGGTGCGGATCAAAGACGCTCTAAATTTTTGGTATTTATAGTTATCACTTTGGTGTAGACTATCTACCGACTAACTTGGTGCGGATCAAAGACGATCTAAATTTTTGGTATTTATAGTTATCACTTTGGTGTAGACTATCTGCCGACTAACTTGGTGCGGATCAAAGACGTTCTAAATTTTTGGTATTTATAGTTATCACTTTGGTGTAGACTATCTACCGACTAACTTGATGCGGATCAAAGACGCTCTAAATTTTTGGTATTTATAGTTATCACTTTGGTGTAGACTATCTACCGACTAACTTGATGCGGAACAAAGACGCTCTAAATTTTTGGTATTTATAGTTATCACTTTGGTGTAGACTATCTGCCGACTAACTTGGTGCGGATCAAAGACGATCTAAATTTTTGGTATTTATAGTTATCACTTTGGTGTAGACTATCTACCGACTAACTTGATGCGGATCAAAGACGTTCTAAATTTTTGGTATTTATAGTTATCACTTTGGTGTAGACTATCTACCGACTAACTTGATGCGGAACAAAGACGCTCTAAATTTTTGGTATTTATAGTTATCACTTTGGTGTAGACTATCTACCGGCTAACTTGGTGCGGATCAAAGACGTTCTAAATTTTTGGTATTTATAGTTATCACTTTGGTGTAGACTATCTACCGACTAACTTGATGCGGATCAAAGACGCTCTAAATTTTTGGTATTTATAGTTATCACTTTGGTGTAGACTATCTACCGACTAACTTGATGCGGAACAAAGATGCTCTAAATTTTTGGTATTTATAGTTATCACTTTGGTGTAGACTATCTACCGACTAACTTGATGCGGATCAAAGACGCTCTAAATTTTTGGTATTTATAGTTATCACTTTGGTGTAGACTATCTACCGACTAACTTGATGCGGATCAAAGACGTTCTAAATTTTTGGTATTTATAGTTATCACTTTGGTGTAGACTATCTACCGACTAACTTGATGCGGATCAAAGACGATCTAAATTTTTGGTATTTATAGTTATCACTTTGGTGTAGACTATCTACCGACTAACTTGATGCGGATCAAAGACGTTCTAAATTTTTGGTATTTATAGTTATCACTTTGGTGTAGACTATCTACAGACTAACTTGATGCGGATCAAAGACGCTCTAAATTTTTGGTATTTATAGTTATCACTTTGGTGTAGATTATCTACCGACTAACTTGGTCCGGAACAAACACGATCTAACTTTTTGGCATTCATTGCTATCACTTTGGTTTAGACTATCTACCGACTAACTTGGTCCGGAACAAAGACGATCTAACTTTTTGGCATTCATTGCTATCACTTTAGTGTAGACTATCTGTCGACTAACTTGGACCGGAATAAAGACGAACTAACTTTTTGGCATTCATTGCTATCACTTTGGTGTAGACTATCTACCGACTAACTTGGTCCGGAACAAAGGCGATCTAACTTTATGGCATTCATTGCTATCACTTTGGTGTAGACTATCTACCGACTAACTTGGTCCGGAACAAAGGCGATCTAACTTTTTGGCATTCATTAATATCACTTTGGTGTAGACTATCTGTCGACTAACTTGGTCCGGAAGAAAGACATTCTACCTTTTTGGCATTCATTGCTATCACTTTGGTGTAGACTATCTACCGACTAACTTGGTACGGAACAAAGGCGATCTAACTTTTTGGCATTCATTGCTATCACTTTGGTGTAGACTATCTATCGACTAACTTGGTCCGGAAGAAAGACGATCTAACTTTTTGGCATTCATTGCTATCACTTTAGTGTAGACTATATGCCGACTAACTTGGTCCGGAAGAATGACGATCTAACTTTTTGGCATTCATTGCTCTCACTTTAGTGTAGACTATCTACCGACTAACTTGGTACGGAACAAAGGCGATCTAACTTTTTGGCATTCATTGCTATCACTTTGGTGTAGACTATCTGTCGACTAACTTGGTCCGATCCAAAGACGATCTAACTTTTTGGCATTCATTGCTATCACTTTGGTGTAGACTATCTACCGACTAACTTGGTCCGGAACAAAGACGATCTAAGGTTTCGGAATTCTTAGTTATCACTTTGGTGTAGACTATATGCCGACTAACTTGGTCCGGAAGAATGACGATCTAAATTTTTGGCATTCATTGCTATCACTTTAGTGTAGACTATCTACCGACTAACTTGGTCCGGAACAAAGACGATCTAAGTTTTTGGAATTCTAAGTTATCACTTTGGTGTGGACTATCTGCCGACTAACTTGGTCCGGAAGAAAGACGATCTAAATTTTTGGAATTCTAAGTTATCACTTTGGTGTAGACTTTCTGCCGACTAACTTGGTCCGGAACAAAGACGATCTAAGTTTTTGGAATTCTAAGCTATCACTTTAGTGTAGACTATCTGCCGACTAACTTGGTCCGGAAGAAAGACGTACTGAATTTTTGGATCTCTAAGTTATCACTTTAGTGTAGACTTTCTGCCGACTAACTTGGTGCGGAACAAAGACGATCTATTTTTTTGGCATTCATTGCTATCACTTTAGTGGAGACTATCTGCCGACTTACTTGCTCCGGAAGAAAGACGATCTAAGTTTTTGGAATTCTAAATTATCACTTTAGTGTAGACTTTCTGCCGACTAACTTGGTCCGGAACAAAGACGATCTAAGTTTTTGGAATTCTAAGTTATCACTTTAGTGTAGACTATCTGCCGACTAACTTGGTCCGGAAGAAAGACGATCTAAATGTTTGGAATTCTAAGTTATCACTTTGGTGTAGACTTTCTGCCGACTAACTTGGTCCGGAACAAAGACGATCTAAGTTTTTGGAATTCTAAGCTATCACTTTAGTGTAGACTATCTGCCGACTAACTTGGTCCGGAAGAAAGACGATCTGAATTTTTGGAATTCTAAGTTATCAATTTGGTGTAGACTTTCTGCCGACTAACTTGGTCCGGAACAAAGACGATCTAACTTTTTGGCATTCATTGCTATCACTTTAGTGTAGACTATCTGCCGACTTACTTGCTCCGGAAGAAAGACGATCTAAGTTTTTGGAATTCTAAGTTATCACTTTAGTGTAGACTATCTACCGACTAACTTGGTCCGGAACAAAGACGATCTAACTTTTTGGCATTCATTGCTATCACTTTAGTGTAGACTATCTGCCGACTTACTTGCTCCGGAAGAAAGACGATCTATGTTTTTGGAATTCTAAGCTATCACTTTAGTGTAGACTATCTACCGACTCACTTGGTCCGGAAGAAAGACGATCTAAATTTTTGGAATTCTAAGTTATCACTTTGGTGTAGACTTTCTGCCGACTAACTTGGTCCGGAACAAAGACGACCTAACTTTTTGGCATTCATTGCTATCACTTAGGTGTAGACTATCTGTCGACTAACTTGGTCCGGAAGAAAGACGATCTAAGTTTTTGGAATTCTAAATTATCACTTTGGTGTAGACTTTCTGCCGACTAACTTGGTCCGGAACAAAGACGGTCTAACTGTTTGGCATTCATTGCTATCACTTTAGTGTAGACTATGTGCCGACTAACTTGGTCCGGAACAAAGACGATCTAACTTTTTGGCATTCATTGCTATCACTTTAGTGTAGACTATCTGCCGACTAACTTGGACCGGAACAAAGACCGCCTACCTTTTTGGCATTCATTGCTATCACTTTAGTGTAGACTATATGCCGACTAACTTGGTCCGGATCAAAGACGATCTAATTTTTGGCATTCATTGCTATCACTTTAGTGTAGACTATATGCCGACTAACCTGGTCCGGAACAAAGACGATCTAACTTTTTGGCATTCATTGCTATCACTTTAGTGTAGACTATATGACGACTAACTTGGTCCGGACGAAAGACGTTCTAACTGTTTGGTATTCATAGGTATCACTTTGGTGTAGACTATCTACCGACTAACTTGGTCCGGAACAAAGGCGATCTAACTTTTCGGCATTCATTGCTTTCACTTTGGTGTAGACTATCTAACAACTCACTTGGTCCGGAACAAATGCGATCTAACTTTTTGGCATTCATTGCTATCAGTTTGGTGTAGACTATCTGTCGACTAACTTGGTCCGGAACAAAGGCGATCTAACTTTTTGGCATTCATTGCTTTCACTTTGGTGTAGACTATCTACCGACTAACTTGGTCCGGAACAAAGGCTATCTAACTTTTTGGCATTCATTGCTATCACTTTGGTGTAGACTATCTGTCGACTAACTTGGTCCGGAAAAAAGGCGATCTAACTTTTTGGCATTCATTGCTTTCACTTTGGTGTAGACTATCTACCGACTAACTTGGTCCGGAACAAAGGCGATCTAACTTTTTGGCATTCATTGCTATCACTTTGGTGTAGACTATCTGTCGACTAACTTGGTCCGGAAGAAAGAAGATCTTACTTTTTGGCATTCATTGCTATCACTTTGGTGTAAACTATATGCCGACTAACTTGGTCCGACCCAAAGACGATCTAACTTTCTGGCATTCATTGCTATCACTTTGGTGTAGACTATCTGTCGACTAACTTGGTCCGGAAGAATGACGATCTAACTTTTTGGCAATCATTGCTATCACTTTAGTGTAGACTATCTACCGACTAACCTGGTCCGGAACAAAGACGATCTAAGGTTTCGGAATTCTTAGTTATCACTTTGGTGTAGACTATATGCCGACTAACTTGGTCCGGAAGAATGACGATCTAACTTTTTGGCATTCATTGCTATCACTTTAGTGTAGACTACCTACCGACTAACTTGGTCCGGAACAAAGACGATCTAAGTTTTTGGAATTCTAAGTTATCACTTTGGTGTAGACAATATGCCGACTAACTTAGTCCGGAACAAAGACGATCTAAGGTTTTGGAATTCTAAGTTATCACTTTGGTGCAGACTATCTGTCGACTAACTTGGTCCGGAAGAATGACGATCTACCTCTCTGGCATTCATTACTATCACTTTAGTGTAGACTATCTACCGACTAACTTGGTCCGGAACAAAGACGATCTAAGGTTTTGGAATTCTTAGTTATCACTTTCGTGTAGACTATATGCCGACTAACTTGGTCCGGAAGAATGACGATCTAACTTTTTGGCACTCATTGCTATCACTTTAGTGTAGACTATCTACCGACTAACTTGGTCCGGAACTAAGACGATCTAAGTTTTTTGGAATTCTAAGTTATCTCTTTGGTGTGGACTATCTGTCGACTAACTTGGTCCGGAAGAATGACGATCTAAGTTTTTGGCATTCATTGCTATCACTTTAGTGTAGACTATCTACCGACTAACTTGGTCCGGAACAAAGACGATCTAAGTTTTTGGAATTCTAAGTTATCTCTTTGGTGTGGACTATCTGTCGACTAACTTGGTCCGGAAGAATGACGATCTAACCTTTTGGTAGTCATGGTTATCACTTTAGTGTAGACTATCTACCGACTCACTTGGTCCGGAACAAAGACGATCTAAGTTTTTGGAATTCTAAGTTATCACTTTGGTGTAGATTAAATGCCGACTAACTTGGTCCGGAACAAAGACGATCTAAGGTTTTGGAATTCTAAGTTATCACTTTGGTGTAGACTATCTTTCGACTAACTTGGTCCGGAAGAATGACGATCTAACTTTTTGGCATCCATTGCTATCACTTTAGTGTAGACTATCTACCGACTAACTTGGTCCGGAACAAAGAGGATCTAAGTTTTTGGAATTCTAAGTCATCACTTTGGTGTAGACTACATGCCGACTAACTTGATCCGGAACAAAGACGATCTAAGTTTTTGGAATTCTAAGTTATCACTTTGGTGTAGACTATCTGCCGACTAACTTGGTCCGGAACGAAGACGATCTAACTTTTTGGCATTCATTGCTATCAGTTTGGTGTAGACTGTCTGTCGACGAACTTTGTCCGGAACAAAGACGATCTAAGTTTTTGGAATTCTAAGTTATCACTTTGGTGTAGACTTTCTGCCGACTAACTTGGTCCGGAAGAATGACGATCTAAGTTTTTGGAATTCTAAGTTATCACTTTAGTGTAGACTATCTACCGACGAACTTGGTCCGGAACAAAGACGATCTAAGTTTTTGGAATTCTAAGTTATCACTTTGGTGTAGACTTTCTGCCGACTAACTTGGTCCGGAAGAATGACGATCTAAGTTTTTGGAATTCTAAGTTATCACTTTGGTGTAGACTGTCTGTCGACGAACTTTGTCCGGAACAAAGACGATCTAAGTTTTTGGAATTCTAAGTTATCACTTTGGTGTAGACTTTCTGCCGACTAACTTGGTCCGGAAGAATGACGATCTAAGTTTTTGGAATTCTAAGTTATCACTTTAGTGTAGACTATCTACCGACGAACTTGGTCCGGAACAAAGACGATCTAAGTTTTTGGAATTCTAAGTTATCACTTTGGTGTAGACTTTCTGCCGACTAACTTGGTCCGGAACAATGACGATCTAAGTTTTTGGAATTCTAAGTTATCACTTTGGTGTAGACTGTCTGTCGACGAACTTTGTCCGGAACAAAGACGATCTAAGTTTTTGGAATTCTAAGTTATCACTTTGGTGTAGACTTTCTGCCGACTAACTTGGTCCGGAAGAATGACGATCTAAGTTTTTGGAATTCTAAGTTATCACTTTAGTGTAGACTATCTACCGACTCACTTGGTCCGGAACAAAGACGATCTAAGTTTTTGGAATTCTAAGTTATCACTTTAGTGTAGACTATCTACCGACTCACTTGGTCCGGAAGAAAGACGATCTAAGTTTTTGGAATTCTAAGTTATCACTTTAGTGTAGACTATCTGCCGACTAACTTGGTCCGGAAGAAAGACGATCTAAGTTTTTGGCATTCTAAGTTATCACTTTAGTGTAGACTATCTACCGACTCACTTGGTCCGGAAGAAAGACGATCTAACTTTTTGGCATTCTAAGTTATCACTTTAGTGTAGACTATCTACCGACTCACTTGGTCCGGAAGAAAGACGATCTAACTTTTTGGCATTCTAAGTTATCACTTTAGTGTAGACTATCTACCGACTAACTTGGTCCGGAAGAAAGACGATCTAAGTTTTTGGCATTCTAAGTTATCACTTTAGTGTAGACTATCTACCGACTCACTTGGTCCGGAACAAAGACGATCTAAGTTTTTGGAATTCTAAGTTATCACTTTAGTGTAGACTATCTGCCGACTTACTTGGACCGGAAGAAAGACGATATAAGTTTTTGGAATTCTAAGTTATCACTTTAGTGTAGACTATCTGCCGACTAACTTGGTCCGGAAGAAAGACGATCTAAGTTTTTGGAATTCTAAGTTATCACTTTAGTGTAGACTTTCTGCCGACTAACTTGGTCCGGAAGAAAGACGATCTAAGTTTTTGGAATTCTAAGTTATCACTTTAGTGTAGACTATCTGCCGACTAACTTGGTCCGGAAGAAAGACGATCTAAGTTTTTGGAATTCTAAGTTATCACTTTGGTGTAGACTTTCTGCCGACTCACTTGGTCCGGAACAAAGACGATCTAAGTTTTTGGAATTCTAAGTTATCACTTTGGTGTAGACTTTCTGCCGACTCACTTGGTCCGGAACAAAGACGATCTAAGTTTTTGGAATTCATTGCTATCACTTTAGTGTAGACTATCTACCGACTCACTTGGTCCGGAACAAAGACGATCTAAATTTTTGGAATTCTAAGTTATCACTTTAGTGTAGACTATCTACCGTCTCACTTGGTCCGGAAGAAAGACGATCTAAATTTTTGGAATTCTAAGTTATCACTTTGGTGTAGACTTTCTGCCGACTAACTTGGTCCGGAACAAAGACGATCTAAGTTTTTGGCATTCATTGCTATCACTTTAGTGTAGACTATCTTTCGACTAACTTGGTCCGGAAGAAAGACGATCTAAGTTTTTGGCATTCATTGCTATCACTTTAGTGTAGACTATCTACCGACTCACTTGGTCCGGAAGAAAGACGATCTAAGTTTTTGGAATTCTAAGTTATCACTTTAGTGTAGACTATCTGCCGACTAACTTGGTCCGGAAGAAAGACGATCTAAGTTTTTGGCATTCTAAGTTATCACTTTAGTGTAGACTATCTACCGACTCACTTGGTCCGGAAGAAAGACGATCTAACTTTTTGGCATTCTAAGTTATCACTTTAGTGTAGACTATCTACCGACTCACTTGGTCCGGAAGAAAGACGATCTAACTTTTTGGCATTCTAAGTTATCACTTTAGTGTAGACTATCTACCGACTAACTTGGTCCGGAAGAAAGACGATTTAAGTTTTTGGCATTCTAAGTTATCACTTTAGTGTAGACTATCTACCGACTCACTTGGTCCGGAACAAAGACGATCTAAGTTTTTGGAATTCTAAGTTATCACTTTAGTGTAGACTATCTGCCGACTTACTTGGACCGGAAGAAAGACGATATAAGTTTTTGGAATTCTAAGTTATCACTTTAGTGTAGACTATCTGCCGACTAACTTGGTCCGGTAGAAAGACGATCTAAGTTTTTGGAATTCTAAGTTATCACTTTAGTGTAGACTTTCTGCCGACTAACTTGGTCCGGAAGAAAGACGATCTAAGTTTTTGGAATTCTAAGTTATCACTTTAGTGTAGACTATCTGCCGACTAACTTGGTCCGGAAGAAAGACGATCTAAGTTTTTGGAATTCTAAGTTATCACTTTGGTGTAGACTCTCTGCCGACTCACTTGGTCCGGAACAAAGACGATCAGTTTTTGGAATTCTAAGTTATCACTTTGGTGTAGACTTTCTGCCGACTAACTTGGTCCGGAACAAAGACGATCTAAGTTTTTGGAATTCATTGCTATCACTTTAGAGTAGACTATCTACCGACTCACTTGGTCCGGAACAAAGACGATCTAAATTTTTGGAATTCTAAGTTATCACTTTAGTGTAGACTATCTACCGTCTCACCTGGTCCGGAAGAAAGACGATCTAAATTTTTGGAATTCTAAGTTATCACTTTGGTGTAGACTTTCTGCCGACTAACTTGGTCCGGAACAAAGACGATCTAAGTTTTTGGCATTCATTGCTATCACTTTAGTGTAGACTATCTGCCGACTAACTTGGTCCGGAAGAAAGACGATCTAAGTTTTTGGAATTCTAAGTTATCACTTTGGTGTAGACTTTCTGCCGACTCACTTGGTCCGGAACAAAGACGATCTAAGTTTTTGGAATTCTAAGTTATCACTTTGGTGTAGACTTTCTGCCGACTCACTTGGTCCGGAACAAAGACGATCTAAGTTTTTGGAATTCATTGCTATCACTTTAGTGTAGACTATCTACCGACTTACTTGGTGCGACCCAAAGACGATCTAAGTTTTTGGAATTCTAAGTTATCACTTTAGTGTAGACTATCTACCGACTTACTTGGTCCGACCCAAAGACGATCTAAGTTTTTGGAATTCTAAGTTATCACTTTAGTGTAGACTATCTACCGACTTACTTGGTCCGACCCAAAGACGATCTAAGTTTTTGGAATTCTAAGTTATCACTTTAGTGTAGACTATCTGCCGACTTACTTGGTCCGACCCAAAGACGATCTAAGTTTTTGGAATTCTAAGTTATCACTTTAGTGTAGACTATCTGCCGACTTACTTGGTCCGACCCAAAGACGATCTAAGTTTTTGGAATTCTAAGTTATCACTTTTGTGTAGACTATCTACCGACTTACTTGGTCCGACCCAAAGACGATCTAAGTTTTTGGAATTCTAAGTTATCACTTTAGTGTAGACTATCTGCCGACTTACTTGGTCCGACCCAAAGACGATCTAAGTTTTTGGAATTCTAAGTTATCACTTTAGTGTAGACTATCTACCGACTTACTTGGTCCGACCCAAAGACGATCTAAGTTTTTGGAATTCTAAGTTATCACTTTAGTGTAGACTATCTACCGACTTACTTGGTCCGACCCAAAGACGATCTAAGTTTTTGGAATTCTAAGTTATCACTTTGGTGTAGACTATCTGCCGACTTACTTGGTCCGACCCAAAGACGATCTAAGTTTTTGGAATTCTAAGTTATCACTTTAGTGTAGACTATATACCGACTCACTTGGTCCGGAAGAAAGACGATCGAAATTTTTGGAATTCTAAGTTATCACTTTGGTGTAGACTTTCTGCCGACTAACTTGGTCCGGAAGAAAGACGATCTAAGTTTTTGGAATTCTAAGTTATCACTTTAGTGTAGACCATCTGCCGACTCACTTGGTCCGGAAGAAAGACGATCTAAGTTTTTGGCATTCATTGCTATCACTTTGGTGTAGACTTTCTGTCGACTAACTTGGTCCGGAACAAAGGCGATCTAACTTTTTGGCATTCATTGCTTTCACTTTGGTGTAGACTATCTACCGACTAACTTGGTCCGGAACAAATGCGATCTAACTTTTTGGCATTCATTGCTATCTCTTTGGTGTAGACTATCTGTCGAATAACTTCGTCCGGAACAAAGGCGATCTAACTTTTTGGCATACATTGCTATCACTTTGGTGTAGACTATCTGTCGACTAACTTGGTTCGGAAGAAAGAAGATCTAACTTTTTGGCATTCATTGCTATCACTTTGGTGTAGACTATCTGTCGACTAACTTGGTCCGGAAGAATGACGATCTAACTTTTTGGCATTCACTGCTCTCACTTTAGTGTAGACTATCTACCGATTAACTTGGTCCGGAACAAAGACGATCTAAGGTTTTGGCATTCATTGCTATCACTTTAGTGTAGACTATATGCCGACTAACTTGGTCCGGAAGAATGACGATCTAACTTTTTGGCATTCATTGCTCTCACTTTAGTGTAGACTATCTACCGACTAACTTGGTACGGAACAAAGGCGATCTAACTTTTTGGCATTCATTGCTATCACTTTGGTGTAGACTATCTGTCGACTAACTTGGTCCGATCCAAAGACGATCTAACTTTTTGGCATTCATTGCTATCACTTTGGTGTAGACTATCTACCGACTAACTTGGTCCGGAACAAAGACGATCTAAGGTTTCGGAATTCTTAGTTATCACTTTGGTGTAGACTATATGCCGACTAACTTGGTCCGGAAGAATGACGATCTAAATTTTTGGCATTCATTGCTATCACTTTAGTGTAGACTATCTACCGACTAACTTGGTCCGGAACAAAGACGATCTAAGTTTTTGGAATTCTAAGTTATCACTTTGGTGTGGACTATCTGCCGACTAACTTGGTCCGGAAGAAAGACGATCTAAATTTTTGGAATTCTAAGTTATCACTTTGGTGTAGACTTTCTGCCGACTAACTTGGTCCGGAACAAAGACGATCTAAGTTTTTGGAATTCTAAGCTATCACTTTAGTGTAGACTATCTGCCGACTAACTTGGTCCGGAAGAAAGACGATCTGAATTTTTGGATCTCTAAGTTATCACTTTAGTGTAGACTTTCTGCCGACTAACTTGGTGCGGAACAAAGACGATCTATTTTTTTGGCATTCATTGCTATCACTTTAGTGGAGACTATCTGCCGACTTACTTGCTCCGGAAGAAAGACGATCTAAGTTTTTGGAATTCTAAATTATCACTTTAGTGTAGACTTTCTGCCGACTAACTTGGTCCGGAACAAAGACGATCTAAGTTTTTGGAATTCTAAGTTATCACTTTAGTGTAGACTATCTGCCGACTAACTTGGTCCGGAAGAAAGACGATCTAAATGTTTGGAATTCTAAGTTATCACTTTGGTGTAGACTTTCTGCCGACTAACTTGGTCCGGAACAAAGACGATCTAAGTTTTTGGAATTCTAAGCTATCACTTTAGTGTAGACTATCTGCCGACTAACTTGGTCCGGAAGAAAGACGATCTGAATTTTTGGAATTCTAAGTTATCAATTTGGTGTAGACTTTCTGCCGACTAACTTGGTCCGGAACAAAGACGATCTAACTTTTTGGCATTCATTGCTATCACTTTAGTGTAGACTATCTGCCGACTTACTTGCTCCGGAAGAAAGACGATCTAAGTTTTTGGAATTCTAAGTTATCACTTTAGTGTAGACTATCTACCGACTAACTTGGTCCGGAACAAAGACGATCTAACTTTTTGGCATTCATTGCTATCACTTTAGTGTAGACTATCTGCCGACTTACTTGCTCCGGAAGAAAGACGATCTATGTTTTTGGAATTCTAAGCTATCACTTTAGTGTAGACTATCTACCGACTCACTTGGTCCGGAAGAAAGACGATCTAAATTTTTGGAATTCTAAGTTATCACTTTGGTGTAGACTTTCTGCCGACTAACTTGGTCCGGAACAAAGACGACCTAACTTTTTGGCATTCATTGCTATCACTTAGGTGTAGACTATCTGTCGACTAACTTGGTCCGGAAGAATGACGATCTAAGTTTTTGGAATTCTAAATTATCACTTTGGTGTAGACTTTCTGCCGACTAACTTGGTCCGGAACAAAGACGGTCTAACTGTTTGGCATTCATTGCTATCACTTTAGTGTAGACTATGTGCCGACTAACTTGGTCCGGAACAAAGACGATCTAACTTTTTGGCATTCATTGCTATCACTTTAGTGTAGACTATCTGCCGACTAACTTGGACCGGAACAAAGACCGCCTACCTTTTTGGCATTCATTGCTATCACTTTAGTGTAGACTATATGCCGACTAACTTGGTCCGGATTAAAGACGATCTAATTTTTGGCATTCATTGCTATCACTTTAGTGTAGACTATATGCCGACTAACCTGGTCCGGAACAAAGACGATCTAACTTTTTGGCAATCATTGCTATCACTTTAGTGTAGACTATATGACGACTAACTTGGTCCGGACGAAAGACGTTCTAACTGTTTGGTATTCATAGGTATCACTTTGGTGTAGACTATCTACCGACTAACTTGGTCCGGAACAAAGGCGATCTAACTTTTCGGCATTCATTGCTTTCACTTTGGTGTAGACTATCTAACAACTCACTTGGTCCGGAACAAATGCGATCTAACTTTTTGGCATTCATTGCTATCAGTTTGGTGTAGACTATCTGTCGACTAACTTGGTCCGGAACAAAGGCGATCTAACTTTTTGGCATTCATTGCTTTCACTTTGGTGTAGACTATCTACCGACTAACTTGGTCCGGAACAAAGGCTATCTAACTTTTTGGCATTCATTGCTATCACTTTGGTGTAGACTATCTGTCGACTAACTTGGTCCGGAACAAAGGCGATCTAACTTTTTGGCATTCATTGCTTTCACTTTGGTGTAGACTATCTACCGACTAACTTGGTCCGGAACAAAGGCGATCTAACTTTTTGGCATTCATTGCTATCACTTTGGTGTAGACTATCTGTCGACTAACTTGGTCCGGAAGAAAGAAGATCTTACTTTTTGGCATTCATTGCTATCACTTTGGTGAAACTATATGCCGACTAACTTGGTCCGACCCAAAGACGATCTAACTTTCTGGCATTCATTGCTATCACTTTGGTGTAGACTATCTGTCGACTAACTTGGTCCGGAAGAATGACGATCTAACTTTTTGGCAATCATTGCTATCACTTTAGTGTAGACTATCTACCGACTAACCTGGTCCGGAACAAAGACGATCTAAGGTTTCGGAATTCTTAGTTATCACTTTGGTGTAGACTATATGCCGACTAACTTGGTCCGGAAGAATGACGATCTAACTTTTTGGCATTCATTGCTATCACTTTAGTGTAGACTACCTACCGACTAACTTGGTCCGGAACAAAGACGATCTAAGTTTTTGGAATTCTAAGTTATCACTTTGGTGTAGACAATATGCCGACTAACTTAGTCCGGAACAAAGACGATCTAAGGTTTTGGAATTCTAAGTTATCACTTTGGTGCAGACTATCTGTCGACTAACTTGGTCCGGAAGAATGACGATCTAACTTTTTGGCATTCATTACTATCACTTTAGTGTAGACTATCTACCGACTAACTTGGTCCGGAACAAAGACGATCTAAGGTTTTGGAATTCTTAGTTATCACTTTCGTGTAGACTATATGCCGACTAACTTGGTCCGGAAGAATGACGATCTAACTTTTTGGCACTCATTGCTATCACTTTAGTGTAGACTATCTACCGACTAACTTGGTCCGGAACTAAGACGATCTAAGTTTTTTGGAATTCTAAGTTATCTCTTTGGTGTGGACTATCTGTCGACTAACTTGGTCCGGAAGAATGACGATCTAAGTTTTTGGCATTCATTGCTATCACTTTAGTGTAGACTATCTACCGACTAACTTGGTCCGGAACAAAGACGATCTAAGTTTTTGGAATTCTAAGTTATCTCTTTGGTGTGGACTATCTGTCGACTAACTTGGTCCGGAAGAATGACGATCTAACCTTTTGGTAGTCATGGTTATCACTTTAGTGTAGACTATCTACCGACTCACTTGGTCCGGAACAAAGACGATCTAAGTTTTTGGAATTCTAAGTTATCACTTTGGTGTAGATTAAATGCCGACTAACTTGGTCCGGAACAAAGACGATCTAAGGTTTTGGAATTCTAAGTTATCACTTTGGTGTAGACTATCTTTCGACTAACTTGGTCCGGAAGAATGACGATCTAACTTTTTGGCATCCATTGCTATCACTTTAGTGTAGACTATCTACTGACTAACTTGGTCCGGAACAAAGAGGATCTAAGTTTTTGGAATTCTAAGTCATCACTTTGGTGTAGACTACATGCCGACTAACTTGGTCCGGAACAAAGACGATCTAAGTTTTTGGAATTCTAAGTTATCACTTTGGTGTAGACTATCTGCCGACTAACTTGGTCCGGAACGAAGACGATCTAACTTTTTGGCATTCATTGCTATCAGTTTGGTGTAGACTGTCTGTCGACGAACTTTGTCCGGAACAAAGACGATCTAAGTTTTTGGAATTCTAAGTTATCACTTTGGTGTAGACTTTCTGCCGACTAACTTGGTCCGGAAGAATGACGATCTAAGTTTTTGGAATTCTAAGTTATCACTTTAGTGTAGACTATCTACCGACGAACTTGGTCCGGAACAAAGACGATCTAAGTTTTTGGAATTCTAAGTTATCACTTTGGTGTAGACTTTCTGCCGACTAACTTGGTCCGGAAGAATGACGATCTAAGTTTTTGGAATTCTAAGTTATCACTTTGGTGTAGACTGTCTGTCGACGAACTTTGTCCGGAACAAAGACGATCTAAGTTTTTGGAATACTAAGTTATCACTTTGGTGTAGACTTTCTGCCGACTAACTTGGTCCGGAAGAATGACGATCTAAGTTTTTGGAATTCTAAGTTATCACTTTAGTGTAGACTATCTACCGACTCACTTGGTCCGGAACAAAGACGATCTAAGTTTTTGGAATTCTAAGTTATCACTTTAGTGTAGACTATCTACCGTCTCACTTGGTCCGGAAGAAAGACGATCTAAATTTTTGGAATTCTAAGTTATCACTTTGGTGTAGACTTTCTGCCGACTAACTTGGTCCGGAACAAAGACGATCTAAGTTTTTGGCATTCATTGCTATCACTTTAGTGTAGACTATCTTTCGACTAACTTGGTCCGGAAGAAAGACGATCTAAGTTTTTGGCATTCATTGCTATCACTTTAGTGTAGACTATCTACCGACTCACTTGGTCCGGAAGAAAGACGATCTAAGTTTTTGGCATTCTAAGTTATCACTTTAGTGTAGACTATCTACCGACTCACTTGGTCCGGAAGAAAGACGATCTAACTTTTTGGCATTCTAAGTTATCACTTTAGTGTAGACTATCTACCGACTCACTTGGTCCGGAAGAAAGACGATCTAACTTTTTGGCATTCTAAGTTATCACTTTAGTGTAGACTATCTACCGACTAACTTGGTCCGGAAGAAAGACGATTTAAGTTTTTGGCATTCTAAGTTATCACTTTAGTGTAGACTATCTACCGACTCACTTGGTCCGGAACAAAGACGATCTAAGTTTTTGGAATTCTAAGTTATCACTTTAGTGTAGACTATCTGCCGACTTACTTGGACCGGAAGAAAGACGATATAAGTTTTTGGAATTCTAAGTTATCACTTTAGTGTAGACTATCTGCCGACTAACTTGGTCCGGAAGAAAGACGATCTAAGTTTTTGGAATTCTAAGTTATCACTTTAGTGTAGACTTTCTGCCGACTAACTTGGTCCGGAAGAAAGACGATCTAAGTTTTTGGAATTCTAAGTTATCACTTTAGTGTAGACTATCTGCCGACTAACTTGGTCCGGAAGAAAGACGATCTAAGTTTTTGGAATTCTAAGTTATCACTTTGGTGTAGACTCTCTGCCGACTCACTTGGTCCGGAACAAAGACGATCAGTTTTTGGAATTCTAAGTTATCACTTTGGTGTAGACTTTCTGCCGACTCACTTGGTCCGGAACAAAGACGATCTAAGTTTTTGGAATTCATTGCTATCACTTTAGAGTAGACTATCTACCGACTCACTTGGTCCGGAACAAAGACGATCTAAATTTTTGGAATTCTAAGTTATCACTTTAGTGTAGACTATCTACCGTCTCACTTGGTCCGGAAGAAAGACGATCTAAATTTTTGGAATTCTAAGTTATCACTTTGGTGTAGACTTTCTGCCGACTAACTTGGTCCGGAACAAAGACGATCTAAGTTTTTGGCATTCATTGCTATCACTTTAGTGTAGACTATCTGCCGACTAACTTGGTCCGGAAGAAAGACGATCTAAGTTTTTGGAATTCTAAGTTATCACTTTGGTGTAGACTTTCTGCCGACTCACTTGGTCCGGAACAAAGACGATCTAAGTTTTTGGAATTCTAAGTTATCACTTTGGTGTAGACTTTCTGCCGACTCACTTGGTCCGGAACAAAGACGATCTAAGTTTTTGGAATTCATTGCTATCACTTTAGTGTAGACTATCTACCGACTTACCTGGTGCGACCCAAAGACGATCTAAGTTTTTGGAATTCTAAGTTATCACTTTAGTGTAGACTATCTACCGACTTACTTGGTCCGACCCAAAGACGATGTAAGTTTTTGGAATTCTAAGTTATCACTTTAGTGTAGACTATCTACCGACTTACTTGGTCCGACCCAAAGACGATCTAAGTTTTTGGAATTCTAAGTTATCACTTTAGTGTAGACTATCTGCCGACTTACTTGGTCCGACCCAAAGACGATCTAAGTTTTTGGAATTCTAAGTTATCACTTTAGTGTAGACTATCTGCCGACTTACTTGGTCCGACCCAAAGACGATCTAAGTTTTTGGAATTCTAAGTTATCACTTTTGTGTAGACTATCTACCGACTTACTTGGTCCGACCCAAAGACGATCTAAGTTTTTGGAATTCTAAGTTATCACTTTAGTGTAGACTATCTGCCGACTTACTTGGTCCGACCCAAAGACGATCTAAGTTTTTGGAATTCTAAGTTATCACTTTAGTGTAGACTATCTACCGACTTACTTGGTCCGACCCAAAGACGATCTAAGTTTTTGGAATTCTAAGTTATCACTTTAGTGTAGACTATCTACCGACTTACTTGGTCCGACCCAAAGACGATCTAAGTTTTTGGAATTCTAAGTTATCACTTTGGTGTAGACTATCTGCCGACTTACTTGGTCCGACCCAAAGACGATCTAAGTTTTTGGAATTCTAAGTTATCACTTTAGTGTAGACTATATACCGACTCACTTGGTCCGGAAGAAAGACGATCGAAATTTTTGGAATTCTAAGTTATCACTTTGGTGTAGACTTTCTGCCGACTAACTTGGTCCGGAAGAAAGACGATCTAAGTTTTTGGAATTCTAAGTTATCACTTTAGTGTAGACCATCTGCCGACTCACTTGGTCCGGAAGAAAGACGATCTAAGTTTTTGGCATTCATTGCTATCACTTTGGTGTAGACTTTCTGTCGACTAACTTGGTCCGGAACAAAGGCGATCTAACTTTTTGGCATTCATTGCTTTCACTTTGGTGTAGACTATCTACCGACTAACTTGGTCCGGAACAAAGGCGATCTAACTTTTTGGCATTCATTGCTATCTCTTTGGTGTAGACTATCTGTCGAATAACTTCGTCCGGAACAAAGGCGATCTAACTTTTTGGCATACATTGCTATCACTTTGGTGTAGACTATCTGTCGACTAACTTGGTTCGGAAGAAAGAAGATCTAACTTTTTGGCATTCATTGCTATCACTTTGGTGTAGACTATCTGTCGACTAACTTGGTCCGGAAGAATGACGATCTAACTTTTTGGCATTCACTGCTCTCACTTTAGTGTAGACTATCTACCGATTAACTTGGTCCGGAACAAAGACGATCTAAGGTTTTGGCATTCATTGCTATCACTTTAGTGTAGACTATATGCCGACTAACTTGGTCCGGAAGAATGACGATCTAACTTTTTGGCATTCATTGCTCTCACTTTAGTGTAGACTATCTACCGACTAACTTGGTACGGAACAAAGGCGATCTAACTTTTTGGCATTCATTGCTATCACTTTGGTGTAGACTATCTGTCGACTAACTTGGTCCGATCCAAAGACGATCTAACTTTTTGGCATTCATTGCTATCACTTTGGTGTAGACTATCTACCGACTAACTTGGTCCGGAACAAAGACGATCTAAGGTTTCGGAATTCTTAGTTATCACTTTGGTGTAGACTATATGCCGACTAACTTGGTCCGGAAGAATGACGATCTAAATTTTTGGCATTCATTGCTATCACTTTAGTGTAGACTATCTACCGACTAACTTGGTCCGGAACAAAGACGATCTAAGTTTTTGGAATTCTAAGTTATCACTTTGGTGTGGACTATCTGCCGACTAACTTGGTCCGGAAGAAAGACGATCTAAATTTTTGGAATTCTAAGTTATCACTTTGGTGTAGACTTTCTGCCGACTAACTTGGTCCGGAAGAAAGACGATCTAAGTTTTTGGAATTCTAAGCTATCACTTTAGTGTAGACTATCTGCCGACTAACTTGGTCCGGAAGAAAGACGATCTGAATTTTTGGATCTCTAAGTTATCACTTTAGTGTAGACTTTCTGCCGACTAACTTGGTGCGGAACAAAGACGATCTATTTTTTTGGCATTCATTGCTATCACTTTAGTGGAGACTATCTGCCGACTTACTTGCTCCGGAAGAAAGACGATCTAAGTTTTTGGAATTCTAAATTATCACTTTAGTGTAGACTTTCTGCCGACTAACTTGGTCCGGAACAAAGACGATCTAAGTTTTTGGAATTCTAAGTTATCACTTTAGTGTAGACTATCTGCCGACTTACTTGGTCCGGAAGAAAGACGATCTAAATGTTTGGAATTCTAAGTTATCACTTTGGTGTAGACTTTCTGCCGACTAACTTGGTCCGGAAGAAAGACGATCTAAATGTTTGGAATTCTAAGTTATCACTTTAGTGTAGACTATCTGCCGACTAACTTGGTCCGGAAGAAAGACGATCTAAATGTTTGGAATTCTAAGTTATCACTTTGGTGTAGACTTTCTGCCGACTAACTTGGTCCGGAACAAAGACGATCTAAGTTTTTGGAATTCTAAGCTATCACTTTAGTGTAGACTATCTGCCGACTAACTTGGTCCGGAAGAAAGACGATCTGAATTTTTGGAATTCTAAGTTATCAATTTGGTGTAGACTTTCTGCCGACTAACTTGGTCCGGAACAAAGACGATCTAACTTTTTGGCATTCATTGCTATCACTTTAGTGTAGACTATCTGCCGACTTACTTGGTCCGGAAGAATGACGATCTAAGTTTTTGGAATTCTAAGTTATCACTTTAGTGTAGACTATCTACCGACTCACTTGGTCCGGAACAAAGACGATCTAAGTTTTTGGAATTCTAAGTTATCACTTTAGTGTAGACTATCTACCGACTCACTTGGTCCGGAAGAAAGACGATCTAAGTTTTTGGAATTCTAAGTTATCACTTTAGTGTAGACTATCTGCCGACTAACTTGGTCCGGAAGAAAGACGATCTAAATTTTTGGAATTCTAAGTTATCACTTTGGTGTAGACTTTCTGCCGACTAACTTGGTCCGGAACAAAGACGACCTAACTTTTTGGCATTCATTGCTATCACTTAGGTGTAGACTATCTGTCGACTAACTTGGTCCGGAAGAATGACGATCTAAGTTTTTGGAATTCTAAATTATCACTTTGGTGTAGACTTTCTGCCGACTAACTTGGTCCGGAACAAAGACGGTCTAACTGTTTGGCATTCATTGCTATCACTTTAGTGTAGACTATGTGCCGACTAACTTGGTCCGGAACAAAGACGATCTAACTTTTTGGCATTCATTGCTATCACTTTAATGTAGACTATCTGCCGACTAACTTGGACCGGAACAAAGACCGCCTACCTTTTTGGCATTCATTGCTATCACTTTAGTGTAGACTATATGCCGACTAACTTGGTCCGGATTAAAGACGATCTAATTTTTGGCATTCATTGCTATCACTTTAGTGTAGACTATATGCCGACTAACCTGGTCCGGAACAAAGACGATCTAACTTTTTGGCAATCATTGCTATCACTTTAGTGTAGACTATATGACGACTAACTTGGTCCGGACGAAAGACGTTCTAACTGTTTGGTATTCATAGGTATCACTTTGGTGTAGACTATCTACCGACTAACTTGGTCCGGAACAAAGGCGATCTAACTTTTCGGCATTCATTGCTTTCACTTTGGTGTAGACTATCTAACAACTCACTTGGTCCGGAACAAATGCGATCTAACTTTTTGGCATTCATTGCTATCAGTTTGGTGTAGACTATCTGTCGACTAACTTGGTCCGGAACAAAGGCGATCTAACTTTTTGGCATTCATTGCTTTCACTTTGGTGTAGACTATCTACCGACTAACTTGGTCCGGAACAAAGGCTATCTAACTTTTTGGCATTCATTGCTATCACTTTGGTGTAGACTATCTGTCGACTAACTTGGTCCGGAACAAAGGCGATCTAACTTTTTGGCATTCATTGCTTTCACTTTGGTGTAGACTATCTACCGACTAACTTGGTCCGGAACAAAGGCGATCTAACTTTTTGGCATTCATTGCTATCACTTTGGTGTAGACTATCTGTCGACTAACTTGGTCCGGAAGAAAGAAGATCTTACTTTTTGGCATTCATTGCTATCACTTTGGTGTAAACTATATGCCGACTAACTTGGTCCGACCCAAAGACGATCTAACTTTCTGGCATTCATTGCTATCACTTTGGTGTAGACTATCTGTCGACTAACTTGGTCCGGAAGAATGACGATCTAACTTTTTGGCAATCATTGCTATCACTTTAGTGTAGACTATCTACCGACTAACCTGGTCCGGAACAAAGACGATCTAAGGTTTCGGAATTCTTAGTTATCACTTTGGTGTAGACTATATGCCGACTAACTTGGTCCGGAAGAATGACGATCTAACTTTTTGGCATTCATTGCTATCACTTTAGTGTAGACTACCTACCGACTAACTTGGTCCGGAACAAAGACGATCTAAGTTTTTGGAATTCTAAGTTATCACTTTGGTGTAGACAATATGCCGACTAACTTAGTCCGGAACAAAGACGATCTAAGGTTTTGGAATTCTAAGTTATCACTTTGGTGCAGACTATCTGTCGACTAACTTGGTCCGGAAGAATGACGATCTAACTTTTTGGCATTCATTACTATCACTTTAGTGTAGACTATCTACCGACTAACTTGGTCCGGAACAAAGACGATCTAAGGTTTTGGAATTCTTAGTTATCACTTTCGTGTAGACTATATGCCGACTAACTTGGTCCGGAAGAATGACGATCTAACTTTTTGGCACTCATTGCTATCACTTTAGTGTAGACTATCTACCGACTAACTTGGTCCGGAACTAAGACGATCTAAGTTCTTTGGAATTCTAAGTTATCTCTTTGGTGTGGACTATCTGTCGACTAACTTGGTCCGGAAGAATGACGATCTAAGTTTTTGGCATTCATTGCTATCACTTTAGTGTAGACTATCTACCGACTAACTTGGTCCGGAACAAAGACGATCTAAGTTTTTGGAATTCTAAGTTATCTCTTTGGTGTGGACTATCTGTCGACTAACTTGGTCCGGAAGAATGACGATCTAACCTTTTGGTAGTCATGGTTATCACTTTAGTGTAGACTATCTACCGACTCACTTGGTCCGGAACAAAGACGATCTAAGTTTTTGGAATTCTAAGTTATCACTTTGGTGTAGATTAAATGCCGACTAACTTGGTCCGGAACAAAGACGATCTAAGGTTTTGGAATTCTAAGTTATCACTTTGGTGTAGACTATCTTTCGACTAACTTGGTCCGGAAGAATGACGATCTAACTTTTTGGCATCCATTGCTATCACTTTAGTGTAGACTATCTACCGACTAACTTGGTCCGGAACAAAGAGGATCTAAGTTTTTGGAATTCTAAGTCATCACTTTGGTGTAGACTACATGCCGACTAACTTGGTCCGGAACAAAGACGATCTAAGTTTTTGGAATTCTAAGTTATCACTTTGGTGTAGACTATCTGCCGACTAACTTGGTCCGGAACGAAGACGATCTAACTTTTTGGCATTCATTGCTATCAGTTTGGTGTAGACTGTCTGTCGACGAACTTTGTCCGGAACAAAGACGATCTAAGTTTTTGGAATTCTAAGTTATCACTTTGGTGTAGACTTTCTGCCGACTAACTTGGTCCGGAAGAATGACGATCTAAGTTTTTGGAATTCTAAGTTATCACTTTAGTGTAGACTATCTACCGACGAACTTGGTCCGGAACAAAGACGATCTAAGTTTTTGGAATTCTAAGTTATCACTTTGGTGTAGACTTTCTGCCGACTAACTTGGTCCGGAAGAATGACGATCTAAGTTTTTGGAATTCTAAGTTATCACTTTGGTGTAGACTGTCTGTCGACGAACTTTGTCCGGAACAAAGACGATCCAAGTTTTTGGAATTCTAAGTTATCACTTTGGTGTAGACTTTCTGCCGAATAACTTGGTCCGGAAGAATGACGATCTAAGTTTTTGGAATTCTAAGTTATCACTTTAGTGTAGACTATCTACCGACTCACTTGGTCCGGAACAAAGACGATCTAAGTTTTTGGAATTCTAAGTTATCACTTTAGTGTAGACTATCTACCGACTCACTTGGTCCGGAAGAAAGACGATCTAAGTTTTTGGAATTCTAAGTTATCACTTTAGTGTAGACTATCTGCCGACTAACTTGGTCCGGAAGAAAGACGATCTAAGTTTTTGGCATTCTAAGTTATCACTTTAGTGTAGACTATCTACCGACTCACTTGGTCCGGAAGAAAGACGATCTAACTTTTTGGCATTCTAAGTTATCACTTTAGTGTAGACTATCTACCGACTCACTTGGTCCGGAAGAAAGACGATCTAACTTTTTGGCATTCTAAGTTATCACTTTAGTGTAGACTATCTACCGACTAACTTGGTCCGGAAGAAAGACGATCTAAGTTTTTGTCATTCTAAGTTATCACTTTAGTGTAGACTATCTACCGACTCACTTGGTCCGGAACAAAGACGATCTAAGTTTTTGGAATTCTAAGTTATCACTTTAGTGTAGACTATCTGCCGACTTGGACCGGAAGAAAGACGATATAAGTTTTTGGAATTCTAAGTTATCACTTTAGTGTAGACTATCTGCCGACTAACTTGGTCCGGAAGAAAGACGATCTAAGTTTTTGGAATTCTAAGTTATCACTTTAGTGTAGACTTTCTGCCGACTAACTTGGTCCGGAAGAAAGACGATCTAAGTTTTTGGAATTCTAAGTTATCACTTTAGTGTAGACTATCTGCCGACTAACTTGGTCCGGAAGAAAGACGATCTAAGTTTTTGGAATTCTAAGTTATCACTTTGGTGTAGACTTTCTGCCGACTCACTTGGTCCGGAACAAAGACGATCTAAGTTTTTGGAATTCTAAGTTATCACTTTGGTGTGGACTTTCTGCCGACTCACTTGGTCCGGAACAAAGACGATCTAAGTTTTTGGAATTCATTGCTATCACTTTAGTGTAGACTATCTACCGACTCACTTGGTCCGGAACAAAGACGATCTAAATTTTTGGAATTCTAAGTTATCACTTTAGTGTAGACTATCTACCGTCTCACTTGGTCCGGAAGAAAGACGATCTAAATTTTTGGAATTCTAAGTTATCACTTTGGTGTAGACTTTCTGCCGACTAACTTGGTCCGGAACAAAGACGATCTAAGTTTTTGGCATTCATTGCTATCACTTTAGTGTAGACTATCTTTCGACTAACTTGGTCCGGAAGAAAGACGATCTAAGTTTTTGGCATTCATTGCTATCACTTTAGTGTAGACTATCTACCGACTCACTTGGTCCGGAAGAAAGACGATCTAAGTTTTTGGAATTCTAAGTTATCACTTTAGTGTAGACTATCTGCCGCCTAACTTGGTCCGGAAGAAAGACGATCTATGTTTTTGGCATTCTAAGTTATCACTTTAGTGTAGACTATCTACCGACTCACTTGGTCCGGAAGAAAGACGATCTAACTTTTTGGCATTCTAAGTTATCACTTTAGTGTAGACTATCTACCGACTCACTTGGTCCGGAAGAAAGACGATCTAACTTTTTGGCATTCTAAGTTATCACTTTAGTGTAGACTATCTACCGACTAACTTGGTCCGGAAGAAAGACGATTTAAGTTTTTGGCATTCTAAGTTATCACTTTAGTGTAGACTATCTACCGACTCACTTGGTCCGGAACAAAGACGATCTAAGTTTTTGGAATTCTAAGTTATCACTTTAGTGTAGACTATCTGCCGACTTACTTGGACCGGAAGAAAGACGATATAAGTTTTTGGAATTCTAAGTTATCACTTTAGTGTAGACTATCTGTCGACTAACTTGGTCCGGAAGAGAGACGATCTAAGTTTTTGGAATTCTAAGTTATCACTTTAGTGTAGACTTTCTGCCGACTAACTTGGTCCGGAAGAAAGACGATCTAAGTTTTTGGAATTCTAAGTTATCACTTTAGTGTAGACTATCTGCCGACTAACTTGGTCCGGAAGAAAGACGATCTAAGTTTTTGGAATTCTAAGTTATCACTTTGGTGTAGACTTTCTGCCGACTCACTTGGTCCGGAACAAAGACGATCAGTTTTTGGAATTCTAAGTTATCACTTTGGTGTAGACTTTCTGCCGACTCACTTGGTCCGGAACAAAGACGATCTAAGTTTTTGGAATTCATTGCTATCACTTTAGTGTAGACTATCTACCGACTCACTTGGTCCGGAACAAAGACGATCTAAATTTTTGGAATTCTAAGTTATCACTTTAGTGTAGACTATCTACCGTCTCACTTGGTCCGGAAGAAAGACGATCTAAATTTTTGGAATTCTAAGTTATCACTTTGGTGTAGACTTTCTGCCGACTAACTTGGTCCGGAACAAAGACGATCTAAGTTTTTGGCATTCATTGCTATCGCTTTAGTGTAGACTATCTGCCGACTAACTTGGTCCGGAAGAAAGACGATCTAAGTTTTTGGAATTCTAAGTTATCACTTTGGTGTAGACTTTCTGCCGACTCACTTGGTCCGGAACAAAGACGATCTAAGTTTTTGGAATTCTAAGTTATCACTTTGGTGTAGACTTTCTGCCGACTCACTTGGTCCGGAACAAAGACGATCTAAGTTTTTGGAATTCATTGCTATCACTTTAGTGTAGACTATCTACCGACTTACTTGGTGCGACCCAAAGACGATCTAAGTTTTTGGAATTCTAAGTTATCACTTTAGTGTAGACTATCTACCGACTTACTTGGTCCGACCCAAAGACGATCTAAGTTTTTGGAATTCTAAGTTATCACTTTAGTGTAGACTATCTACCGACTTACTTGGTCCGACCCAAAGACGATCTAAGTTTTTGGAATTCTAAGTTATCACTTTAGTGTAGACTATCTGCCGACTTACTTGGTCCGACCCAAAGACGATCTAAGTTTTTGGAATTCTAAGTTATCACTTTAGTGTAGACTATCTGCCGACTTACTTGGTCCGACCCAAAGACGATCTAAGTTTTTGGAATTCTAAGTTATCACTTTTGTGTAGACTATCTACCGACTTACTTGGTCCGACCCAAAGACGATCTAAGTTTTTGGAATTCTAAGTTATCACTTTAGTGTAGACTATCTGCCGACTTACTTGGTCCGACCCAAAGACGATCTAAGTTTTTGGAATTCTAAGTTATCACTTTAGTGTAGACTATCTACCGACTTACTTGGTCCGACCCAAAGACGATCTAAGTTTTTGGAATTCTAAGTTATCACTTTAGTGTAGACTATCTACCGACTTACTTGGTCCGACCCAAAGACGATCTAAGTTTTTGGAATTCTAAGTTATCACTTTGGTGTAGACTATCTGCCGACTTACTTGGTCCGACCCAAAGACGATCTAAGTTTTTGGAATTCTAAGTTATCACTTTAGTGTAGACTATATACCGACTCACTTGGTCCGGAAGAAAGACGATCGAAATTTTTGGAATTCTAAGTTATCACTTTGGTGTAGACTTTCTGCCGACTAACTTGGTCCGGAAGAAAGACGATCTAAGTTTTTGGAATTCTAAGTTATCACTTTAGTGTAGACCATCTGCCGACTCACTTGGTCCGGAAGAAAGACGATCTAAGTTTTTGGCATTCATTGCTATCACTTTGGTGTAGACTTTCTGTCGACTAACTTGGTCCGGAACAAAGGCGATCTAACTTTTTGGCATTCATTGCTTTCACTTTGGTGTAGACTATCTACCGACTAACTTGGTCCGGAACAAAGGCGATCTAACTTTTTGGCATTCATTGCTATCTCTTTGGTGTAGACTATCTGTCGAATAACTTCGTCCGGAACAAAGGCGATCTAACTTTTTGGCATACATTGCTATCACTTTGGTGTAGACTATCTGTCGACTAACTTGGTTCGGAAGAAAGAAGATCTAACTTTTTGGCATTCATTGCTATCACTTTGGTGTAGACTATCTGTCGACTAACTTGGTCCGGAAGAATGACGATCTAACTTTTTGGCATTCACTGCTCTCACTTTAGTGTAGACTATCTACCGATTAACTTGGTCCGGAACAAAGACGATCTAAGGTTTTGGAATTCTAAGTTATCACTTTAGTGTAGACTATCTGCCGACTAACTTGGTCCGGAAGAAAGACGATCTAAATGTTTGGAATTCTAAGTTATCACTTTGGTGTAGACTTTCTGCCGACTAACTTGGTCCGGAACAAAGACGATCTAAGTTTTTGGAATTCTAAGCTATCACTTTAGTGTAGACTATCTGCCGACTAACTTGGTCCGGAAGAAAGACGATCTGAATTTTTGGAATTCTAAGTTATCAATTTGGTGTAGACTTTCTGCCGACTAACTTGGTCCGGAACAAAGACGATCTAACTTTTTGGCATTCATTGCTATCACTTTAGTGTAGACTATCTGCCGACTTACTTGCTCCGGAAGAAAGACGATCTAAGTTTTTGGAATTCTAAGTTATCACTTTAGTGTAGACTATCTACCGACTAACTTGGTCCGGAACAAAGACGATCTAACTTTTTGGCATTCATTGCTATCACTTTAGTGTAGACTATCTGCCGACTTACTTGCTCCGGAAGAAAGACGATCTATGTTTTTGGAATTCTAAGCTATCACTTTAGTGTAGACTATCTACCGACTCACTTGGTCCGGAAGAAAGACGATCTAAATTTTTGGAATTCTAAGTTATCACTTTGGTGTAGACTTTCTGCCGACTAACTTGGTCCGGAACAAAGACGACCTAACTTTTTGGCATTCATTGCTATCACTTAGGTGTAGACTATCTGTCGACTAACTTGGTCCGGAAGAATGACGATCTAAGTTTTTGGAATTCTAAATTATCACTTTGGTGTAGACTTTCTGCCGACTAACTTGGTCCGGAACAAAGACGGTCTAACTGTTTGGCATTCATTGCTATCACTTTAGTGTAGACTATGTGCCGACTAACTTGGTCCGGAACAAAGACGATCTAACTTTTTGGCATTCATTGCTATCACTTTAATGTAGACTATCTGCCGACTAACTTGGACCGGAACAAAGACCGCCTACCTTTTTGGCATTCATTGCTATCACTTTAGTGTAGACTATATGCCGACTAACTTGGTCCGGATTAAAGACGATCTAATTTTTGGCATTCATTGCTATCACTTTAGTGTAGACTATATGCCGACTAACCTGGTCCGGAACAAAGACGATCTAACTTTTTGGCAATCATTGCTATCACTTTAGTGTAGACTATATGACGACTAACTTGGTCCGGACGAAAGACGTTCTAACTGTTTGGTATTCATAGGTATCACTTTGGTGTAGACTATCTACCGACTAACTTGGTCCGGAACAAAGGCGATCTAACTTTTCGGCATTCATTGCTTTCACTTTGGTGTAGACTATCTAACAACTCACTTGGTCCGGAACAAATGCGATCTAACTTTTTGGCATTCATTGCTATCAGTTTGGTGTAGACTATCTGTCGACTAACTTGGTCCGGAACAAAGGCGATCTAACTTTTTGGCATTCATTGCTTTCACTTTGGTGTAGACTATCTACCGACTAACTTGGTCCGGAACAAAGGCTATCTAACTTTTTGGCATTCATTGCTATCACTTTGGTGTAGACTATCTGTCGACTAACTTGGTCCGGAACAAAGGCGATCTAACTTTTTGGCATTCATTGCTTTCACTTTGGTGTAGACTATCTACCGACTAACTTGGTCCGGAACAAAGGCGATCTAACTTTTTGGCATTCATTGCTATCACTTTGGTGTAGACTATCTGTCGACTAACTTGGTCCGGAAGAAAGAAGATCTTACTTTTTGGCATTCATTGCTATCACTTTGGTGTAAACTATATGCCGACTAACTTGGTCCGACCCAAAGACGATCTAACTTTCTGGCATTCATTGCTATCACTTTGGTGTAGACTATCTGTCGACTAACTTGGTCCGGAAGAATGACGATCTAACTTTTTGGCAATCATTGCTATCACTTTAGTGTAGACTATCTACCGACTAACCTGGTCCGGAACAAAGACGATCTAAGGTTTCGGAATTCTTAGTTATCACTTTGGTGTAGACTATATGCCGACTAACTTGGTCCGGAAGAATGACGATCTAACTTTTTGGCATTCATTGCTATCACTTTAGTGTAGACTACCTACCGACTAACTTGGTCCGGAACAAAGACGATCTAAGTTTTTGGAATTCTAAGTTATCACTTTGGTGTAGACAATATGCCGACTAACTTAGTCCGGAACAAAGACGATCTAAGGTTTTGGAATTCTAAGTTATCACTTTGGTGCAGACTATCTGTCGACTAACTTGGTCCGGAAGAATGACGATCTAACTTTTTGGCATTCATTACTATCACTTTAGTGTAGACTATCTACCGACTAACTTGGTCCGGAACAAAGACGATCTAAGGTTTTGGAATTCTTAGTTATCACTTTCGTGTAGACTATATGCCGACTAACTTGGTCCGGAAGAATGACGATCTAACTTTTTGGCACTCATTGCTATCACTTTAGTGTAGACTATCTACCGACTAACTTGGTCCGGAACTAAGACGATCTAAGTTTTTTGGAATTCTAAGTTATCTCTTTGGTGTGGACTATCTGTCGACTAACTTGGTCCGGAAGAATGACGATCTAAGTTTTTGGCATTCATTGCTATCACTTTAGTGTAGACTATCTACCGACTAACTTGGTCCGGAACAAAGACGATCTAAGTTTTTGGAATTCTAAGTTATCTCTTTGGTGTGGACTATCTGTCGACTAACTTGGTCCGGAAGAATGACGATCTAACCTTTTGGTAGTCATGGTTATCACTTTAGTGTAGACTATCTACCGACTCACTTGGTCCGGAACAAAGACGATCTAAGTTTTTGGAATTCTAAGTTATCACTTTGGTGTAGATTAAATGCCGACTAACTTGGTCCGGAACAAAGACGATCTAAGGTTTTGGAATTCTAAGTTATCACTTTGGTGTAGACTATCTTTCGACTAACTTGGTCCGGAAGAATGACGATCTAACTTTTTGGCATCCATTGCTATCACTTTAGTGTAGACTATCTACCGACTAACTTGGTCCGGAACAAAGAGGATCTAAGTTTTTGGAATTCTAAGTCATCACTTTGGTGTAGACTACATGCCGACTAACTTGGTCCGGAACAAAGACGATCTAAGTTTTTGGAATTCTAAGTTATCACTTTGGTGTAGACTATCTGCCGACTAACTTGGTCCGGAACGAAGACGATCTAACTTTTTGGCATTCATTGCTATCAGTTTGGTGTAGACTGTCTGTCGACGAACTTTGTCCGGAACAAAGACGATCTAAGTTTTTGGAATTCTAAGTTATCACTTTGGTGTAGACTTTCTGCCGACTAACTTGGTCCGGAAGAATGACGATCTAAGTTTTTGGAATTCTAAGTTATCACTTTAGTGTAGACTATCTACCGACGAACTTGGTCCGGAACAAAGACGATCTAAGTTTTTGGAATTCTAAGTTATCACTTTGGTGTAGACTTTCTGCCGACTAACTTGGTCCGGAAGAATGACGATCTAAGTTTTTGGAATTCTAAGTTATCACTTTGGTGTAGACTGTCTGTCGACGAACTTTGTCCGGAACAAAGACGATCTAAGTTTTTGGAATTCTAAGTTATCACTTTGGTGTAGACTTTCTGCCGACTAACTTGGTCCGGAAGAATGACGATCTAAGTTTTTGGAATTCTAAGTTATCACTTTAGTGTAGACTATCTACCGACTCACTTGGTCCGGAACAAAGACGATCTAAGTTTTTGGAATTCTAAGTTATCACTTTAGTGTAGACTATCTACCGACTCACTTGGTCCGGAAGAAAGACGATCTAAGTTTTTGGAATTCTAAGTTATCACTTTAGTGTAGACTATCTGCCGACTAACTTGGTCCGGAAGAAAGACGATCTAAGTTTTTGGCATTCTAAGTTATCACTTTAGTGTAGACTATCTACCGACTCACTTGGTCCGGAAGAAAGACGATCTAACTTTTTGGCATTCTAAGTTATCACTTTAGTGTAGACTATCTACCGACTCACTTGGTCCGGAAGAAAGACGATCTAACTTTTTGGCATTCTAAGTTATCACTTTAGTGTAGACTATCTACCGACTAACTTGGTCCGGAAGAAAGACGATCTAAGTTTTTGTCATTCTAAGTTATCACTTTAGTGTAGACTATCTACCGACTCACTTGGTCCGGAACAAAGACGATCTAAGTTTTTGGAATTCTAAGTTATCACTTTAGTGTAGACTATCTGCCGACTTACTTGGACCGGAAGAAAGACGATATAAGTTTTTGGAATTCTAAGTTATCACTTTAGTGTAGACTATCTGCCGACTAACTTGGTCCGCAAGAAAGACGATCTAAGTTTTTGGAATTCTAAGTTATCACTTTAGTGTAGACTTTCTGCCGACTAACTTGGTCCGGAAGAAAGACGATCTAAGTTTTGGAATTCTAAGTTATCACTTTAGTGTAGACTATCTGCCGACTAACTTGGTCCGGAAGAAAGACGATCTAAGTTTTTGGAATTCTAAGTTATCACTTTGGTGTAGACTTTCTGCCGACTCACTTGGTCCGGAACAAAGACGATCTAAGTTTTTGGAATTCTAAGTTATCACTTTGGTGTAGACTTTCTGCCGACTCACTTGGTCCGGAACAAAGACGATCTAAGTTTTTGGAATTCATTGCTATCACTTTAGTGTAGACTATCTACCGACTCACTTGGTCCGGAACAAAGACGATCTAAATTTTTGGAATTCTAAGTTATCACTTTAGTGTAGACTATCTACCGTCTCACTTGGTCCGGAAGAAAGACGATCTAAATTTTTGGAATTCTAAGTTATCACTTTGGTGTAGACTTTCTGCCGACTAACTTGGTCCGGAACAAAGACGATCTAAGTTTTTGGCATTCATTGCTATCACTTTAGTGTAGACTATCTTTCGACTAACTTGGTCCGGAAGAAAGACGATCTAAGTTTTTGGCATTCATTGCTATCACTTTAGTGTAGACTATCTACCGACTCACTTGGTCCGGAAGAAAGACGATCTAAGTTTTTGGAATTCTAAGTTATCACTTTAGTGTAGACTATCTGCCGCCTAACTTGGTCCGGAAGAAAGACGATCTATGTTTTTGGCATTCTAAGTTATCACTTTAGTGTAGACTATCTACCGAACCACTTGGTCCGGAAGAAAGACGATCTAACTTTTTGGCATTCTAAGTTATCACTTTAGTGTAGACTATCTACCGACTCACTTGGTCCGGAAGAAAGACGATCTAACTTTTTGGCATTCTAAGTTATCACTTTAGTGTAGACTATCTACCGACTAACTTGGTCCGGAAGAAAGACGATTTAAGTTTTTGGCATTCTAAGTTATCACTTTAGTGTAGACTATCTACCGACTCACTTGGTCCGGAACAAAGACGATCTAAGTTTTTGGAATTCTAAGTTATCACTTTAGTGTAGACTATCTGCCGACTTACTTGGACCGGAAGAAAGACGATATAAGTTTTTGGAATTCTAAGTTATCACTTTAGTGTAGACTATCTGCCGACTAACTTGGTCCGGAAGAAAGACGATCTAAGTTTTTGGAATTCTAAGTTATCACTTTAGTGTAGACTTTCTGCCGACTAACTTGGTCCGGAAGAAAGACCATCTAAGTTTTTGGAATTCTAAGTTATCACTTTAGTGTAGACTATGTGCCGACTAACTTGGTCCGGAACAAAGACGATCTAACTTTTTGGCATTCATTGCTATCACTTTAATGTAGACTATCTGCCGACTAACTTGGACCGGAACAAAGACCGCCTACCTTTTTGGCATTCATTGCTATCACTTTAGTGTAGACTATATGCCGACTAACTTGGTCCGGATTAAAGACGATCTAATTTTTGGCATTCATTGCTATCACTTTAGTGTAGACTATATGCCGACTAACCTGGTCCGGAACAAAGACGATCTAACTTTTTGGCAATCATTGCTATCACTTTAGTGTAGACTATATGACGACTAACTTGGTCCGGACGAAAGACGTTCTAACTGTTTGGTATTCATAGGTATCACTTTGGTGTAGACTATCTACCGACTAACTTGGTCCGGAACAAAGGCGATCTAACTTTTCGGCATTCATTGCTTTCACTTTGGTGTAGACTATCTAACAACTCACTTGGTCCGGAACAAATGCGATCTAACTTTTTGGCATTCATTGCTATCAGTTTGGTGTAGACTATCTGTCGACTAACTTGGTCCGGAACAAAGGCGATCTAACTTTTTGGCATTCATTGCTTTCACTTTGGTGTAGACTATCTACCGACTAACTTGGTCCGGAACAAAGGCTATCTAACTTTTTGGCATTCATTGCTATCACTTTGGTGTAGACTATCTGTCGACTAACTTGGTCCGGAACAAAGGCGATCTAACTTTTTGGCATTCATTGCTTTCACTTTGGTGTAGACTATCTACCGACTAACTTGGTCCGGAACAAAGGCGATCTAACTTTTTGGCATTCATTGCTATCACTTTGGTGTAGACTATCTGTCGACTAACTTGGTCCGGAAGAAAGAAGATCTTACTTTTTGGCATTCATTGCTATCACTTTGGTGTAAACTATATGCCGACTAACTTGGTCCGACCCAAAGACGATCTAACTTTCTGGCATTCATTGCTATCACTTTGGTGTAGACTATCTGTCGACTAACTTGGTCCGGAAGAATGACGATCTAACTTTTTGGCAATCATTGCTATCACTTTAGTGTAGACTATCTACCGACTAACCTGGTCCGGAACAAAGACGATCTAAGGTTTCGGAATTCTTAGTTATCACTTTGGTGTAGACTATATGCCGACTAACTTGGTCCGGAAGAATGACGATCTAACTTTTTGGCATTCATTGCTATCACTTTAGTGTAGACTACCTACCGACTAACTTGGTCCGGAACAAAGACGATCTAAGTTTTTGGAATTCTAAGTTATCACTTTGGTGTAGACAATATGCCGACTAACTTAGTCCGGAACAAAGACGATCTAAGGTTTTGGAATTCTAAGTTATCACTTTGGTGCAGACTATCTGTCGACTAACTTGGTCCGGAAGAATGACGATCTAACTTTTTGGCATTCATTACTATCACTTTAGTGTAGACTATCTACCGACTAACTTGGTCCGGAACAAAGACGATCTAAGGTTTTGGAATTCTTAGTTATCACTTTCGTGTAGACTATATGCCGACTAACTTGGTCCGGAAGAATGACGATCTAACTTTTTGGCACTCATTGCTATCACTTTAGTGTAGACTATCTACCGACTAACTTGGTCCGGAACTAAGACGATCTAAGTTTTTTGGAATTCTAAGTTATCTCTTTGGTGTGGACTATCTGTCGACTAACTTGGTCCGGAAGAATGACGATCTAAGTTTTTGGCATTCATTGCTATCACTTTAGTGTAGACTATCTACCGACTAACTTGGTCCGGAACAAAGACGATCTAAGTTTTTGGAATTCTAAGTTATCTCTTTGGTGTGGACTATCTGTCGACTAACTTGGTCCGGAAGAATGACGATCTAACCTTTTGGTAGTCATGGTTATCACTTTAGTGTAGACTATCTACCGACTCACTTGGTCCGGAACAAAGACGATCTAAGTTTTTGGAATTCTAAGTTATCACTTTGGTGTAGATTAAATGCCGACTAACTTGGTCCGGAACAAAGACGATCTAAGGTTTTGGAATTCTAAGTTATCACTTTGGTGTAGACTATCTTTCGACTAACTTGGTCCGGAAGAATGACGATCTAACTTTTTGGCATCCATTGCTATCACTTTAGTGTAGACTATCTACCGACTAACTTGGTCCGGAACAAAGAGGATCTAAGTTTTTGGAATTCTAAGTCATCACTTTGGTGTAGACTACATGCCGACTAACTTGGTCCGGAACAAAGACGATCTAAGTTTTTGGAATTCTAAGTTATCACTTTGGTGTAGACTATCTGCCGACTAACTTGGTCCGGAACGAAGACGATCTAACTTTTTGGCATTCATTGCTATCAGTTTGGTGTAGACTGTCTGTCGACGAACTTTGTCCGGAACAAAGACGATCTAAGTTTTTGGAATTCTAAGTTATCACTTTGGTGTAGACTTTCTGCCGACTAACTTGGTCCGGAAGAATGACGATCTAAGTTTTTGGAATTCTAAGTTATCACTTTAGTGTAGACTATCTACCGACGAACTTGGTCCGGAACAAAGACGATCTAAGTTTTTGGAATTCTAAGTTATCACTTTGGTGTAGACTTTCTGCCGACTAACTTGGTCCGGAAGAATGACGATCTAAGTTTTTGGAATTCTAAGTTATCACTTTGGTGTAGACTGTCTGTCGACGAACTTTGTCCGGAACAAAGACGATCTAAGTTTTTGGAATTCTAAGTTATCACTTTGGTGTAGACTTTCTGCCGACTAACTTGGTCCGGAAGAATGACGATCTAAGTTTTTGGAATTCTAAGTTATCACTTTAGTGTAGACTATCTACCGACTCACTTGGTCCGGAACAAAGACGATCTAAGTTTTTGGAATTCTAAGTTATCACTTTAGTGTAGACTATCTACCGACTCACTTGGTCCGGAAGAAAGACGATCTAAGTTTTTGGAATTCTAAGTTATCACTTTAGTGTAGACTATCTGCCGACTAACTTGGTCCGGAAGAAAGACGATCTAAGTTTTTGGCATTCTAAGTTATCACTTTAGTGTAGACTATCTACCGACTCACTTGGTCCGGAAGAAAGACGATCTAACTTTTTGGCATTCTAAGTTATCACTTTAGTGTAGACTATCTACCGACTCACTTGGTCCGGAAGAAAGACGATCTAACTTTTTGGCATTCTAAGTTATCACTTTAGTGTAGACTATCTACCGACTAACTTGGTCCGGAAGAAAGACGATCTAAGTTTTTGTCATTCTAAGTTATCACTTTAGTGTAGACTATCTACCGACTCACTTGGTCCGGAACAAAGACGATCTAAGTTTTTGGAATTCTAAGTTATCACTTTAGTGTAGACTATCTGCCGACTTACTTGGACCGGAAGAAAGACGATATAAGTTTTTGGAATTCTAAGTTATCACTTTAGTGTAGACTATCTGCCGACTAACTTGGTCCGCAAGAAAGACGATCTAAGTTTTTGGAATTCTAAGTTATCACTTTAGTGTAGACTTTCTGCCGACTAACTTGGTCCGGAAGAAAGACGATCTAAGTTTTTGGAATTCTAAGTTATCACTTTAGTGTAGACTATCTGCCGACTAACTTGGTCCGGAAGAAAGACGATCTAAGTTTTTGGAATTCTAAGTTATCACTTTGGTGTAGACTTTCTGCCGACTCACTTGGTCCGGAACAAAGACGATCTAAGTTTTTGGAATTCTAAGTTATCACTTTGGTGTAGACTTTCTGCCGACTCACTTGGTCCGGAACAAAGACGATCTAAGTTTTTGGAATTCATTGCTATCACTTTAGTGTAGACTATCTACCGACTCACTTGGTCCGGAACAAAGACGATCTAAATTTTTGGAATTCTAAGTTATCACTTTAGTGTAGACTATCTACCGTCTCACTTGGTCCGGAAGAAAGACGATCTAAATTTTTGGAATTCTAAGTTATCACTTTGGTGTAGACTTTCTGCCGACTAACTTGGTCCGGAACAAAGACGATCTAAGTTTTTGGCATTCATTGCTATCACTTTAGTGTAGACTATCTTTCGACTAACTTGGTCCGGAAGAAAGACGATCTAAGTTTTTGGCATTCATTGCTATCACTTTAGTGTAGACTATCTACCGACTCACTTGGTCCGGAAGAAAGACGATCTAAGTTTTTGGAATTCTAAGTTATCACTTTAGTGTAGACTATCTGCCGCCTAACTTGGTCCGGAAGAAAGACGATCTATGTTTTTGGCATTCTAAGTTATCACTTTAGTGTAGACTATCTACCGAACCACTTGGTCCGGAAGAAAGACGATCTAACTTTTTGGCATTCTAAGTTATCACTTTAGTGTAGACTATCTACCGACTCACTTGGTCCGGAAGAAAGACGATCTAACTTTTTGGCATTCTAAGTTATCACTTTAGTGTAGACTATCTACCGACTAACTTGGTCCGGAAGAAAGACGATTTAAGTTTTTGGCATTCTAAGTTATCACTTTAGTGTAGACTATCTACCGACTCACTTGGTCCGGAACAAAGACGATCTAAGTTTTTGGAATTCTAAGTTATCACTTTAGTGTAGACTATCTGCCGACTTACTTGGACCGGAAGAAAGACGATATAAGTTTTTGGAATTCTAAGTTATCACTTTAGTGTAGACTATCTGCCGACTAACTTGGTCCGGAAGAAAGACGATCTAAGTTTTTGGAATTCTAAGTTATCACTTTAGTGTAGACTTTCTGCCGACTAACTTGGTCCGGAAGAAAGACCATCTAAGTTTTTGGAATTCTAAGTTATCACTTTAGTGTAGACTATGTGCCGACTAACTTGGTCCGGAACAAAGACGATCTAACTTTTTGGCATTCATTGCTATCACTTTAATGTAGACTATCTGCCGACTAACTTGGACCGGAACAAAGACCGCCTACCTTTTTGGCATTCATTGCTATCACTTTAGTGTAGACTATATGCCGACTAACTTGGTCCGGATTAAAGACGATCTAATTTTTGGCATTCATTGCTATCACTTTAGTGTAGACTATATGCCGACTAACCTGGTCCGGAACAAAGACGATCTAACTTTTTGGCAATCATTGCTATCACTTTAGTGTAGACTATATGACGACTAACTTGGTCCGGACGAAAGACGTTCTAACTGTTTGGTATTCATAGGTATCACTTTGGTGTAGACTATCTACCGACTAACTTGGTCCGGAACAAAGGCGATCTAACTTTTCGGCATTCATTGCTTTCACTTTGGTGTAGACTATCTAACAACTCACTTGGTCCGGAACAAATGCGATCTAACTTTTTGGCATTCATTGCTATCAGTTTGGTGTAGACTATCTGTCGACTAACTTGGTCCGGAACAAAGGCGATCTAACTTTTTGGCATTCATTGCTTTCACTTTGGTGTAGACTATCTACCGACTAACTTGGTCCGGAACAAAGGCTATCTAACTTTTTGGCATTCATTGCTATCACTTTGGTGTAGACTATCTGTCGACTAACTTGGTCCGGAACAAAGGCGATCTAACTTTTTGGCATTCATTGCTTTCACTTTGGTGTAGACTATCTACCGACTAACTTGGTCCGGAACAAAGGCGATCTAACTTTTTGGCATTCATTGCTATCACTTTGGTGTAGACTATCTGTCGACTAACTTGGTCCGGAAGAAAGAAGATCTTACTTTTTGGCATTCATTGCTATCACTTTGGTGTAAACTATATGCCGACTAACTTGGTCCGACCCAAAGACGATCTAACTTTCTGGCATTCATTGCTATCACTTTGGTGTAGACTATCTGTCGACTAACTTGGTCCGGAAGAATGACGATCTAACTTTTTGGCAATCATTGCTATCACTTTAGTGTAGACTATCTACCGACTAACCTGGTCCGGAACAAAGACGATCTAAGGTTTCGGAATTCTTAGTTATCACTTTGGTGTAGACTATATGCCGACTAACTTGGTCCGGAAGAATGACGATCTAACTTTTTGGCATTCATTGCTATCACTTTAGTGTAGACTACCTACCGACTAACTTGGTCCGGAACAAAGACGATCTAAGTTTTTGGAATTCTAAGTTATCACTTTGGTGTAGACAATATGCCGACTAACTTAGTCCGGAACAAAGACGATCTAAGGTTTTGGAATTCTAAGTTATCACTTTGGTGCAGACTATCTGTCGACTAACTTGGTCCGGAAGAATGACGATCTAACTTTTTGGCATTCATTACTATCACTTTAGTGTAGACTATCTACCGACTAACTTGGTCCGGAACAAAGACGATCTAAGGTTTTGGAATTCTTAGTTATCACTTTCGTGTAGACTATATGCCGACTAACTTGGTCCGGAAGAATGACGATCTAACTTTTTGGCACTCATTGCTATCACTTTAGTGTAGACTATCTACCGACTAACTTGGTCCGGAACTAAGACGATCTAAGTTTTTTGGAATTCTAAGTTATCTCTTTGGTGTGGACTATCTGTCGACTAACTTGGTCCGGAAGAATGACGATCTAAGTTTTTGGCATTCATTGCTATCACTTTAGTGTAGACTATCTACCGACTAACTTGGTCCGGAACAAAGACGATCTAAGTTTTTGGAATTCTAAGTTATCTCTTTGGTGTGGACTATCTGTCGACTAACTTGGTCCGGAAGAATGACGATCTAACCTTTTGGTAGTCATGGTTATCACTTTAGTGTAGACTATCTACCGACTCACTTGGTCCGGAACAAAGACGATCTAAGTTTTTGGAATTCTAAGTTATCACTTTGGTGTAGATTAAATGCCGACTAACTTGGTCCGGAACAAAGACGATCTAAGGTTTTGGAATTCTAAGTTATCACTTTGGTGTAGACTATCTTTCGACTAACTTGGTCCGGAAGAATGACGATCTAACTTTTTGGCATCCATTGCTATCACTT
Source organism: Mantis religiosa (assembly GCA_030765055.1). Taxonomy (NCBI): domain Eukaryota; kingdom Metazoa; phylum Arthropoda; class Insecta; order Mantodea; family Mantidae; genus Mantis; species Mantis religiosa. Next base: position 4,048,580 of record CM060958.1, read on the forward strand.
TAGTGTAGACTATCTACCGACTAACTTGGTCCGGAACAAAGAGGATCTAAGTTTTTGGAATTCTAAGTCATCACTTTGGTGTAGACTACATGCCGACTAACTTGGTCCGGAACAAAGACGATCTAAGTTTTTGGAATTCTAAGTTATCACTTTGGTGTAGACTATCTGCCGACTAACTTGGTCCGGAACGAAGACGATCTAACTTTTTGGCATTCATTGCTATCAGTTTGGTGTAGACTGTCTGTCGACGAACTTTGTCCGGAACAAAGACGATCTAAGTTTTTGGAATTCTAAGTTATCACTTTGGTGTAGACTTTCTGCCGACTAACTTGGTCCGGAAGAATGACGATCTAAGTTTTTGGAATTCTAAGTTATCACTTTAGTGTAGACTATCTACCGACGAACTTGGTCCGGAACAAAGACGATCTAAGTTTTTGGAATTCTAAGTTATCACTTTGGTGTAGACTTTCTGCCGACTAACTTGGTCCGGAAGAATGACGATCTAAGTTTTTGGAATTCTAAGTTATCACTTTGGTGTAGACTGTCTGTCGACGAACTTTGTCCGGAACAAAGACGATCTAAGTTTTTGGAATTCTAAGTTATCACTTTGGTGTAGACTTTCTGCCGACTAACTTGGTCCGGAAGAATGACGATCTAAGTTTTTGGAATTCTAAGTTATCACTTTAGTGTAGACTATCTACCGACTCACTTGGTCCGGAACAAAGACGATCTAAGTTTTTGGAATTCTAAGTTATCACTTTAGTGTAGACTATCTACCGACTCACTTGGTCCGGAAGAAAGACGATCTAAGTTTTTGGAATTCTAAGTTATCACTTTAGTGTAGACTATCTGCCGACTAACTTGGTCCGGAAGAAAGACGATCTAAGTTTTTGGCATTCTAAGTTATCACTTTAGTGTAGACTATCTACCGACTCACTTGGTCCGGAAGAAAGACGATCTAACTTTTTGGCATTCTAAGTTATCACTTTAGTGTAGACTATCTACCGACTCACTTGGTCCGGAAGAAAGACGATCTAACTTTTTGGCATTCTAAGTTATCACTTTAGTGTAGACTATCTACCGACTAACTTGGTCCGGAAGAAAGACGATCTAAGTTTTTGTCATTCTAAGTTATCACTTTAGTGTAGACTATCTACCGACTCACTTGGTCCGGAACAAAGACGATCTAAGTTTTTGGAATTCTAAGTTATCACTTTAGTGTAGACTATCTGCCGACTTACTTGGACCGGAAGAAAGACGATATAAGTTTTTGGAATTCTAAGTTATCACTTTAGTGTAGACTATCTGCCGACTAACTTGGTCCGCAAGAAAGACGATCTAAGTTTTTGGAATTCTAAGTTATCACTTTAGTGTAGACTTTCTGCCGACTAACTTGGTCCGGAAGAAAGACGATCTAAGTTTTTGGAATTCTAAGTTATCACTTTAGTGTAGACTATCTGCCGACTAACTTGGTCCGGAAGAAAGACGATCTAAGTTTTTGGAATTCTAAGTTATCACTTTGGTGTAGACTTTCTGCCGACTCACTTGGTCCGGAACAAAGACGATCTAAGTTTTTGGAATTCTAAGTTATCACTTTGGTGTAGACTTTCTGCCGACTCACTTGGTCCGGAACAAAGACGATCTAAGTTTTTGGAATTCATTGCTATCACTTTAGTGTAGACTATCTACCGACTCACTTGGTCCGGAACAAAGACGATCTAAATTTTTGGAATTCTAAGTTATCACTTTAGTGTAGACTATCTACCGTCTCACTTGGTCCGGAAGAAAGACGATCTAAATTTTTGGAATTCTAAGTTATCACTTTGGTGTAGACTTTCTGCCGACTAACTTGGTCCGGAACAAAGACGATCTAAGTTTTTGGCATTCATTGCTATCACTTTAGTGTAGACTATCTTTCGACTAACTTGGTCCGGAAGAAAGACGATCTAAGTTTTTGGCATTCATTGCTATCACTTTAGTGTAGACTATCTACCGACTCACTTGGTCCGGAAGAAAGACGATCTAAGTTTTTGGAATTCTAAGTTATCACTTTAGTGTAGACTATCTGCCGCCTAACTTGGTCCGGAAGAAAGACGATCTATGTTTTTGGCATTCTAAGTTATCACTTTAGTGTAGACTATCTACCGAACCACTTGGTCCGGAAGAAAGACGATCTAACTTTTTGGCATTCTAAGTTATCACTTTAGTGTAGACTATCTACCGACTCACTTGGTCCGGAAGAAAGACGATCTAACTTTTTGGCATTCTAAGTTATCACTTTAGTGTAGACTATCTACCGACTAACTTGGTCCGGAAGAAAGACGATTTAAGTTTTTGGCATTCTAAGTTATCACTTTAGTGTAGACTATCTACCGACTCACTTGGTCCGGAACAAAGACGATCTAAGTTTTTGGAATTCTAAGTTATCACTTTAGTGTAGACTATCTGCCGACTTACTTGGACCGGAAGAAAGACGATATAAGTTTTTGGAATTCTAAGTTATCACTTTAGTGTAGACTATCTGCCGACTAACTTGGTCCGGAAGAAAGACGATCTAAGTTTTTGGAATTCTAAGTTATCACTTTAGTGTAGACTTTCTGCCGACTAACTTGGTCCGGAAGAAAGACCATCTAAGTTTTTGGAATTCTAAGTTATCACTTTAGTGTAGACTATCTGCCGACTAACTTGGTCCGGAAGAAAGACGATCTAAGTTTTTGGAATTCTAAGTTATCACTTTGGTGTAGACTTTCTGCCGACTCACTTGGTCCGGAACAAAGACGATCAGTTTTTGGAATTCTAAGTTATCACTTTGGTGTAGACTTTCTGCCGACCCACTTGGTCCGGAACAAAGACGATCTAAGTTTTTGGAATTCATTGCTATCACTTTAGTGTAGACTATCTACCGACTCACTTGGTCCGGAACAAAGACGATCTAAATTTTTGGAATTCTAAGTTATCACTTTAGTGTAGACTATCTACCGTCTCACTTGGTCCGGAAGAAAGACGATCTAAATTTTTGGAATTCTAAGTTATCACTTTGGTGTAGACTTTCTGCCGACTAACTTGGTCCGGAACAAAGACGATCTAAGTTTTTGGCATACATTGCTATCGCTTTAGTGTAGACTATCTGCCGACTAACTTGGTCCGGAAGAAAGACGATCTAAGTTTTTGGAATTCTAAGTTATCACTTTGGTGTAGACTTTCTGCCGACTCACTTGGTCCGGAACAAAGACGATCTAAGTTTTTGGAATTCTAAGTTATCACTTTGGTGTAGACTTTCTGCCGACTCACTTGGTCCGGAACAAAGACGATCTAAGTTTTTGGAATTCATTGCTATCACTTTAGTGTAGACTATCTACCGACTTACTTGGTGCGACCCAAAGACGATCTAAGTTTTTGGAATTCTAAGTTATCACTTTAGTGTAGACTATCTACCGACTTACTTGGTCCGACCCAAAGACGATCTAAGTTTTTGGAATTCTAAGTTATCACTTTAGTGTAGACTATCTACCGACTTACTTGGTCCGACCCAAAGACGATCTAAGTTTTTGGAATTCTAAGTTATCACTTTAGTGTAGACTATCTGCCGACTTACTTGGTCCGACCCAAAGACGATCTAAGTTTTTGGAATTCTAAGTTATCACTTTAGTGTAGACTATCTGCCGACTTACTTGGTCCGACCCAAAGACGATCTAAGTTTTTGGAATTCTAAGTTATCACTTTTGTGTAGACTATCTACCGACTTACTTGGTCCGACCCAAAGACGATCTAAGTTTTTGGAATTCTAAGTTATCACTTTAGTGTAGACTATCTGCCGACTTACTTGGTCCGACCCAAAGACGATCTAAGTTTTTGGAATTCTAAGTTATCACTTTAGTGTAGACTATCTACCGACTTACTTGGTCCGACCCAAAGACGATCTAAGTTTTTGGAATTCTAAGTTATCACTTTAGTGTAGACTATCTACCGACTTACTTGGTCCGACCCAAAGACGATCTAAGTTTTTGGAATTCTAAGTTATCACTTTGGTGTAGACTATCTGCCGACTTACTTGGTCCGACCCAAAGACGATCTAAGTTTTTGGAATTCTAAGTTATCACTTTAGTGTAGACTATATACCGACTCACTTGGTCCGGAAGAAAGACGATCGAAATTTTTGGAATTCTAAGTTATCACTTTGGTGTAGACTTTCTGCCGACTAACTTGGTCCGGAAGAAAGACGATCTAAGTTTTTGGAATTCTAAGTTATCACTTTAGTGTAGACCATCTGCCGACTCACTTGGTCCGGAAGAAAGACGATCTAAGTTTTTGGCATTCATTGCTATCACTTTGGTGTAGACTTTCTGTCGACTAACTTGGTCCGGAACAAAGGCGATCTAACTTTTTGGCATTCATTGCTTTCACTTTGGTGTAGACTATCTACCGACTAACTTGGTCCGGAACAAAGGCGATCTAACTTTTTGGCATTCATTGCTATCTCTTTGGTGTAGACTATCTGTCGAATAACTTCGTCCGGAACAAAGGCGATCTAACTTTTTGGCATACATTGCTATCACTTTGGTGTAGACTATCTGTCGACTAACTTGGTTCGGAAGAAAGAAGATCTAACTTTTTGGCATTCATTGCTATCACTTTGGTGTAGACTATCTGTCGACTAACTTGGTCCGGAAGAATGACGATCTAACTTTTTGGCATTCACTGCTCTCACTTTAGTGTAGACTATCTACCGATTAACTTGGTCCGGAACAAAGACGATCTAAGGTTTTGGAATTCTTAGTTATCACTTTGGTGTAGACTATATGCCGACTAACTTGGTCCGGAAGAATGACGATCTAACTTTTTGGCATTCATTGCTATCACTTTAGTGTAGACTACCTACCGACTAACTTGGACCGGAACAAAGACGATGTAAGTTTTTGGAATTCTAAGTTATCACTTTGGTGTAGACTATCTATCGACTAACTTGGTCCGGAACAAAGACGATCTAAGGTTTTGGAATTCTAAGTTATCACTTTGGTGTAGACTATCTATCGACTAACTTGGTCCGGAAAATGACGATCTAACTTTTTGGCATTCATTGCTATCACTTTAGTGTAGACTATCTACAAACTAACTTGGTCCGGAACAAAGACGATCTAAGGTTTTGGAATTCTTAGTTGTCACTTTGGTGTAGACTATATGCCGACTAACTTGGTCCGGAAGAATGACGATCTAACTTTTTGGCATTCATTGCTATCACTTTAGTGTAGACTATCTACCGACTAACTTGGTCCGGAACAAAGACGATCTAAGTTTTTGGAATTCTATTATCTCTTTGGTGTGGACTATCTGTCGACTAACTTGGTCCGGAAGAATGACGATCTAACTTTTTGGCATTCATTGCTATCACTTTAGTGTAGACTATCTACCGACTAACTTGGTCCTGAACAAAGACGATCTAAGTTTTTGGAATTCTAAGTTATCTCTTTGGTGTGTACTATCTGTCGACTAACTTGGTCCGGAAGAATGACGATCTAACTTTTTGGCATTCATTGCTATCACTTTAGTGTAGACTATCTACCGACTAACTTGGTCCGGAACAAAGACGATCTAAGTTTTTGGAATTCTAAGTTATCTCTTTGGTGTGTACTATCTGTCGACTAACTTGGTCCGGAAGAATGACGATCTAACTTTTTGGCATTCATTGCTATCACTTTAGTGTAGACTATCTACCGACTAACTTGGTCCTGAACAAAGACGATCTAAGTTTTTGGAATTCTAAGTTATCTCTTTGGTGTGGACTATCTGTCGACTAACTTGGTCCGGAAGAATGACGATCTAACTTTTTGGCATTCATTGCTATCACTTTAGTGTAGACTATCTACCGACTAACTTGGTCCGGAACAAAGACGATCTAAGTTTTTGGAATTCTAAGTTATCTCTTTGGTGTGTACTATCTGTCGACTAACTTGGTCCGGAAGAATGACGATCTAACTTTTTGGCATTCATTGCTTTCACTTTAGTGTAGACTATCTACCGACTAACTTGGTCCTGAACAAAGACGATCTAAGTTTTTGGAATTCTAAGTTATCTCTTTGGTGTGGACTATCTGTCGACTAACTTGGTCCGGAAGAATGACGATCTAACTTTTTGGCATTCATTGCTATCACTTTAGTGTAGAATATCTACCGACTAACTTGGTCCGGAACAAAGACGATCTAAGTTTTTGGAAGTCTAAGTTATCTCTTTGGTGTGGACTATCTGTCGACTAACTTGGTCCGGAAGAATGACGATCTAACCTTTTGGTATTCATAGTTATCACTTTAGTGTAGACTATCTACCGACTAACTTGGTCCGGAACAAAGAGGATCTAAGTTTTTGGAATTCTAAGTTATCACTTTGGTGTAAACTATCTACCGACTAACTTGGTCCTGAACAAAGACGATCTAAGTTTTAGGAATTCTAAGTTATCACTTTAGTGTAGACTATCTGCCGACTAACTTGGTCCGGAACAAAGACGATCTAAGTTTTTGGAATTCTAAGTTATCACTTTGGTGTAGACTATCTGCCGACTAACTTGGTCCGGAACAAAGACGATCTAAGTTTTTGGAATTCTAAGTTATCACTTTGGTGTAGACTTTCTGCCGACTAACTTGGTCCGGAACAAAGACGATCTAACTTTTTGGCATTCATTGCTATCACTTTAGTGTAGACTATCTACCGACTCACTTGGTCCGGAACAAAGACGATCTAACTTTTTGGCATTCATTGCTATCACTTTAGTGTAGACTATCTACCGACTCACTTGGTCCGGAACAAAGACGATCTAACTTTTTGGCATTCATTGCTATCACTTTAGTGTAGACTATCTACCGACTCACTTGGTCCGGAACAAAGACGATCTAACTTTTTGGCATTCATTGCTATCACTTTAGTGTAGACTATCTGCCGACTAACTTGGTCCGGAACAAAGACGATCTAAGTTTTTGGAATTCTAAGTTATCACTTTGGTGTAGACTATCTACCGACTAACTTGGTCCTGAACAAAGACGATCTAAGTTTTTGGAATTCTAAGTTATCACTTTGGTGTAGACTTTCTGCCGACTAACTTGGTCCGGAACAAAGACGATCTAACTTTTTGGCATTCATTGCTATCACTTTAGTGTAGACTATCTGCCGACTAACTTGGTCCGGAACAAAGACGATCTAAGTTTTTGGAATTCTAAGTTATCACTTTGGTGTAGACTATCTACCGACTAACTTGGTCCTGAACAAAGACGATCTAAGTTTTTGGAATTCTAAGTTATCACTTTGGTGTAGACTTTCTGCCGACTAACTTGGTCCGGAACAAAGACGATCTAACTTTTTGGCATTCATTGCTATCACTTTGGTGTAGACTTTCTGCCGACTAACTTGGTCCGGAAGAATGACGATCTAACTTTTTGGCATTCATTGCTATCACTTTAGTGTAGACTATCTACCGACTCACTTGGTCCGGAACAAAGACGATCTAACTTTTTGGCAGTCATTGCTATCACTTTAGTGTAGACTACCTGCCGACTAACTTGGTCCGGAACAAAGACGATCTAAATTTTTGGAATTCATTGCTATCACTTTAGTGTAGACTATCTGGCGACTAACTTGGTCCTGAACAAAGACGATCTAAGTTTTTGGAATTCTAAGTTATCACTTTGGTGTAGACTTTCTGCCGACTAACTTGGTCCGGAACAAAGACGATCTAACTTTTTGGCATTCATTGCTATCACTTTAGTGTAGACTATCTACCGACTCACTTGGTCCGGAACAAAGACGATCTAAGTTTTTGGAATTCTAAGTTATCACTTTGGTGTAGACTTTCTGCCGACTCACTTGGTCCGGAACAAAGACGATCTAACTTTTTGGCATTCATTGCTATCACTTTAGTGTAGACTATCTGGCGACTCACTTGGTCCGGAAGAAAGCCGATCTAAATTTTTGGATTTCTAAGTTATCACTTTGGTGTAGACTTTCTGCCGACTAGCTTGGTCCGGAACAAAGACGATCTAACTTTTTGGCATTCATTGCTATCACTTTAGTGTAGACTATCTACCGACTAACTTGGTCCGGAACAAAGACGATCTAAGTTTTTGGCATTCATTGCTATCACTTTAGTGTAGACTATCTGTCGACTAACTTGGTCCGGAAGAAAGACGATCTAAGTTTTTGGCATTCATTGCTATCACTTTAGTGTAGACTATCTACCGACTAACTTGGTCCGGAACAAAGACGATCTAAGTTTTTGGCATTCATTGCTATCACTTTAGTGTAGACTATCTGGCGACTCACTTGGTCCGGAAGAAAGACGATCTAAGTTTTTGGATTTCTAAGTTATCACTTTAGTGTAGACTATCTGCCGACTCACTTGGTCCGGAAGAAAGACGATCTAACTTTTTGGCATTCATTGCTATCACTTTAGTGTAGACTATCTACCGACTAACTTGGTCCGGAACAAAGAGGATCTAAGTTTTTGGAATTCTAAGTTATCACTTTGGTGTAGACTATCTACCGACTAACTTGGTCCTGAACAAAGACGATCTAAGTTTTTGGAATTCTAAGTTATCACTTTAGTGTAGACTATCTGCCGACTAACTTGGTCCGGAACAAAGACGATCTAAGTTTTTGGAATTCTAAGTTATCACTTTGGTGTAGACTATCTGCCGACTAACTTGGTCCGGAACAAAGACGATCTAAGTTTTTGGAATTCTAAGTTATCACTTTGGTGTAGACTTTCTGCCGACTAACTTGGTCCGGAACAAAGACGATCTAACTTTTTGGCATTCATTGCTATCACTTTAGTGTAGACTATCTACCGACTCACTTGGTCCGGAACAAAGACGATCTAACTTTTTGGCATTCATTGCTATCACTTTAGTGTAGACTATCTACCGACTCACTTGGTCCGGAACAAAGACGATCTAACTTTTTGGCATTCATTGCTATCACTTTAGTGTAGACTATCTACCGACTCACTTGGTCCGGAACAAAGACGATCTAACTTTTTGGCATTCATTGCTATCACTTTAGTGTAGACTATCTGCCGACTAACTTGGTCCGGAACAAAGACGATCTAAGTTTTTGGAATTCTAAGTTATCACTTTGGTGTAGACTATCTACCGACTAACTTGGTCCTGAACAAAGACGATCTAAGTTTTTGGAATTCTAAGTTATCACTTTGGTGTAGACTTTCTGCCGACTAACTTGGTCCGGATCAAAGACGATCTAACTTTTTGGCATTCATTGCTATCACTTTAGTGTAGACTATCTGCCGACTAACTTGGTCCGGAACAAAGACGATCTAAGTTTTTGGAATTCTAAGTTATCACTTTGGTGTAGACTATCTACCGACTAACTTGGTCCTGAACAAAGACGATCTAAGTTTTTGGAATTCTAAGTTATCACTTTGGTGTAGACTTTCTGCCGACTAACTTGGTCCGGAACAAAGACGATCTAACTTTTTGGCATTCATTGCTATCACTTTGGTGTAGACTTTCTGCCGACTAACTTGGTCCGGAAGAATGACGATCTAACTTTTTGTCATTCATTGCTATCACTTTAGTGTAGACTATCTACCGACTCACTTGGTCCGGAACAAAGACGATCTAACTTTTTGGCAGTCATTGCTATCACTTTAGTGTAGACTATCTGCCGACTAACTTGGTCCGGAACAAAGACGATCTAAATTTTTGGAATTCATTGCTATCACTTTAGTGTAGACTATCTGGCGACTAACTTGGTCCTGAACAAAGACGATCTAAGTTTTTGGAATTCTAAGTTATCACTTTGGTGTAGACTTTCTGCCGACTAACTTGGTCCGGAACAAAGACGATCTAACTTTTTGGCATTCATTGCTATCACTTTAGTGTAGACTATCTACCGACTCACTTGGTCCGGAACAAAGACGATCTAAGTTTTTGGAATTCTAAGTTATCACTTTGGTGTAGACTTTCTGCCGACTCACTTGGTCCGGAACAAAGACGATCTAACTTTTTGGCATTCATTGCTATCACTTTAGTGTAGACTATCTGGCGACTCACTTGGTCCGGGAGAAAGCCGATCTAAATTTTTGGATTTCTAAGTTATCACTTTGGTGTAGACTTTCTGCCGACTAGCTTGGTCCGGAACAAAGACGATCTAACTTTTTGGCATTCATTGCTATCACTTTAGTGTAGACTATCTACCGACTAACTTGGTCCGGAACAAAGACGATCTAAGTTTTTGGCATTCATTGCTATCACTTTAGTGTAGACTATCTGTCGACTAACTTGGTCCGGAAGAAAGACGATCTAAGTTTTTGGCATTCATTGCTATCACTTTAGTGTAGACTATCTACCGACTAACTTGGTCCGGAACAAAGACGATCTTAGTTTTTGGCATTCATTGCTATCACTTTAGTGTAGACTATCTGGCGACTCACTTGGTCCGGAAGAAAGACGATCTAAGTTTTTGGATTTCTAAGTTATCACTTTAGTGTAGACTATCTGCCGACTCACTTGGTCCGGAAGAAAGACGATCTAACTTTTTGGCATTCATTGCTATCACTTTAGTGTAGACTATCTGGCGACTCACTTGGTCCGGAAGAAAGACGATCTAAGTTTTTGGATTTCTAAGTTATCACTTTAGTGTAGACTCTCTGCCGACTCACTTGGTCCGGAAGAAAGACGATCTAAGTTTTTGGATTTCTAAGTTATCACTTTAGTGTAGACTATCTGCCGACTCACTTGGTCCGGAACAAAGACGATCTAAGTTTTTGGAATTCTAAGTTATCACTTTGGTGTAGACTTTCTGCCGACTACCTTGGTCCGGAACAAAGACGATCTAAGTTTTTGGATTTCTAAGTTATCACTTTAGTGTAGACTATCTGCCGACTCACTTGGTCCGGAAGAAAGACGATCTAACTTTTTGGCATTCATTGCTATCACTTTAGTGTAGACTATCTGGCGACTCACTTGGTCCGGAAGAAAGACGATCGAAATTTTTGGAATTCTAAGTTATCACTTTGGTGTAGACTTTCTGCCGACTAACTTGGTCCGGAAGAAAGACGATCTAAGTTTTTGGAATTCTAAGTTATCACTTTAGTGTAGACTATATGCCGACTCACTTGGTCCGGAAGAAAGACGATCGAAATTTTTGGAATTCTAAGTTATCACTTTGGTGTAGACTTTCTGCCGACTAACTTGGTCCGGAAGAAAGACGATCTAAGTTTTTGGATTTCTAAGTTATCACTTTAGTGTAGACTATCTGCCGACTCACTTGGTCCGGAAGAAAGTCGATCTAAGTTTTTGGAATTCTAAGTTATCACTTTAGTGTAGACTATCTACCGACTCACTTGGTCCGGACGAAAGACGATCTAAGTTTTTGGAATTCTAAGTTATCACTTTGGTGTAGACTTTCTGCCGACTAACTTGGTCCGGAACAAAGACGGTCTAACTTTTTGGCATTCATTGCTATCACTTTAGTGTAGACTATCTGCCGAATAACTTGGTCCGGAACAAAGACGATCTAACTTTTTGGCATTCGTTGCTATCACTTTAGTGTAGACTATCTGCCGACTAACTTAGACCGGAACAAAGACGGTCTAACTTTTTGGCATTCATTGCTATCACTTTAGTGTAGACTTTCTGCCGACTAACTTGGTCCGGAACAAAGACGATCTAACTTTTTGGCATTCATTGCTATCACTTTGGTGTAGACTATATGCCGACTAACTTGGTCCGGAACAAAGACGATCTAACTTTTTGGCATTCATTGCTATCACTTTAGTGTAGACTATCTGCCGACTAACTTGGTCCGGACGAAAGACGATATAACTTTTTGGCATTCATTGCTTTCACTTTAGTGTAGACTATATGCCGACTAACTTGGTCCGGTACAAAGACGATCTAACTTTTTGGCATTCATTGCTATCACTTTAGTGTAGACTATATGCCGACTAACTTGGTCCGGAACAAAGACGATCTAACTTTTTGGCATTCATTGCTATCACTTTAGTGTAGACTATATGCCGACTAACTTGGTCCGGAACAAAGACGATCTAACTTTTTGGCATTCATTGCTATCACTTTAGTGTTGACTATATGCCGACTAACTTGGTCCGGACGAAAGACGTTCTAACTGTTTGGTATTCATAGGTATCACTTTGGAATAGACTGTCTCCCGACTAACTTGGTCCGAAACATTGGTGGTCTAACTTTTGAGTGTTAGGAGTGTCAGACCTCGGTTATCGTCCCTGACGTACAGGTCAGCAGTGTTGTCTTACATAATAGCGAAGTTCTGTTAGTATTTGAGTGTCAGACATCGGTTATCGTCCCTGACGTACAGGTCAGCAGTGTTGTCTTACATAATACCGAAGTTCTGTTAGGATTTGAGTGTCAGACGTCGGTTATCTTCCCTGACGTACAGGTCAGCAGTGTTGCCTTACATAATACCGAAGTTCTGTTAGGATTTGAGTGTCAGACATCGGTTATCTTCCCTGACGTACAGGTCAGCAGTGTTGTCTTACATAACACCGAAGTTCTGTTAGGATTTGAGTGTCAGACATCGGTTATCGTCCCTGACGTACAGATCAGCAGTGATTCTTACATAATACCGAAGTGCTGTTAGTATTTGAGTGTCAGACATCGGTTATCGTCCCTGACGTACAGGTCAGCAGTGTTGTCTTACATAATACCGAAGTTCTGTTAGGATTTGAGTGTCAGACGTCGGTTATCTTCCCTGACGTACAGGTCAGCAGTGTTGTCTTACATAATACCGAAGTTCTGTTAGGATTTGAGTGTCAGACATCGGTTATCGTCCCTGACGTACAGATCAGCAGTGATTCTTACATAATACCGAAGTGCTGTTAGTATTTGAGTGTCAGACATCGGTTATCGTCCCTGACGTACAGATCAGCAGTGATTCTTACATAATACCGAAGTGCTGTTAGTATTTGAGTGTCAGACATCGGTTATCGTCCCTGACGTACAGATCAGCAGTGTTGTCTTACATAACACCGAAGTTCTGTTAGGATTTGAGTGTCAGACATCGGTTATCGTCCCTGACGTACAGATCAGCAGTGATTCTTACATAATACCGAAGTGCTGTTAGTATTTGTGTGTCAGACATCGGTTATCGTCCCTGACGTACAGGTCAGCAGTGTTGTCTTACATAACACCGAAGTCCTGTTAGGATTTGAGTGTCAGACATCGGTTATCGTCCCTGACGTACAGATCAGCAGTGATTCTTACATAATACCGAAGTGCTGTTAGTATTTGAGTGTCAGACATCGGTTATCGTCCCTGACGTACAGATCAGCAGTGATTCTTACATAATACCGAAGTGCTGTTAGTATTTGAGTGTCAGACATCGGTTATCGTCCCTGACATACAGGTCAGCAGTGATTCTTACATAATACCGTAGTGCTGTTAGGTTTTGAGTGTCAGAGCTCGGTTATCTTCCGGAGGTACCGGTCAGCAGTGTTGTCTTATCGTCCCTGACTGTCTGGGTTTGAGTGTCAGACCTCGGTTATCATCCCTGACGTACAGGTCAGCAGTGTTGTCTCACATAATACCGAAGTACTCTTAGGATTTGAGTGTCAGACCTCGGTTATCGTCCCTGACGTACAGGTCAGCAGTGTTGTCTTAAATAATACCGAAGTTCTGTTAGGATTTGAGTGTAAGATCTCGCTTATCGTCCAGAGTGTCAGACCTCGATTATCGTCCCTGACATACAGATCAGCAGTGATTCTTACATAATACCGAAGTGCTGTTAGTATTTGAGTGTCAGACATCGGTTATCGTCCCTGACGTACAGATCAGCAGTGATTCTTACATAATATCGAAGTGCTGTTAGTATTTGAGTGTCAGACATCGGTTATCGTCCCTGACGTACAGATCAGCAGTGATTCTTACATGATACCGTAGTGCTGTTAGTATTTGAGTGTCAGACCACGGTTATCGTCTCTGAGGTGCAGGTCAGCAGTGTTGTCTTACATAATACCGAAGTGCTCTTGGGATTTGTGTGTCAGACCTCGGTTATCGTCCCTGAGGTACCGGTCAGCAGTGTTGTCTTATCGTCCCTGACTGACTGGATTTGAGTGTCAGACCTCGGTTATCATCCCTGACGTACAGGTCAGCAGTGTTGTCTCACATAATACCAAAGTACTCTTAGGATTTGAGTGTCAGACCTTGGTTATCGTCCCTGACGTACAGGTCAGCAGTGTTGTCTTACATAATACCGAAGTACTCTTAGGATTTGAGTGTCAGACCTTGGTTATCGTCCCTGACGTACAGGTCAGCAGTGATTCTTACATAATACCGAAGTACTGTTTGGATATGAGTGTCAGACCTCGGTTACCATCCCTGACGTACAGGTCAGCAGTGTTGTCTTACATAATACCGAAGTACTCTTAGGATTTGAGTGTCAGACCTTGGTTATCGTCCCTGACGTACAGGTCAGCAGTGATTCTTACATAATACCGAAGTACTGTTTGGATATGAGTGTCAGACCTCGGTTACCATCCCTGACGTACAGGTCAGCAGTGTTGTCTCACATAATACCAAAGTACTCTTAGGATTTGAGTGTCAGACCTCGGTTATCGTCCCTGACGTACAGGTCAGCAGTGTTGTCTTACATAATACCGAAGTACTGTTTGGATATGAGTGTCAGACCTCGGTTACCATCCCTGGCGTACAGTTCAGCAGTGTTGTCTCACATAATACCAAAGTACTCTTAGGATTTGGGTGTCAGACCTCGGTTATCATCCCTGACGTACAGGTCCGCAGTGTTCTCTTACATAATATCGAAGTGCTGTTAGGATTTGAGTGTCAGACCTCGGTTATCATCCCTGACGTACAGATCAGCAGTGTTGTCTTACATAATACCGAAGTGCTGTTAGGATTTGAGTGTCAGACCTCGGTTATCATCCCTGACGTACAGATCAGCAATGTTCTGTTACATAATACCGAAGTGCTGTTAGGATTTGAGTGTCAGACCTCGGTTATCATCCCTGACGTACAGGTTAGGACGAATCATTTATGGTCCAGCGTTAGTCCACTGGAAAAAGCAAGTTGGTCCGGACCAGGTGTAACTATGTATATGGCCCTAAATAACTAATGCATCAAGCATTCTTTGTGAAGTATTGCACAATATTAATTGAACAATTTTAAATTTAAAGCTGAATTGTATCGACGTAAAGAACATATTATTTTATAAAGTGTTAATGATGATTACAGAATATTTTGTTGCAACTAAATATCAATTTTCTAAGTAATATTATTGATTAATGATTAATTATTTCATTATCCTAAAGAAATCAAACAATCTCTTCTCCACAGAGCAGTCGAGGAACATCTAGATCCCTGCTTCAGAATCATCAGAGAGGTGAGCATTAAATCATATCACCCGCCGCCCAAACCGTTGCATAAGACATGACAAAAATTAGTTTATTTATCATGAAAATATCTTTAACATTTGGTATGTTAATCAATGTCGTTAGAGCCATTTAGGACAAAATAAATCTGTCCATGCAAAGGGTAGTTTGTTGTTTGCTGAACTAAAGTACCAAGTTTGGTATAAAGAGAAATGCCCACGGCTGTTCTGATGACGAATTTGTGGTTTGTATTTTGATATCGGAGAGTAAGGGAATCTGGAATTGAGTGAAGAGGAAGATAAAAACAGGTGGTTGATATTACGGAATGTATTTACAAATATCTACTGTACACTCTATGTATCTACAACAATTGGTGTTCAGTTCCTGGCCTTGAAGCAAGGACGGTTCAGTTTGGTATCACACTCGCTCACACTCACACACACACTTTAAGTAGTCAGTTTTTGAGCACATACAATCACCTAGTCCGTGTTTTGAGGGGCGAATCCCCCCGTTTCGTCACCACTATTGCTGTCCACTTCACTGTCGTCCATGTCCTCTCCGTGTAGTTGTTGGTGCTGCAGTTGTTGTTGGTGTTTCAAGGCTGCCAACCTCTGCTGCTGAAGCTCTAGGTGCTGTTTTCTCCACTTTATCCTCCTGTTTTGGAACCAGACTTTCACCTGCAAATAACACATCAAATACCATCTCAGTGACAGTTGGTACTACTGTATGGAGGCTGACAATCTCTGCTGCTGAAGCTCTAGGTGCTGTTTTCTCCACTTTATCCTCCTGTTTTGGAACCAAACTTTCACCTGCAAACAACACATCAAATATCATCTCAGTGACAGTTGGTACTACTGCATGGAGGCTGACAATCTCTGCTGCTGAAGCTCTAGGTGCTGTTTTCTCCACTTTATCCTCCTGTTTTGGAACCAGACTTTCACCTGCAAATAACACATCAAATACCATCTCATTGACAGTTGGTACTACTGCATGGGGCTGACAATCTCTGCTTCTGAAGCTCTAGGTGCTGTTTTCTCCACTTTATCCTCCTGTTTTGGAACCAGACTTTCACCTGCAAACAACACATCAAATATCATCTCATTGACAGTTGGTACTACTGCATAAGAGCTGACAATCTCTGCTGCTGAAGCTCTAGGTGCTGTTTTCTCCACTTTATCCTCCTGTTTTGGAACCAGACTTTCACCTGCAAACAACACATCAAATATCGTCTCATTGACAGTTGGTACTACTGCATGAGAGCTGACAACCTCTGCTGCTGAAGCTCTAGGTGCTGTTTTCTCCACTTTATCCTCCTGTTTTGGAACCAAACTTTCACCTGCAAACAACACATCAAATATCATCTCATTGACAGTTGGTACTACTGCATAAGAGCTGACAATCTCTGCTGCTGAAGCTCTAGGTGCTGTTTTCTCCACTTTATCCTCCTGTTTTGGAACCAGACTTTCACCTGCAAATAACACATCAAATACCATCTCATTGACAGTTGGTACTACTGCATAAGAGCTGACAATCTCTGCTGCTGAAGCTCTAGGTGCTGTTTTCTCCACTTTATCCTCCTGTTTTGGAACCAAACTTTCACCTGCAAACAACACATCAAATATCATCTCAGTGACAGTTGGTACTACTGCATGGAGGCTGACAATCTCTGCTGCTGAAGCTCTAGGTGCTGTTTTCTCCACTTTATCCTCCTGTTTTGGAACCAGACTTTCACCTGCAAACAACACATCAAATACCATCTCATTGACAGTTGGTACTACTGCATAAGAGCTGACAATCTCTGCTGCTGAAGCTCTAGGTGCTGTTTTCTCCACTTTATCCTCCTGTTTTGGAACCAGACTTTCACCTGCAAACAACACATCAAATATCGTCTCATTGACAGTTGGTACTACTGCATGAGAGCTGACAATCTCTGCTGCTGAAGCTCTAGGTGCTGTTTTCTCCACTTTATCCTCCTGTTTTGGAACCAGACTTTCACCTGCAAACAACATATCAAATATCATCTCATTGACAGTTGGTACTACTGCATGAGAGCTGACAATCTCTGCTGCTGAAGCTCTAGGTGCTGTTTTCTCCACTTTATCCTCCTGTTTTGGAACCAGACTTTCACCTGCAAACAACACATCAAATATCATCTCAGTGACAGTTGGTACTACTGCATAAGAGCTGACAATCTCTGCTGCTGAAGCTCTAGGTGCTGTTTACTCCACTTTATCCTCCTGTTTTGGAACCAGACTTTCACCTGCAAACAACACATCAAATATCATCTCAGTGACAGTTGGTACTACTGCATGAGAGCTGACAATCTCTGCTGCTGAAGCTCTAGGTGCTGTTTACTCCACTTTATCCTCCTGTTTTGGAACCAGACTTTCACCTGCAAACAACACATCAAATATTATATTAGTGACAGTTGGTACTACTGCATGGGGCTGCCAATCTCTGCTGCTGAAGCTCTAGGTGCTGTTTTCTCCACTTTATCCTCCTGTTTTGGAACCAGACTTTCACCTGCAAACAACATATCAAATATCATCTCATTGACAGTTGGTACTACTGCATGAGAGCTGACAACCTCTGCTGCTGAAGCTCTAGGTGCTGTTTTCTCCACTTTATCCTCCTGTTTTGGAACCAGACTTTCACCTGCAAACAACACATCAAATATCATCTCATTGACAGTTGGTACTACTGCATGAGAGCTGACAACCTCTGCTGCTGAAGCTCTAGGTGCTGTTTTCTCCACTTTATCCTCCTGTTTTGGAACCAGACTTTCACCTGCAAACAACACATCAAATATCATCTCAGTGACAGTTGGTACTACTGCATGAGAGCTGACAACCTCTGCTGCTGAAGCTCTAGGTGCTGTTTTCTCCACTTTATCCTCCTGTTTTGGAACCAGACTTTCACCTGCAAACAACACATCAAATATCATCTCAGTGACAGTTGGTACTACTGCATGGGGCTGCCAATCTCTGCTTCTGAAGCTCTAGGTGCTGTTTTCTCCACTTTATCCTCCTGTTTTGGAACCAGACTTTCACCTGCAAACAACACATCAAATATCATCTTAGTGATAGTTGGTACTACTGCATGGGGGCTGCCAATCTCTGCTGCTAGAACCGATCTTGAGCTACAAACACATCAAGTACCATCTCAGTGACTGTCAGCACACAAACCTAAGCCTGAATGAATTCACGTACCTGAGCCTCGGTGAGCTGTAGCGCATGCGCTAAGTAGAGTCTTTCAGGACCGACCATGTACTGTTGACGTTCAAACTCAGCCTCCAGTCTCTCCAACTGTTCTGGTGTGAAGATAGTTCTGACCCGCTTCGACTTGGTCGTTTTCTTGCCACTTGCCTCTCCACTGTGTGCTTGTGTTTGCTTCTCTCCTGCAAACATAAGTACATCTCAACATCAAGTCGCAGTTAGCACAACCCAAAACATGGTAGTAGAGTTTCCCACTCAAATGTGAACGACTGACAAGGGACACCTTTCACCTCGAACGCTCGGAACCACACGAAAATATGCTTAGGATATCACAACAAAACTGTGGTCTGTGCGATTTATATGCAGAACGTTGCGTTCTACCTCCAATGAGTTTTAATAGAGAGAAACAAAGTAACAAGATGTCAATAACATAGGAGGGAAATTTTACGTAATTGAGTGACGTCAGGTTGTAATTACATTTTCAATAAACATTACTAAAACCCTCTGCTTAAAGTAGTCATAACAGCGCTAAACACACATACAGAGTATCACGGTCGACGTTAATCCGGCTTTTTGGCCGTGGTCGATTGGCTGAAACAGCACTTGACGTTTCGCCAGTCTCTGTGCCGGGCATCTTCAGAAGTTGTCTCGAGCAGGGTTACTGCAGTGGGGCGGAGAGACGGGCTAAACGCCGATCGACCATGGCCAAAAAGCCGCACACATAAGACACCGAACGAATATACAGAAGTAGAGGCTCAGCTTCTATGTGACATCGCCAAAAGAACCACATAAAATGCTCCAGAATGAGTGTGGATTAGGCAGTTACAGGAACAACGCCACGCACCTCACACTATCGAAGTTCGCAGGTAGGTGACACAGCGTGCTGCCTGCTGTAGCGGTTTGTAAACATACCAACATGCTGCACGGTAGTTTGCCACTATTAAGAATTCCTTTGGCTTATGAAACCACAATAAAGAAGCTATTCTTTAGTAGTTTGTTTATGGTGTTCCACATTCCATTATAACAGTCGATGACAGCAAATAAGCTGGTGAACATATGCAACTTCAACCTTTTCGAGGGAAGTTAATGTTAGTGAGATTGAAGATGGAAACATTAAATGATAAAAAGAACAGAGGACAATATCAAAGAATTGTAGATAAAGTTAACCAAAAGTAAATACCTTATACAATGAGACAAGCATTTTATTTTGCTGTGTTTCATAACACTCAATAAAGCATTTGTAACTGCAAAGGAAGATGTTGATTTTACAGTAACTGGTTGTACAATTAAGATCATAACAAAATGAGTAATGTTGGAACTGTCAGAGTAACTGCCCTTTGCCCCATTACCTTAAAGTGAGGATAGGGTCACTGATAAATAGCAACGAGCAATACTTTTGTTTTCGTGGCCGATACGTCCCAATAACAACTTTTGAGGTTCGCACACCAGTCAGTGGTTACTAATCACAAAATAATGTAATATTTAATGCTGCATAAAATTATATCTAAGAGAATTTGGAAGTTGTGACAGTGAAATTTGGACCAGTTAAGTTATAAACTACAAAACGTTCTATATTGTTTCGAGACAACCTGTACACTACACACCTGACAGTGATCATATTAGGATATAGGATTTCGATAAAGTGGTTGAGCAATGTCCACACTTTGCCAAAGTCATGTTACGACATACCAAATCACTTTCGCATTCACAGTCACACTAATTACATTTCCAAATGATGACACAATTATGTGAATGTCATACCGTGCATTTTACCAAGCTTATACTTTGGTACAGAGTCAAGTTTGATCATGTATCTTTACATCCAACCGTTTTGACATAGAGCTTGTGACAGTGCTAGTAGACAAGTGCGGAGTTTTGCACACCGTTGTAGTTTTAATAGTCCTTTGTTATTCTAAGCACGTTTCGAGCGTTCGATGTCAAAGATCTCCCTTGTAAGTTTCAACATATCTTGACACTTTGTCCAACTACCATAATGTACACAAACTTACTAGTGCATTTTTATCACCACAGCTTGGAACACTCAAGTTTCGTACCACACTACAATTATAACATCATTGGACCATAATTTGATAAGGAATGACAGAAATAAATGAAATTAACTGATTCGTTGCTGCAGTTGTAGAAGCCAAACCGGTAAACATCACAAGGAAAGTAATTAATTTTTAGTTTTAGTTTCTGCTCCTATATTTCAATAGAACCATAAAATGTAACTTCAATGAAAACATTTAATCTAAAGCTACAAAACAGTTACCAAAATATGGTTTGTTATATTCACAAGAGTTTCCACACCCTTGCTGCTCAGTCTACTTCAACATAAACATTATCTTACTGTAGGTACAAGGGAATATAGTAGACTTTAAGTTATAGTCAAAAGTTTTGGTCGTTATGTGATGTATACATGACTTTCTCTACTCTTGTACAAACACTTATTGCTCTATCTACTTCAAGATAAACATTATCTAATTGCAGTTACAAGGGAATACAGTAGACTTTAAGTTATAGTCAAAAGTTTTGGTCGTTATGTGATGTATACATGACTTTCTCTACTCTTGTACAAACACTTATTGCTCTATCTACTTCAAGATAAACATTATCTTACTGTAGGTACAAGGGAATACAGTAGACTTTAAGTGATAGTCAAATGTTTTGGTCGTTATGTGATGTATACATGACTTTCTCTACTCTTGTACAAACACTTATTGCTCTATCTACTTCAAGATAAACATTATCTTACTGTAGGTACAAGGGAATACAGTAGACTTTAAGTGATAGTCAAATGTTTTGGTCGTTATGTGATGTATACATGACTTTCTCTACTCTTGTACAAACACTTATTGCTCTATCTACTTCAAGATAAACATTATCTAATTGCAGTTACAAGGGAATACAGTAGACTTTAAGTTATAGTCAAAAGTTTTGGTCGTTATGTGATGTATACATGACTTTCTCTACTCTTGTACAAACACTTATTGCTCTATCTACTTCAATATAAACATTATCTAATTGTAGTTACAAGGGAATACAGTAGACTTTAAGTTATAGTCAAAAGTTTTGGTCGTTATGTGATGTATACATGACTTTCTCTACTCTTGTACAAACACTTATTGCTCTATCTACTTCAAGATAAACATTATCTAATTGCAGTTACAAGGGAATACAGTAGACTTTAAGTTATAGTCAAAAGTTTTGGTCATTATGTAATGCATACATGACTTTATCTACTCTTGTACAAACACTTACTGCTCTATCTACTTCAAGATAAACGTTAGCTTATTGTAGTTACAAGGGAATATAGTAGACTTTAAGTTATAGTCAAAAGTTTTGGTCATTATGTGATGCATACCTGACTTTATCTACTCTTGTACAAACACTTATTGCTCTATTTACTTCTAGATAAACGTTACAAGGAATTCAGTAGTCTTTAAGTGATAGTCAAATGTTTTGGTAGTTATGTGATGTATACATGACTTTATCTACCCTTGTACAAACATTATTGCTCTATCTATTTCAAGATAAACATTATCTTACTGTAGGTACAAGGGAATACAGTAGACTTTAAGTGATAGTCAAATGTTTTGGTCGTTATGTGATGTATACATGACATTCTCTACTCTTGTACAAACACTTATTGCTCTATCTACTTCAAGATAAACGTTAGCTTATTGTAGTTACAAGGGAATATAGTAGACTTTAAGTTATAGTCAAAAGTTTTGGTCATTATGTGATACATACCTGACTATCTACTCTTGTACAAACACTTATTGCTCTATTTACTTATAGATAAACGTTACAAGGAATTCAGTAGTCTTTAAGTGATAGTCAAATGTTTTGGTAGTTATGTGATGTATACATGACTTTATCTACCCTTGTACAAACATTATTGCTCCATCTATTTCAAGATAAACATTATTTTACTGTAGGTACAAGGGAATACAGTAGCCTTTACGTGATAGTCAAATGTTTTGGTCCTTATGTGATGTATACATGACTTTCTATACTCTTGTACAAACACTGATAGCTCATTTTTTAAGTTAATTGATGGAAATAAATCCTTTCTCCACACTAGCCGTATATAGGCTAAGGTTTTTGATAGATAGAGTCAACATGAAAAATTCAATGCCATGGCCAGGATTTGAACCATGGATCTCCTTGTTTCCGTCCAGTCGCTCTTAACCTTTGAGCTACCATGGCCAACGTGCCGTCCTGACATTAAATTCCCCAGCTGACTCGTATATTTCGTGTTCCTCCGGGGGTTCTTATTGTACTTATAACGGAATACAGTAGATTTTAAGTGATAGTCAAATGCTTTGGTCGTTACGTGATGTACACATGACCTTCTCTACTCTTGTACAAATACTTATTGCTCTATCTACTTCAAGATAAACATTAACTTATTGTACTTACAAGGGAATACAGTAGATTTTAAGTGATAGTCAAATGTTTCTTTCACACCTCGCTGCCGGACATACGTGTGATTGTACAACAGAATGAGTACTAAAGAGTAGCCTTAGTTCTTTAAGTCATTATTCTCTCTTATTTTAATGAAAATTATTATTTGGAGCTTCCCTCACTTTGAAATCACGCCTCGCTACTGGATCAACCTGTGACTGTACAATAGAAAGAGTACTAATGAGTAGCCTTAGTTTTTGAGTCATTATTCTCTCTTATTTTAATGAAAATTAATATTTGGAGCGTCCCTCACTAAGAAAGTCACGCCTCGCTACTGGACCTACGTATGGCTGTACAATAGAAAGAGTACTAAAGAGTAGCCTTAGTTCTTTGAGTCTTTATTCTCTCTTGTTTTAATGAAAATTATTATTTGGAGCTTCCCTTACTTTGAAAGTCACGCCTCGCTACTGGGTCTACGTGTGACTGTACAATAGAAAGAGTACTAAAGAGTAGCCTTAGTTCTTTGAGTCATTATTCTCTCTTGTTTTAATGAAAATTATTATTTGGAGCTTCCCTTACTTTGAAAGTCACGCCTCGCTACTGGACCTACGTGTGACTGTATAATAGAAAGAGTACTAAAGAGTAGCCTTAGTTCTTTGAGTCATTATTCTCTCTTGTTTTCATGAAAATTATTATTTGGAGCTTCCCTCACTTTGAAAGTCACGACTCGCTACTGGATCTACTTGTGACTGTACAATAGAAAGAGTACTAAAGAGTAGCCTTAGTTCTTTGAGTCATTCTCCTCTCTTGTTTTAATGAAAATTATTATTTGGAGCTTCCCTCACTTTGAAAGTCACGACTCACTATTGGATCTACTTGTGACTGTACAATAGAAAGAGTACTAAAGAGTAGCCTTAGTTCTTTGAGTCATTATTCTGTGTTAAATTAATGAAAATTATTATTTGGAGCTTCCCTCACCTTGAAAGTCACACCTCGCTACTGATGTTATATTACCAAAAATAGAAACAACTAGGTAACAGGAAATAAGAAGCAAATTACTTTTTAAAATTGTTATTAAAATTGCCTTAACATTAGATATGTAAACAGTTGGCTTATGAATCTCACGTACCGGTGAAATGCTAATTTACAAGTGGTGTATACAATAAAATAGTTTGTTAAATATGAAGCAAAGGACCAAGTAGTATTTAATCGAAAATTTATTGTCATGTTGGCACGTTGGCCATAGTAGCTTAATGGCTTAGAGTGGCTGTACGGAAACTAGAAGATCCGTGATTCAAATCCCGTCTATAGCATTGAATTTTTCAGTCTGGTTCTGCCATTTCAAAAGACTAAGCTTTTGTCGGTCAAGTTGGAAGAACGCTGGATGACGTCATTATATGCAGTTTTCTTAACATGATTGGTTGCTACTAGGACAAGTGGATAACACAATTAGGTGTAATGCTTAAACTGCTTCTCAGCAAACGTCCAATGGTGAGGCTAGTACGTAAGTGTTCATTTAATATCAGAAAATATTGTATTTTGAAGTATTTCACAATGTTAGCATTTTGTATGTGTCAACTGTTTTACCGTTAGTGATAACGATTACGCCAGAGGGAAGGCTCCTATTGGCACTTCCACATTTGAACTAACAGGCCATCAGTCTCCTATCTCAGATTACTTATTGAGCATATCTCCACTCTCTCTCAGAAAGTGTACTTCATTAACATCTTATGTAGCCGATTTCGTCTGTAGCCCGCATTCGATATCCGTGGCCGACCTACCTGACCCAGGGTATCTTTCGGGGTTAGGCGAATGCTCGGTGGGTTAATTGCACACCGAATTTCCTGTCGCTCCATTTCATCTGCATTATAATTTCACATCATCTCTCATCTGGTGGTCTCTTTCAGTGTAGAAGTGTTGGCGGGAGTCCCGGCGGTGCATGACAGGATGATATGCTCTGAGGTAAACCTCTTTCTCCTCCGGTAGATCGGTTGCCGGCCTCCACTCCAAGCTGGGGCCCTTTCGGAACTGCCAACGAGGGACCTTTGGGGCTCGGACCGCCATACAGGGACCTTGGGGCTCGGCCTCCAGCCAGGGACCTTTGGGGCTTGGACCGCCAGCCAGGGACCTTGGGGCTCGGCCTCCAGCCAGGGACCTTTGGGGCTTGGACCGCCAGCCAGGGACCTTTGCGGCTCGGACCACCATCCAGGGACATTGGGACTCGGACAACCAGCCAGGGACCTTTGGGGCTCGGACCGCCATCCAGGAACATTTGGGGCTTGGACCGCCAGCCAGGGACCTTTGGGGCTCGGACCGCCAGCCAGGGACCTTTGGGGCTCGGACCGCCAGCCAGGGACCTTTAGGGCTTGTACCGCCAGCCAGGGACCTTTGGGGCTCGGACCGCCAGCCAGAGACCTTTGGGGCTTGTACCGCCAGCCAGGGACCTTTGGGGCTCGGACCGCCAGCCAGGGACCTTTGGGGCTCGGGCCGCCATCCAGGGACCTTTAGGGCTTGTACCGCCAGCCAGGGACCTTTGGGGCTCGGACCGCCAGCCAGGGACCTTTAGGGCTTGTACCGCCAGCCAGGGACCTTTGGGGCTCGGACCGCCAGCCAGGGACCTTTGGGGCTCGGACCGCCAGCCAGGGACCTTTAGGGCTTGTACCGCCAGCCAGGGACCTTTAGGGCTCGGACCGCCAGCCAGGGACCTTTGGGGCTCGGACCGCCAGCCAGGGACCTTTGGGGCTCGGACCGCCATCCAGGAACATTTGGGGCTTGGACCGCCATCCAGGAACATTTGGGGCTTGGACCGCCAGCCAGGGACCTTTGGGGCTTGGACCGCCAGCCAGGGACCTTTAGGGCTCGGACCGCCAGCCAGGGACCTTTAGGGCTCGGACCGCCAGCCAGGGACCTTTGGGGCTCGGACCGCCATCCAGGAACATTTGGGGCTTGGACCGCCATCCAGGAACATTTGGGGCTTGGACCGCCAGCCAGGGACCTTTGGGGCTTGGACCGCCAGCCAGGGACCTTTGGGGCTCGGACCGCCAGCCAGGGACCTTTAGGGCTTGTACCGCCAGCCAGGGACCTTTAGGGCTCGGACCGCCAGCCAGGGACCTTTGGGGCTTGGACCGCCAGCCAGGGACCTTTGGGGCTTGCACCGCCAGCCAGGGACCTTTGGGGCTCGGACCGCCATCCAGGGACCTTTGGGGCTTGGACCGCCAGCCAGGGACCTTTGGGGCTCGGACCGCCATCCAGGGACCTTTGGGATTCGGACCGCCAGCCAGGGACCTTTGGGGCTCGGACCGCCAGCCAGGGACCTTTGGGGCTCGGACCGCCATCCAGGAACATTTGGGGCTTGGACCGCCAGCCAGGGACCTTTGGGGCTCGGACCGCCAGCCAGGGACCTTTGGGGCTCGGACCGCCAGCCAGGGACATTTGGGGCTCGGACCGCCAGCCAGGGACCTTTAGGGCTTGTACCGCCAGCCAGGGACCTTTGGGGCTCGGACCGCCAGCCAGAGACCTTTGGGGCTTGTACCGCCAGCCAGGGACCTTTGGGGCTCGGACCGCCAGCCAGGGACCTTTGGGGCTCGGGCCGCCATCCAGGGACCTTTAGGGCTTGTACCGCCAGCCAGGGACCTTTGGGGCTCGGACCGCCAGCCAGGGACCTTTAGGGCTTGTACCGCCAGCCAGGGACCTTTGGGGCTCGGACCGCCAGCCAGGGACCTTTGGGGCTCGGACCGCCAGCCAGGGACCTTTAGGGCTTGTACCGCCAGCCAGGGACCTTTGGGGCTCGGACCGCCATCCAGGAACATTTGGGGCTTGGACCGCCAGCCAGGGACCTTTGGGGCTCGGACCGCCATCCAGGGACCTTTGGGGCTTAGACCGCCAGCCAGAGACCTTTGAGCCTCGGACCGCCAGCCAGGGACCTTTGGGGCTTGTACCGCCAGCCAGGAACCTTTGGGGTTCGGACCGCCAGCCAGGGACCTTTGGGGCTCGGACCGCCAGCCAGGGACCTTTGGGGCTCGGACCGCCAGCCAGGGACATTTGCGGCTCGGACCGCCAGCCAGGAACATTTTGGGCTTGGACTGCCAGCCAGGGACATTTTGGGCTTGGACCGCCAGCCAGGGACCTTTGGGGCTTGTACCGCCAGCCAGGAACCTTTGGGGTTCGGACCGCCAGCCAGGGACATTTGCGGCTCGGACCGCCAGCCAGGGACATTTTGGGCTTGGACCGCCAGCCAGGGACCTTTGGGGCTCGGACCGCCAGCCAGGGACATTTGCGGCTCGGACCGCCAGTCAGGGACATTTTGGGCTTGGACCGCCAGCCAGGGACCTTTGGGGCTCGGACCGCCAGCCAGGGACCTTTGGGGCTTGTACCGCCAGCCAGGAACCTTTGGGGTTCGGACCGCCAGCCAGGGACCTTTGGGGCTCGGACCGCCAGCCAGGAACCTTTGGGGCTCGGACCGCCAGCCAGGGACCTTTGGGGCTCGGACCGCCATCCAGGGACCTTGGGGCTCAGACCGCCAGCCAGGGACATTTGGGGCTCGGACCGCCATCCAGGGACCTTTAGGGCTCGGACCGCCAACCAGGGACCTTTGGGGCACGGACCGCCATCCAGGGACCTTTGGGACTCGAACCGCAATCCAGAGACCTTGGGGCTTGAACCTCCAGCCAGGAACATTTGGGGCTTCGGCCGCCATCCAGGGACTTTTGGGGCTCGGACCGCCAGCCAGGGCATTTGGGGCTTAGACCGCCAGCCAGGAACCTTTGGGGCTTGGACCGCGAGCCAAGGACCTTTGGCGTTTGGACCGCCAGCCAGGGTCCATTGGGACTTGGCCCGCCAGACAGGGACCTTGGTGCTCGGAATACCAGCCAGGAACCTTGGTGCTCGAACCGCTAGCCAGGGACCTTTGGGGCTTGGACCGCCAGCCAGGTACCCTTTGGGCTCGGACCGCCAGCCAGAAACCTTGGGGCTTGGACCGCCAGCCAGAAACCTTGGGGCTTGGCCCGCCAGACAGGGACCTTGGTGCTCGGCCCGCCAGACAGGGACCTTGGTGCTCGGAATACCAGCCAGAAACCTTGGGGCTTGGACCGCCAGCCAGAAACCTTGGGGCTTGGCCCGCCAGACAGGGACCTTGGTGCTCGGAATACCAGCCAGGTACCCTTTGGGCTCGGACCGCCAGCCAGAAACCTTGGGGCTTGGACCGCCAGCCAGAAACCTTGGGGCTTGGCCCGCCAGACAGGGACCTTGGTGCTCGGAATACCAGCCAGGAACCTTGGTGCTCGGACCGCTAGCCAGGGACCTTTAGGGCTTGGACCGCCAGCCAGGTACCCTTTGGGCTCGGACCGCCAGCCAGAAACCTTGGGGCTTGGACCGCCAGCCAGAAACCTTGGGGCTTGGCCCGCCAGACAGGGACCTTAGTGCTCGGACCACCAGCCAGGAACCTTGGTGCTCGGACCGCTAGCCAGGGACCTTTGAGGCTTGGACCGCCAGCCAGTGACCTTTGAGGCTTGGACCGCCAGCCAGGGACCTTCGGTGCTTGGACCACCAGACAGGGATCTTTGGGGCTCGGCTGCTGGGCTCGTTGCCGTCCCGCTGTAGGGGAGCGTGCCCGTTGTCCTGGCCTATCGGGGGAAGTCTCTATCCAAGAAAATTGTAGGGACCATGCCCTCTGTCTCCTTCGCCTAATCCTTCCTCCCGGTGTGCCCCACTTGGTGGCATAGAAACAATGGGCCCAGCATGGTGGGCTACGTACCTAATCCCCTGTGCAATGACATCGCAATCCCAATCCTTCCTCCCGGGTGTGCCTCACTTAGGGATATAGGAACAATGGACCCAGCATGGTGGCCTACGTACCGAATCCTCTCAGTAATGACATCGCATTTCCCAATCCTTCCTCCCGGGGATGCCTCACCTGGGGACATGGGAACAATGGACCCAGCCTGGTGGGCTACGTACCGAATCCCCTCCGTAATGACATCGCATTTCCCAATCCTTCCTCCCGGGGATGCCTCACCTGGGGACATGGGAACAATGGGCCCAGCATGGTGGGCTACGTACCGAATCCTCTCAGTAATGACATCGCATTTCCCAATCCTTCCTCCCGGGGATGCCTCACCTGGGGACATGGGAACAATGGACCCAGCATGGTGGGCTACGTACCGAATCCCCTCCGTAATGACATCGCATTTCCCAATCCTTCCTCCCGGGGATGCCTCACCTGGGGACATGGGAACAATGGACCCAGCATGGTGGCCTACGTACCGAATCCCCTCCGTAATGACATCGCAATCCCAATCCTTACTCCCGGGGATGCCTCACCTGGGGACATGGGAACAATGGACCCAGCATGGTGGCCTACGTACCGAATCCCCTCCGTAATGACATCGCATTTCCCAATCCTTCCTCCCGGGGATGCCTCACCTGGGGACATGGGAACAATGGACCCAGCATGGTGGCCTACGTACCGAATCCCCTCCGTAATGACATCGCAATCCCAATCCTTCCTCCCGGGGATGCCTCACCTGGGGACATGGGAACAATGGACCCAGCATGGTGGGCTACGTACCGAATCCCCTCCGTAATGACATCGCAATCCCAATCCTTACTCCCGGGGATGCCTCACCTGGGGACATGGGAACAATGGGCCCAGCATGGTGGGCTACGTACCGAATCCCCTCCGTAATCACATTGTATTTCGCAACACCACGCTATAATAAGGACATTGTCAGAAGGTTGTTTAAAGCAAAGCCTCTTTATCAATTTTAAATGTTGGGAAGGTAGAGTCACACTGAAAGGGTGAATGTTACAGACGGGATTTGAGCCAAGGAGCATCTGGCCTCGATCCAGTTGCTCTAACCATGGAGTTACCATAGCCAGCATGCCATTTTAAATTCTCCAACTGACAATGTTTGTCCCGGTAAGCCACAAGGAGTTCTGTCAATGGCGACCTACAACCTGCAAGTACTTTATAGTTCTGATCACTATTAGGTCAATTAACGAAAATTAATTATTTATTTAATGTCATGCTGGCACGTTGGCCATAGTAGCTTAATGGTTAACAGCAGCTGGACGGAGACCGGGAGATCGTGGTTCAAATCCCGGCTAGGACAGGAACTTTTAGTCTTAGTCTATTTTTCCTTATATCGTCCTAAACACGGCTCTTGTAAAAGATCAATTAATTTCCCATCTTAAATGTTAATTAACATTTTATGAAACTTTAGAACATTTTTAATAATGAATGTAATTAATTAGTGACGAAACAAAAGATACACGCGGTCAAGAGGTGAAATATAAAACTTGTATGAAAATGTAATTGTGAATAATCCGGTGCACGAGAAGAACATGTTCTCCTGTGATCGACGTGGATATTAAACTTATTAGAATAATGTCTAACAAATAAAGGAATACATTTGAGATAAAAGAGAGACTGCAACTGGAAATTCACCGATGAAGCTAGACTGAGAAAAGAGAATAGGTAAAACCGAAGAAAGTACCAGCAAATCTTTTTTAGCATCACCCGCCTCAGTTGCGTGGTGGTAGCGTGTCTGTCTCACGTTCAAGAGGTCAGGGTGAGTTACCTGCATAAGGTTTCTTTTTTCCGGAGTTTTCCCTTATCCTAGAAGACGAACGTCGGACCCTGGGCTCAATTCATTCATTCATCGTCCGAGATGACTTAATGTTAGAGGACGTACGTAAGTTACCAACATTGGCAACGTCAGCTTGTGTACCAAATATCTCCTCACTTCCTTGTCTACAGCTTCCCTTTGTGACGAAACTTTAGCCAATTGTGATCTGTAGCGCTCACATGACCTTCTCTACTCTTATTGCTCTCTCTCTCTCTCTCTCTCTCTCTCTCTCTCTCTCTCTCTCTCTCTCTCTCTCTCTCTCTCTCTCTCTCTCTCTCTCTCTCTCTCTCTCTCTCTCTCTCTCTCTCTCTCTCTCTCTCTCTCTCTCTCTCTCTCTACTTCAATATACTTAAGTGACAGTCAAATGTCATGTACAAATGAATAACGACTTGAGACAACGCAAACAAATAACAAGGAACTCTACAAAAAGAGTACCTACTTGAGATAAATTGTATGTTAGGTATACGTTTTATTTGTCATGAATGTACCTTAAATATACGCAGGTGTATTAATTAACATTGTTAGAGCCAATATTGTAAGCCATACATCTATCGTTTGTTTTATTCAGGAGATAGTTAAGGACTTGTCCCAGCGTCCCCAACGTATTTATTCTTAAATTTTTATTTTCGGCCCCATGTGGGTCTTAATTTTTGGACAACAGTTTTGTTCCTTTAACTGAAAATTGCAACTTCTATAGTAATAAACCTGTTATTATGAACATTTAGCCACATAATTAGAGTATCATTTTAAACTTGCATGCAAATTTTCATGTTGCTACAAAGAATAGTTAATTAATTATTAATTATTTTTTGTGAAAATATTGTATAAATTAAAAATGTTATACGCGTCAAAAAATTTGAGTTTTTAAGTTGAGTTCTTGTTTTTGGCTAGTACAGAGCAACTGTAAAACATCTACATTCTTGTAGCATTTGTTTTAAAATATTTTCCATGTGTTCGCGCCCAAATTTTCAAAATAAACTTTTATTATTACTTAACAGCATATAATTTTAAAACATAAGCATTAACACAAAACGTGGAATGTGAAGTTTCTTATTTACACATTATATACATATCCTGGAAGTTTCGCCAAGCTGAATGAATAACTTTGACGCGTGAGGCATTTTGTATACTGACAAGTGTTTCTCAGAAAATTAACTTTAAAGTAATGATTGCTAAAGGTCTCTTTAAATTGTCACGTGATGGTAAATATAGCATGCCATCTATTACTACAATCCCTAAGCTACCAAAAATACCAAAAAAGAAAATTCCATGAATTTCAGCATTTTCGGCAAATTTTAAGTGTAGCCTTGCTTAAGTGTACAAAATTGGCCAATCAACTATGAAGAAATAATTAAAAACACTTGAAGGCGTTTGCACACTTTACTCTTCCATCAACTGTAAGAGTAATTCTGTATATATGTAAATTATTGTATCATATAATTGATAAGATAATATAGAAACATATACAAAAATAAAATAAATTAATAATGAACAAAGACGACTACAGAAAATGAGAAATTGTATGTAAAATTGTAGACAATATGTAAAATCCGTGTAATGTTACTATATGTAACGGGGCATCGTGATTCAAGTAATAAAACTAATAAAAAAAAGCTCCCTTAACGTAATAATAACGTAATTAATAATAATAATAATAATAATAATAATAATAATAATAATAATAATAATAATAATAATAATAATAATAATAATAATAATAATAATAATAATAATAATAATAATAATAATAATAATAATAATAATAATAATAATAATAATAATAATAATAATAATAATAATAATAATAATAATAATAATAATAATAATAATAATAATAATAATAATAATAATAATAATAATAATAATAATAATAGTGAGTGACAAATGCAAGGGCCGAAATATTAAACAAATATTATTGTCGTGCACTGTACAGTTGTACAGTCCAGTGTACAAAGCCTTCATTTGTTAGTGTTTTGCTTTTCCTGCAATTGTTTACAGTTTGTCAACTGTTTCATGCGATGTCACATGTCTGGATGTTCTACGTAAATACTGTTTTAGGACATCGTTAAACTAGAACTACATCAACTGTACAACTCAAAAGCACCTTCCAAGATACAACACAAACTCTTCTACCCCAAACTACCCTTTAGATGGAACATTTTTGTTGCGAAACATTTAGATTTCATGAAAAATGGTTGTAACAGTTTTAATTATAATGCCATACCTATTATGTGTAAAATATGTTTATGACAAAACGTATATCTTCAATTTACTGGGAATGTTTATTCTCAATGACTTTTGTATAACTGATAAACTGTAAGAGATAGACAAAATATTACTACACAACAAATGTATATCTTGAATTTTCTGTGAATGTACTCAGAAGTTCTCTTTATTCTGAATGACTTTTGTATAACTGATAAACTGTAAGAGATAGACAAAATATTACTACACAACAAATGTATATCTTGAATTTTCTGTGAATGTTCTCAGAAGTTCTCTTTATTCTGAATGACTTTTGTATAACTGATAAACTGTAAGAGATAGACAAAATATTACTACACAACAAATGTATATCTTGAATTTTCTGTGAATGTACTCAGAAGTTCTCTTTATTCTGAATGACTTTTGTATAACTGATAAACTGTAAGAGATAGACAAAATATTACTACACAACAAATGTATATCTTGAATTTTCTGTGAATGTACTCAGAAGTTCTCTTTATTCTGAATGACTTTTGTATAACTGATAAACTGTGAGAGATAGACAAAATATTACTACACAACAAATGTATATCTTGAATTTTCTGTGAATGTACTCAGAAGTTCTCTTTATTCTGAATGACTTTTGTGTAACTGATAAACTGTAAGAGATAGACAAAATATTACTACACAACAAATGTATATCTTGAATTTTCTGCGAATGTACTCAGAAGTTCTCTTTATTCTGAATGACTTTTGTATAACTGATAAACTGTAAGAGATAGACAAAATATTACTACATATCAAATGTATATCTTGAATTTTCTGTGAATGTACTCAGAAGTTCTCTTTATTCTGAATGACTTTTGTATAACTGATAAACTGTAAGAGATAGACAAAATATTACTACACAACAAATGTATATCTTGAATTTTCTGTCAATGTACTCAGAAGTTCTCTTTATTCTGAATGACTTTTGTATAACTGATAAACTGTAAGAGATAGACAAAATATTACTACACAACAAATGTATATCTTGAATTTTCTGCGAATGTACTCAGAAGTTCTCTTTATTCTGAATGACTTTTGTATAACTGATAAACTGTAAGAGATAGACAAAATATTACTACATATCAAATGTATATCTTGAATTTTCTGTGAATGTACTCAGAAGTTCTCTTTATTCTGAATGACTTTTGTATAACTGATAAACTGTAAGAGATAGACAAAATATTACTACACAACAAATGTATATCTTGAATTTTCTGTGAATGTACTCAGAAGTTCTCTTTATTCTGAATGACTTTTGTATAACTGATAAACTGTAAGAGATAGACAAAATATTACTACACAACAAATGTATATCTTGAATTTTCTGCGAATGTACTCAGAAGTTCTCTTTATTCTGAATGACTTTTGTATAACTGATAAACTGTAAGAGATAGACAAAATATTACTACATATCAAATGTATATCTTGAATTTTCTGCGAATGTACTCAGAAGTTCTCTTTATTCTGAATGACTTTTGTATAACTGATAAACTGTAAGAGATAGACAAAATATTACTACACAACAAATGTATATCTTGAATTTTCTGTGAATGTACTCAGAAGTTCTCTTTATTCCGAATGACTTTTGTATAACTGATAAACTGTAAGAGATAGACAAAATATTACTACACAACAAATGTATATCTTGAATTTTCTGTGAATGTACTCAGAAGTTCTCTTTATTCTCAATGACTTTTGTATAACTGATAAACTGTAAGAGATAGACAAAATATTACTACACAACAAATGTATATCTTGTTAAAACATACAACTTATATCAAATAAACTTTGTGTAGAGTTGACCATTTCGGAGATGTTCCTTTTTATTTGTTTAAATTTTCCAATTCTTATACCTTTCTCAAGTCGTTTTCCATTTGTACATAGAACGACATTACAAAACATTTGACTATCACTTAAAGTCTACTGTAACTACAATAAGATAAATAAGTGTATAGAAAGTCACGTTGAGTGAAACACGTGACACTTAGTAGACAAAAATATCTGTTTAGAAGTACATAGATATCTACAATGCAATAACTAGAGCTAGGAAGTTGAGGGAAACCCCTTTTTTCTCATATTGGCTGAAGTTGCGGCCTAATGGAGAACTCTATTTGCTCCCTTTTGGTGTTTTAGGACGTTTGCTTCGATTAACACTTTTTGTTTTTTGAACTTTTAGCTTCTTTTGACTATCAATTTTTCTGTTCAACAGAGTGTAGCGTAATTAAGTAATACAAAGTCCTAGGATTAGCTACAGCATATCTGTCATTAGCTGTAGCACTATCTAATGTCACGTTACTCTTTTCCATAAGATGTCACTAATTTCAAGTACTTATGTACCACCCTATGTCTTACATATCACTTGAATATCCTATTGAAAATTAATTTATTAGCTTATAGCTATTACTTTCTGCAAACTTTAGGTCCTTTTTAGACAATTTATGGTTCTCAACTTCCTTCTCCTAGTTATTATTAAACAAATGTTATCTACGGATTGTGTTGCTTTAATAAATGTCCCTCTGATTGTTGTCCACATAAACATTTGTACATTTTGTCCAAGAAAATTGAGAAATGTAAACAATTTTGTTCATAATAAACTTACAAAAAAACTTGATTCATTCTACAGTTGGTGTATTTAAAGTAGGGATTTTCCAAGTTGTTTGACATCTTGTCTTAACCATAAATTGCCCCTCATAGCTACATAAAAGTAAACGACACGTATTTACTTCTGATAAATAACGTCTACGTACACAGAGGGCTCTCGGATACCTGAAGGGCTTAGTAAAAATGCTAAAGTAGGATGTGGGATTCTCTCACTCCATGAATGCCATTCTTCCATGTTCAAACTTGCTTTCAAGTTGAATTATTAGCAATTCGTGCAACAACTTTCAGTGGTTCACAAGTAGCAATTGCAGCTTTGAAAGATATCAAAAACAGCAGTCCTTGCAGCTGAAATAAGGAATCAATTTGCTATCTGTGTATTTCATGAGTCAGAGGGCACGTGGGGATTGCGAATTCACATCTCACTCTATGCCCTATTTCTTGTGTGAGGCAAACATCATTGGTTAAAAAGTGATTGTGGAGCTTTGACTAAGGATTTGTATTTCTCTACGGTTTCTGACAGACATAAATGTAACTATGTTCTCACTCAATTCTTAACTGGACATGGCAAATTTTCAGCTTACTTATTTCAATTCAAAATCAAATCCACATCTGATTGTATTTGTGGAAATCATCTTCAAGATGTCCCTCACATTTTATTTGATTGCCCGTTTTTCGTTTTGAAAAATATGAACTTGAATTATTGCTTCAATCCTTAGGTTACACTTTCGCAAAACCACTTACACATATTTTGATGAATTACAAAACTTATCAATATTTCATGGCTTTCTTAAACACAATATTTCTTAAGCTAAATGATTCATCTTGATGTTTACTGTTTGTCAGCTCGATGTTGTATTTTGTTATGTTTTTGTAAATCGTATTATATTCATATACCTATTTGTAAACTATATTCCTAATATACCTTGGGGTAAAATAGGAATAAAACAATGAATAATAAATAAACACCTAGGTACATTTTTTCTACAATAATTAGACGTTGATATGGAACATGTGATATGATACCGTAAAACCTTAAGTTATTTCATGTGAACCGTGTAGAGTAATGTTAGATACAAGACAAGTAAACGTATACCTCTTTGTGTGGACAAATGAATAACGACTTGACAAAAGTATAACTATTGCAACATTTAAACAAATAACAAGAAATATCTCGGAAATGATTCACTACACAAAAAATATGCCTATTTGATATAAATTGTATGTTTTAACAAGATGTAACTACATTTGTTGTGTAGTAATATTTTTGTTTGTCTCTTACAGTTTGCCAATTAAGTACTGCTGAGGACTTTACCAGAAAATTCCACATGTACATTTGTCATCAAATTATCTTAAAGCACATGTTGGAACAAATGAAAGCCCTTAACGTGTTACAATCACAGCAGTTTTGTTCCCAAACATAATTTGTTTTTGTACTGCCTACTTTTAACCAAACATGACAAATGTCACCCAAACACACACGACCTGATGAGAAACAAAAGAACAAAGACACATCTGCAATGGCAAACAAGTGAACAAAATATCTAATGCTACTGAAATCTCTTACAGTCGACCAAAAGTTTAAAATTAAACAGCGAAAACTTGTCAAGTTATTGAAACAAAATTTCAGATCAGCTTTTGTCCCTCAAGTGAATATAGGATCAGAGGCCATTAGAAACACAAACTGTCTAACACGTTACATGTTTTGGCCTTCCTTAAACACTTAGCCGTTTCCAAGATATTGCTATGTTTACAATAACCCAATACTTATACTTGTCGCGAATATTAAATCGTTATTCACTTTTATCTCTCGTACACACAAAGACATGACAAAACATTTGACTGTCACTTAGAGTCTACTGTAACTACAATACGATAATGTTTATATTGAAGTAGATAGAGCAATAAGAGTAGAGAAATTCATGTGAGGGTAACACATCAGATTTTTGAGGCTGTATTGGAAAGGTGTTTGTATCGCATTTGTTTTTGAAATGTCAAGTCGCCATTGTTTCGTGTTTAGCGATTGCATGGGTTTCAATTGTTAAACATTTGACTATCACTTCAGAAAGTTGTATCTTCAACGAAATGTGTAATTATTACTGTAAACATTGTTCTCCATGAATATAAAGTAAATAGAAAATAAAAACGTTTTGTAAGTGCACCTTACACAAGAGTGGATCTGCTAATACGTTACAGGAAGTGTTCTCAGGGGTAGACAGGTTATTGGTTGTACAACATTTCCAGAAGTCGTTTGTGTTCGCTCTAACTTTAAGTCGGTGGCTATTTGTTTTGAAATGCTGTAGAAGTTCATGTATTCATGATAGAAGTCGGTTTATTGAGCAATTGCGATATCGAACACTAACCTAGTGTTTGGCTAGCACTATAAAAAGTGTTGAGTGTTTGACATAGGGGATTTAAACATATGGTATTTGAAAACTGACCTTGATGATGTGCCTTGTCGCCAAGACCGAGGATGGCGTCTATGGTAAAGGACTTGCCCGATGTGGCTGCCGTGGTCGTGACCGGAGGACTGGGTGCCGTGTACCTCTGGTGGTGATGATGCTGTTGCTGTCTCAGGTCCAGCAGATGAGAGAAGCTGGGGTATCCCAACATCATGTTGACTTGACTGCATCAGAGGTCGGAGTCTACTGCTAGCAGCTCTTGCAGGATCAATCCAATTGGTCACCTCCCTCGTCTGTCATTGGTGGAGGCGTGGCTGAGGGAGGGCGGGGCCTCAGCTAATCATTAGCTTCCCTCTCAGTATGCTGTGGGGTGGGGTGGGGGTTCAAGCCTAGGGATACAGTAGCAACTGGGCTTAGTCTTGGGTCTCAGTGGCGGCTCGTGTCCCAGTTTTAGCTTGTGCTCAAGTGTTCGATTATATTGGTAGCTCGTATCCGAGTCTTAGCTTGTGCTCAAGTGTTCAATTATATTGGTAGCTTGTATACAGGTCTGGGGTCACAGTGGCGACTCGTATCCGAGTTTTAGCTTGTGCCCAAGTGTTCAATTATATTGGTAGCTTGTATACAGGTCTGGGGTCACAGTGGCGACTCGTATCCGAGTTTTAGCTTGTGCCCAAGTGTTCAATTATATTGGTAGCTTGTATACAGGTCTGGGGTCACAGTGGTGGCTCGTATCCGACTTTTAGCTTGTGCCCAAGTGTTCAATTATATTGGTGGCTGGTGTACAGGTCTGGGGTCACAGTGGTGGCTCGTATCCGAGTTTTAGCTTGTGCCCAAGTGTTCAATTATATTGGTAGCTTGTGTACAGGTCTGGCGTCACAGTGGTGGCTCGTATCCGAGTTTGAGCTTGTGCCCAAGTGTTCAATTATATTGGTAGCTTGTATACAGGTCTGGGGTCACAGTGGTGGCTCGTATCCGAGTTTTAGCTTGTGCCCAAGTGTTCAATTATATTGGTAGCTTGTATACAGGTCTGGGGTCACAGTGGTGGCTCGTATCCGACTTTTAGCTTGTCCCCAAGTGTTCGATTATATTGGTAGCTTGTGTACAGGTCTGGGGTCACAGTGGCGGCTCGTATCCGAGTTTTAGCTTGTGCTCAAGTGTTCGATTATATTGGTAGCTTGTGTACAGGTCTGGGGTCACAGTGGTTGCTCGTATCCGAGTCTTAGCTTGTGCTCAAGTGTTCGATTATATTGGTAGCTTGTGTACAGGTCTGGGGTCACAGTGGCGGCTCGTATCCGAGTCATAGCTTGTGTTCAAGTGTTCAATTAAATTGGTAGCTGGTGTACAGGTCTGGGGTCACTGTGGCGGCTCGCATCTCGTTAATGATATTTGAACCCCGATGATTGCAGTACTTATGTCTGGATGCTAATAGAAAATAGTCATAGCTTGTGCTCAAGTGTTCAATTATATTGGTAGCTTGTGCCCAAGTGTTCGATTATATTGGTAGCTTGTATACAGGTCTGGGGTCACAGTGGTGGCTCTTATCCGAGTCTTAGCTTGTGCTCAAGTGTTCAATTATAATGGTAGCTTGTGTACAGGTCTGGACTCACAGTGGTGGCTCGTATCCGAGTCTTAGCTTGTGCTCAAGTGTTCAATTATAATGGTAGCTTGTGTACAGGTCTGGAGTCACATTGGCGATTCGTGTCCGAGTCTTAGCTTGTGCTCAATTTGTTCGATTAAATGGTAGCTTGTGTACAGGTCTGGAGTCACAGTGGCGGCTCGTGTCCTAGTCTAAGCTTGTGCTCAAGTGTTCGTTTATACTAGTGGCTTGTATTCAATTTGGGTTGTATTGGCGGCTAGTGCTCAAGACTTGGGTTATAGTGGCGGCTAGTGTTCAAGACTTGGGTTACAGTGGCCGCTAGTATTCAAGACTTGGGTTATTGTGGCGGTTAGTTTTCAATACTTGGGTTATAGCGGCGGCTAGTATTCAAGACTTGGGTTATAGTGGCGGCTAGTGTTCAAGACTTTGGTTGTAGTGGCGGCTAGTATTCAAGACTTGGGTTATTGTGACGGTTAGTTTTCAATACTTGGGTTATAGCGGCGGCTAGTATTCAAAACTTGGGTTATATACGGCTGCGCCGTGGCTCAGTGGTTAGACCGTTTGGCTCTCACCAAGGCGGCCCGGGTTCGATCCCAGGCGACCGGAAAGTGAAATTTGTGGTGGACAATACGGCGCTGGGGTGGGTTTTCTCCGGGATCTCCGGTTTCTCCCGAGATCTCATTCCACCGGTGCTCCATCTTCATCTCATGTATCATCAGTGTCATCGCCTGCGGTGCCATATGTAGTAAAAGCGGGCGTTAAACACTACATATTTTACACACTTGGGTTATAGCGGCGGCTAGTTCTCATGACTTGGGTTATAGTGGCGGCTAGTGCTCAAGACTTGGGTTATAGTGGCGGCTAATGCTCAAGACTTGGGTTATAGCGGCGGCTAGTTCTCAAGATTTGGGTTATAGTGGCGGCTAGTTCTCAAGACTTGGGTTATAGGGGCGGCTAATGCTCAAGACTAGGGTTATAGCGGCGGCTAGTATTCAAGCCTTGGGTTATAGTGGCGGCTAGTTCTCAAGACTTGGGTTATAGTGGCGGCTAATGCTCAAGACTTGGGTTATAGCGGCGGCTAGTTGTCAAGATTTGGGTTATAGTGGCGGCTAGTTCTCAAGACTTGGGTTATAGGGGCGGCTAATGCGCAAGACTTGGGTTATAGCGGCGGCTAGTATTCAAGCCTTGGGTTATAGTGGCGGCTAGTTCTCAAGACTTGGGTTATAGTGGCGGCTAATTCTCAACACTTGGTTTATAGTGGCGGCTGGTGCTCAAGACTAGGGTTATAGTGGCGGCTAGTGCTCAAGACTTTGGTTATAGTGGCGGTTAGTTCTCAAGACTTGGGTTATAGTGGCGGCTAGTGCTCAAGACTTGTGTTATAGCGGCGAATAGCGTTTAAGACTTGGGTTATAGTGGTGGCTAGTGTTCAAGACTTGGGTTGTACTGGCGGCTAGTGCTCAAGACTTGGATTATAGTGGCGGCTAGTGTTCAAGACTTGGGTTATAGCGACGGCTAGTGTTAAAGACTTGGGTTATACTGGCAGCTAATGTTCAAGACGGGTTATGGCGATGGCTAGTGCACAAGAATTGGGTTATAGTGGCGGCTAGTGCTCAAGACTTGGGTTATAGTGGCGGCTTGTGTTCAAGACTTGGGTTATAGTGGCGGCTAGTGTTCCAGAAATGGGTTATAATGGTGGGTAGTGTTCAATTATTTGGTTTTTGTTGTAGCTATTGTTCAAGACTTGGGTTATAGTGATGGCTAGTGTTTAATTATTTGGTTGGAGTGGCGGCTGGTGTTCAAGATTTGGATTATAGTGGCGCTTGTGTTCCATAACTTGTTTTTTATTGGCGATTTGTGTTCAATTCTTGAGCTGTAGTGGCGGCTTGTGATCAAATTTTAGGTTTCAGTAGCGGCTCTAGTTAAAGTGTTGATTAGAATGGTGATTTGTATTTATGTGTTGAATAACAGCAACGGTTCCTGTCTCACGATGTAGTGGCTGTTATTTTTCGAGTTTAGAGTTACAGTGGCGGCTTGTGTACTATTCCTCTGCTATAGTAGCCTCTTGTGTACGAGGGTCGTGTTGCAGTATAGGTCTGACTTTTATTGTTAGATCACAGTGGCTTTTTTACGATCGAATATTGCGTTAGATTATTGCTAAATGTTGCAAAGTAAGCAACCGAGATTTTGAAACAGTCCAGAGTCAGGGCTGGAGTCCTTGTCAGTGAAGGACTGGGCTCGTCAAATAGTTGGAGTAAAGGTAGTTCAAAAGTTCGTAGCTCTTAGTGTCGTCAAAAGTTAATAGTCTCTGCACGTAGTCAAGGCATCGCTACATAATTGTCTATAGACACATACGTCGTTGTCCAAACATATTGGACAGTTGCCTTTGTTTATAGCTCAGGTCGGCTTTAGTTTAGCTACTATTTAACTGTTGATAAATAGCAAGCTGGTCAAATCAGACGAATATTTCGGAAAGCATTACTGCTCAGTGTGAACCTTCCAATTTGCATATAACTTTAATGTAAATAAACCAAACTAAGAGCTATGTTAAAGAAAAGGCAAATATAACGAACACTGAAAGGTTCTTTTAGATTTTCTTCATTACTAAGGTCCGAACTCAAGCCTCAAAACCTACAAACCATCCATAGAAGAGTCTTAAGCACAAACCTTCATAAGTTTACATTTTCTTTTTACGTTTTCTATTCCCTATCTGCTACTTACAACAAGTATTCTATTTTACTCTAACATTCAACACCAAGACACCAGAAATACATTTTGTTCGATTCCTTGAGCATAAACAAAACACAAGTCTTTATTAAATATCTTTTCCTTTTCTTCCTCTTAGCGACGCTGACAATTGCAGAACGATAGGAGCGCCCCACACAATCTGCGATCATTAACCGAGGCACCCATACAGACGTGTGCACGAAACGCCAGTTACAAACCAAAAAATGTTCACCCTAAGTAATTCACTTAAAATACACTTACTTTACCACATCTTAATGACAAGTCAAATGAATACCTTGAAACTTCTGAAAATACCTTCAAAACTACATTTCATTTCCTTAATTTATATCCTCCAACGTTAAGTCATATCGGACGATGAATGAAATGATGTTCAAATAAGTACAGGGTACATAGAGCTTAGAGTTATCAGACATTCATCTTTCAGAATAAGAGAAAACCTACAACGTTAAGTCATATCGGACGATGAATGAAATGATGTTCAAATAAGTACAGGGTACATAGAGCTTAGAGTTACCAGACATTCATCTTTCAGGACAAGAGAAAACCTCCAACGTTAAGTCATATCGGACAATGAATGAAATGATGTTCAAATGAGTACAGGGTACATAGAGCTTATAGTAACCAGACATTCATCTTTCAGGATAAGAGAAAACCTCCAACGTTAAGTCATGTCAGACGATGAATGAAATGATGTTTAAATGAGTACAGGGTACATAGAGCTTAGAGTTACCAGACATTCATCTTTCAGGATAAGAGAAAACCTACAACGTTAAGTCATATCGGACGAAGAATGAAATGATCTTCAAATGAGTACAGGGTACATAGAGCTTAGATTTACCAGACATTCATCTTTCAGGATAAGAGAAAACCTCCAACGTTAAGACATATCGGACGATGAATGAAATGATGTTCAAATGAGTACAGGGTACATAGAGCTTAGAGTTATCAGACATTCATCTTTCAGGATAAGAGAAAACCAACGTTAAGACATATCGGACGATGAATGAAATGATGTTCAAATGAGTACAGGGTACATAGAGCTTAGAGTTACCAGACATTCGTCTTTCAGGATAAGAGAAAACCTCCAACGTTAAGACATATCGGACGATGAATGAAATGATGTTCAAATGAGTACAGGGTACATAGAGCTTAGAGTTACCAGACATTCATCTTTCAGGATAAGAGAAAACCTCCAACGTTAAGTTATATCGGACGATGAATGAAATGATGTTCAAATAAGTACAGGGTACATAGAGCTTAGTATTACCAGACATTCATCTTTCAGGATAAGAGAAAACCTCCAACGTTAAGACATATCGGACGATGAATGAAATGATGTTCAAATGAGTACAGGGTACATAGAGCTTAGAGTTACCAGACATTCATCTTTCAGGATAAGAGAAAACCTCCAACGTTAAGACATATCGGACGATGAATGAAATGATGTTCAAATGAGTACAGGGTACATAGAGCTTAGAGTTACCAGACATTCATCTTTCAGGATAAGAGAAAACCTCCAACGTTAAGTTATATCGGACGATGAATGAAATGATGTCCAAATGAGTACAGGGTACATAGAGCTTAGAGTTACCAGACATTCATCTTTCAGGATAAGAGAAAACCTCCAACGTTAAGTTATATCGGACGATGAATGAAATGATGTTTACTGTTCGGCCGTTCTATCTCCGGCTCTGACATTTCTCGAGAGGGGGAAGCAGGCTGTTGCCAGTTCTTTAGCGGGTATTTCAAGCAGAGGAATAATGCGTATTTTAAATATTTCAGTACTTGCATACTACACGAACCAGGAGCCATATTATTACAATAGCGATAATAATAGGACTTACGAACATTAAAAATCGGAAGTCACGCACGCAAAATATCAGCAAAGAAAGCTTACCAGCGCAAGCAGCTAAAAGCACGTGGCTAAAACAAACTTAACCTGGCAACTCAGTGTTGGGTTCGGGAGTCACGCATAGCAGCGACAATGCTGATTGGCGCTAGCAGACAGTTTTAACTTCCTGACCACGACACCGTATGTAGATATTCCCAGTACCACCAATAGATGCTGTTAGTGTGTGTGTGAAAGTTGTGAACGAAATATTCGAATAGAGTGGTGTTGTAATAAATATCTTGCATGATAATGAAATTGTAAGTTGTATTTCAGTGTTTTAAAGCTAATATAGTCCTATATTTTCATTCTAAAGATAATTTTGAGGATATGTTTTCAATTGCTCATTGTTGGTACTATTAACCTCCCCCCTCCACCTCTTGCAATCGCAAAACGTCAGAGCCGGAGATACAACGGGTGGACTATAAATGAGTACAGGATACATAGAGCTTAGAGTTATCAGACATTCATCTTTCAGGATAAGAGAAAACCCTCAAAGTTAAGTCATATCGGACGATGAATGAAATGATGTTCAACTAAGTACAGGATACATAGAGCTTAGAGTTGCCACACATTGTTCTTTCAGGATAAGAGAAAACCTTCAACGTAAAGTCATA
Organism: Mantis religiosa; assembly: GCA_030765055.1. Taxonomy (NCBI): domain Eukaryota; kingdom Metazoa; phylum Arthropoda; class Insecta; order Mantodea; family Mantidae; genus Mantis; species Mantis religiosa. Next base: position 4,093,294 of record CM060958.1, read on the forward strand.
TCGGACGACGAATGAAATGATGTTCAACTAAGTACAGGATACATAGAGCTTAGAGTTGCCACACATTGTTCTTTCAGGATAAGAGAAAACCTTCAACGTAAAGTCATATCGGACGACGAATGAAATGATGTTCAACTAAGTACAGGATACATAGAGCTTAGAGTTGCCACACATTGTTCTTTCAGGATAAGAGAAAACCCTCAACGTTAAGTCATATCGGACGATGAATGAAATGATGTTCAACTAAGTACAGGGTACATAGAGCTTAGAGTTACCACACATTGTTCTTTCAGGATAAAAGAAAACCCTCAACGTTAAGTCATATCGGACGACGAATGAAATGATGTTCAACTAAGTACAGGATACATAGAGCTTAGAGTTGCCACACATTGTTCTTTCAGGATAAGAGAAAACCTTCAACGTAAAGTCATATCGGACGATGAATGAAATGATGTTCAAATAAGTACAGGATACATAGAGCTTAGAGTTGCCACACATTGTTCTTTCAGGATAAAAGAAAACCCTCAACGTTAAGTCATATCGGACGACGAATGAAATGATGTTCAACTAAGTACAGGATACATAGAGCTTAGAGTTGCCACACATTGTTCTTTCAGGATAAGAGAAAACCCTCAACGTTAAGTCATATCGGACGATGAATGAAATGATGTTCAACTAAGTACAGGGTACATAGAGCTTAGAGTTACCACACATTGTTCTTTCAGGATAAAAGAAAACCCTCAACGTTAAGTCATATCGGACGACGAATGAAATGATGTTCAACTAAGTACAGGATACATAGAGCTTAGAGTTGCCACACATTGTTCTTTCAGGATAAGAGAAAACCTTCAACGTAAAGTCATATCGGACGACGAATGAAATGATGTTCAACTAAGTACAGGATACATAGAGCTTAGAGTTGCCACACATTGTTCTTTCAGGATAAGAGAAAACCCTCAACGTTAAGTCATATCGGACGACGAATGAAATGATGTTCAAATAAGTACAGAGTACATAGAGCTTAGAGTTGCCACACATTGTTCTTTCAGGATAAGAGAAAACCCTCAACGTTAAGTCATATCGGACGATGAATGAAATGATGTTCAACTAAGTACAGGGTACATAGAGCTTAGAGTTACCACACATTGTTCTTTCAGGATAAGAGAAAACCCTCAACGTTAAGTCATATCGGACGACGAATGAAATGATGTTCAACTAAGTACAGGATACATAGAGCTTAGAGTTGCCACACATTGTTCTTTCAGGATAAGAGAAAGGCCTCAACGTTAAGTCATATCGGACGATGAATGAAATGATGTTCAACTAAGTACAGGGTACATAGAGCTTAGAGTTGCCACACATTGTTCTTTCAGGATAAGAGAAAACCTTCAACGTAAAGTCATATCGGACGACGAATGAAATGATGTTCAACTAAGTACAGGGTACATAGGCTTAGAGTTGCCACACATTGTTCTTTCAGGATAAGAGAAAACCTTCAACGTAAAGTCATATCGGACGACGAATGAAATGATGTTCAACTAAGTACAGGATACATAGAGCTTAGAGTTGCCACACATTGTTCTTTCAGGATAAGAGAAAACCCTCAACGTTAAGTCATATCGGACGACGAATGAAATGATGTTCAAATAAGTACAGAGTACATAGAGCTTAGAGTTGCCACACATTGTTCTTTCAGGATAAGAGAAAACCCTCAACGTTAAGTCATATCGGACGATGAATGAAATGATGTTCAACTAAGTACAGGGTACATAGAGCTTAGAGTTACCACACATTGTTCTTTCAGGATAAGAGAAAACCCTCAACGTTAAGTCATATCGGACGACGAATGAAATGATGTTCAACTAAGTACAGGATACATAGAGCTTAGAGTTGCCACACATTGTTCTTTCAGGATAAGAGAAAACCTTCAACGTAAAGTCATATCGGACGACGAATGAAATGATGTTCAACTAAGTACAGGATACATAGAGCTTAGAGTTGCCACACATTGTTCTTTCAGGATAAGAGAAAACCCTCAACGTTAAGTCATATCGGACGACGAATGAAATGATGTTCAACTAAGTACAGGATACATAGAGCTTAGAGTTGCCACATATTGTTCTTTCAGGATAAGAGAAAACCCTCAACGTTAAGTCATATCGGACGATGAATGAAATGATGCTCAACTAAGTACAGGGTACATAGAGCTTAGAGTTGCCACACATTGTTCTTTCAGGATAAGAGAAAACCCTCAACGTTAAGTCATATCGGACGATGAATGAAATGATGTTCAACTAAGTACAGGGTACATAGAGCTTAGAGTTACCACAAATTGTTCTTTCAGGATAAGAGAAAACCTTCAACGTAAAGTCATATCGGACGACGAATGAAATGATGTTCAAATAAGTACAGAGTACATAGAGCTTAGAGTTACCAGACATTCATCTTTCAGGATGAGCGGACTCCTTATGTAGCTCTGAAGGAGCTCAGGACCTCTTGAACAGAAGACAGATGTTTATTTCCTTGTATTAAAAGGGCCCCGCAACACGTAAGTTCAGGATGAAGTTGTTGTGACATTTTGGAAACTTGTAGCCCCAACTGTTTTGAAGGAAGTGTTGTATTTACGTCAGAGCAAGTTTTTTCAAATACCAAGCAAAATGTTGACGTCTCCTGAAATGAAAATGAGGTAGGTATAGTGAACATCTGTGTATCTGAACGAGTAAACAAAAACATTGGAATATAAACAAACTACCAAATACAAAGCTTTGAATGTGTTTTATTTTCTAGAAATGACCGTAATCAATTTAATTAAAGTATAGTGCATATTTACCACGTTTCATTAAACAAGTGAAATGTACATCCCGAATTATTTGGGAAATTCCGGGTTAGTACACTTAATTCTGAATCACCGTAGCAAAATGACTAATACATGTATATTATAGACAAAATCTCATTATACAACAAATGTACATCCCGAATTATTTGGGAAATTCCGGGTTGGTACTCTTAATTCTGTATCACTGTAGCAAAATAACTAATACATGTATATTATAGACAAAATCTCATTACACAACAAATGTACATCCCGAATTATTTGGGAAATTCCGGGTTAGTACCCTTAATTCTGCATCACTGTAGCAAAATAACTAATACATGTATAATATAGACAAAATCTCATTACACAACAAATATACATCCCGAATTATTTGGGAAATTCCGGGTTAGTACCCTTAATTCTGCATCACTGTAGCAAAATAACTAATACATGTATAATATAGACAAAATCTCTTTACACAACAAATGTACTTCCCGAATTATTTGGGAAATTCCGGGTTAGTACCCTTAATTCTGCATCACCGTAGCAAAATAACTAATACGTGTATATTATAGACAAAATCTCATTATACAACAAATGTACTTCCCGAATTATTTGGGAAATTCCGGGTTAGTACTCTTAATTCTGCATCACCGTAGCAAAATAACTAATACGTGTATATTATAGACAAAATCTCATTACACAACAAATCTACTTCCCGAATTATTTGGGAAATTCCGGGTTAGTACCCCTAATTCTGCATCACTGTAGCAAAATAACTAATACATGTATATTATAGACAAAATCTCATTACACAACAAATGTACATCCCGAATTATTTGGGAAATTCCGGGTTAGTACCCTTAATTCTGCATCACTGTAGCAAAATAACTAATACGTGTATATTATAGCCAAAATCTCATTACACAACAAATGTACATCCCGAATTATTTGGGAAATTCCGGGTTAGTACCCTTAATTCTGCATCACTCTAGCAAAATAACTAATACGTGTATATTATAGCCAAAATCTCATTACACAACAAATGTACATCCCGAATTATTTGGGAAATTACGGGTTAGTACCCTTAATTCTGCATCACCGTAGCAAAATAACTAATACGTGTATATTATAGCCAAAGTCTCATTATACAACAAATGTACATCCCGAATTATTTGGGAAATTACGGGTTAGTACCCTTAATTCTGCATCACTCTAGCAAAATAACTAATACGTGTATATTATAGCCAAAATCTCATTACACAACAAATGTACATCCCGAATTATTTGGGAAATTCCGGGTTAGTACCCTTAATTCTGCATCACTCTAGCAAAATAACTAATACGTGTATATTATAGCCAAAATCTCATTACACAACAAATGTACATCCCGAATTATTTGGGAAATTACGGGTTAGTACCCTTAATTCTGCATCACCGTAGCAAAATAACTAACACGTGTATATTATAGACAAAATCTCATTACACAACAAATGTACATCCCGAATTATTTGGGAAATTACGGGTTAGTACCCTTAATTCTGCATCACTGTAGCAAAATAACTAATACATGTATATTATAGCCAAAGTCTCATTATACAACAAATGTACATCCCGAATTATTTGGGAAATTCCGGCTTAGTACCCTTAATTCTGCATCATTCTAGCAAAATAACTAATACGTGTATATTATAGCCAAAATCTCATTACACAACAAATGTACATCCCGAATTATTTGGGAAATTACGGGTTAGTACCCTTAATTCTGCATCACCGTAGCAAAATAACTAATACGTGTATATTATAGACAAAATCTCATTACACAACAAATGTACATCCCGAATTATTTGGGAAATTACGGGTTAGTACCCTTAATTCTGCATCACTGTAGCAAAATAACTAATACATGTATATTATAGCCAAAGTCTCATTATACAACAAATGTACATCCCGTTAAAACATACAATTTATATCAGATATATATTTTTCGTTCGTTAATCTTTCACGAGGTATTCCTCGTTGTTTGTTAAAATTGTCTAAATCTTTATTTTTCTCAAGTCGTTATTCGTTTGGACGTACAAAAACATGACAAAACATTAGACTATCGCTGGTTGTACCTTGATTTACATGAAGTAGGTAGGGTAGAGTGAATGCCGAGGTGATGGGACGCCTTATCTCGAGGATTATCATCGCCCTACAAGATGTTAACTCGACGAGCCATAAAATTGGTTTACACTGCGATTAGCAAGTCAATGAGGAACTGGTTCCATGTGATTGTTAAGGAAGGCTGACGCTCGCCCGCTCGTCGCTCGTTCGCGGGGCGACACTGTGAAATCGATACTCGCTGTAACAACAATAGCTGCACAGAGCGTGTCCAGGCAGTTCACACACTCACATTACTTCCTGCACCTCCTTGGGAACGGACATCATTTCCTGCCTCACAGTGCGATCAGGTGTTCACAAATCTACTAATCCTTTCTACACACATTTTGTGAAATTCAAATACCGTTGGTTTTCCCTTATCCTTAAAATGAATGTCTGGTAACTCTAAGCTCTATGTACCCTGTACACATTTCAACATCATTTCATTCATCGTCGGATATGACTTACGTTGGAGGTTTCCTCTTATCCTGAAAGACGAATGTCTGCTAACTCTAAGCTCTAACTACCCTGTACTCATTTGTACGTCATTTCATACATCGTCCGATATGACTTAACGTTGGAGGTTTTCTCTTATCCTGAAAGATGAATGGCTGGTAACTCTAAGCTCTATGTACCCTGTACTCATTTGTATGTCATTTCATACATCGTCCGATATGACTTAACGTTGGAGGTTTTCTCTTATCCTGAAAGATGAATGGCTGGTAACTCTAAGCTCTATGTACCCTGTACTCATCTGAACACCATTTCATTCATTCGTCCGATATGACTTAACGTTGGAGGTTTTCCCTTATCCTGTAAGATGAATGTCTGGTAACTCTAAGCTCTATGTACCCTGTACTCATTTGTACGTCATTTCATTCATCGTCCGATATGACTTAACGTTGGAGGTTTTCTCTTATCCTGAAAGATGAATGGCTGGTAACTCTAAGCTCTATGTACCCTGTACTCATCTGAACACCATTTCATTCATTCGTCCGATATGACTTAACGTTGGAGGTTTTCCCTTATCCTGTAAGATGAATGTCTGGTAACTCTAAGCTCTATGTACCCTCTACTCATTTGAACATCATTTCATTCATCGTCCGATATGACTTACGTTGGAGGTTATTCTCTTATACTGAAAGACGAATGTCTGGTAACTCTAAGCTCTAAGTACCCTGTACTCATTTGTACATCATTTCATTCATCGTCCGATATGACTTAACATTGGAGGTTTTCTCTTATCCTGAAAGACGAATGTCTGGTAACTCTAAGCTCTATGTACCCTCTACTCATTTGAACATCATTTCATTCATTCGTCCGATATGACTTACGTTGGAGGTTATTCTCTTATACTGAAAGACGAATGTCTGGTAACTCTAAGCTCTAAGTACCCTGTACTCATTTGTACATCATTTCATTCATCGTCCGATATGACTTAACATTGGAGGTTTTCTCTTATCCTGAAAGACGAATGTCTGGTAACTCTAAGCTCTATGTAACCTGTACTAATTCGAACATCATTTCATTCATCGTCCGATATGACTTCACGTTGGAGGTTTTCTCTTGTCCTGAAAGACGAATGTCCGGTAACTCTAAGCTCTATGTACCCTGTACTCATTCGAACATCATTTCATTCATCGACCGATATGACTTAACGTTTGAGGTTTTCTCTTGTCCTCAAACATAAATGTCTGATTACTGTAAGCTCTATGTACCCTGTACTCATGTGCCCGTCATTTCATTCATCGTCCGATATGACTTAACGTTGGAGGTTTTCTCTTATCCTGAAGATGAATGTCTGATAACTCTAAGCTCTATGTACCCTGTACTCATTCGAACATCATTTCATTCATCGACCGATATGACTTAACGTTGGAGGTTTTCTCTTGTCCTGAAAGACGAATGTCCGGCAACTCTAAGCTCTATGTACCCTGTACTCATTCGAACATCATTTCATTCATCGACCGATATGACTTAACGTTTGAGGTTTTCTCTTGTCCTCAAACATAAATGTCTGATTACTGTAAGCTCTATGTACCCTGTACTCATGTGCCCGTCATTTCATTCATCGTCCGATATGACTTAACGTTGGAGGTTTTCTCTTATCCTGAAGACGAATGTCTGGTAACTCTAAGCTATATGTACCCTGTACTCATTCGAACATCATTTCATTCATCGACCGATATGACTTAACGTTTGAGGTTTTCTCTTGTCCTCAAACATAAATGTCTGATTACTGTAAGCTCTATGTACCCTGTACTCATGTGCCCGTCATTTCATTCATCGTCCGATATGACTTAACGTTGGAGGTTTTCTCTTATCCTGAAGATGAATGTCTGATAACTCTAAGCTCTATGTACCCTGTACTCATTTTATCATCATTTCATTCATCGTCCTATATGACTTACGTTGGAGGTTTTCTCTTGTACTGAAAGATGAATGTCTAATAACTCTAAGCTCTATGTACCCTGTAATCATTTGAACATCATTTCATTCATCGTCCGATATGACTTAACGTTGGAGGTTTTCTCTTGTCCTGAAAGATGAATGTCTAATAAATCTAAGCTCTATGTATCCTGTACTCATTTCAACATCATTTCATTCATCGTTCGATATGACTTACGTTGGAGGTTTTCTCTTATCCTGAAAGATGAATGCCCGATAACTCTAAGCTCTATGTACCCTGTACTCATTTGAACATCATTTGATTCATCGTCCGACATGACTTAACGTTGGAGGTTTTCTCTTGTCCTGAAAGATGAATGTCTAATAACTCTAAGCTCTATGTATCCTGTACTCATTTCAACATCATTTCATTCATCGTTCGATATGACTTACGTTGGAGGTTTTCTCTTATCCTGAAAGATGAATGCCCGATAACTCTAAGCTCTATGTACCCTGTACTCATTTGAACATCATTTTATTCATCGTCCGATATGACTTAACTTTGGAGGTTTTCTCTTATCCTGAAGGGCGAATGCCCGATAACTCTAAGCTCTATGTACCCTGTACTTATTTGAACATCATTTCATTCATCGTCCAGTATGACTTAACGTTGGAGGTTTTATCTTGTCCTGAAAGATGAATGTCTAATAACTCTAAGCTCTATGTACCCTGTGCTCATTTGAACATCATTTCATTCATCGTCCGATATGACTTAACGTTGGAGGTTTTCTCTTATCCTGAAGAATGAATGCCCGATAACTCTAAGCTCTATGTACCCTGTACTTATTTGAACATCATTTCATTCATCGTCCGATATGACTTAACGTTGGAGGTTTTTTCTTATCCTGAAGAATGAATGCCCGATAACTCTAAGCTCTATGTACCCTGTACTCATTTTAACATCATTTCATTCATCGTCCGATATGACTTAACGTTGGAGGTTTACTCTTAGCGCGAAAGATGAATGTCTGGTAACTCTAAGCTCTATGTACCCTGTTCTCATTTGAACATCATTTCATTCATCGTCCGATATGACTTAACGTTGGAGGTTTTCTCTTATCCTGAAAGACGAATGTCTGATAACTGTAAGCTCTATGTACCCTATACCCATGTGTACGTCATTTCATTCATCGTCCAATATGACTTAACTTTGGAGGTTTTCTCTTATCGTGAAAGATGAATGTCTGGTAACTCTAAGCTCTATGTACTCTGTACTTATTTGAACATCATTTCATTCATCGTCCGATATGACTTAACGTTGGAGGTTTTCTCTTATCCTGAAAGATGAATGTGTGATAACGCGAAGCTCTATGTACCCTGTACTCATTTGTACGTCACTTAATTGATCGTCCGATATGACTTAACGTTGGCGGTTTTCTTTTATCCTGAAAGACGAATGTCTGGTAACTCTAATCTCTATGTACCCTGTACTTATTTGAACATCATTTCAATTCGTCGTCCGATATGACTTAACGTTGGAGGGTTTCTCTTATCCTGAAAGATGAATGTCTGGTAACTCTAAGCTCTATGTAACCTGTACTTATTTTTACTTCATTTCATTCATCGTCCGATATGACTTAACGTTGGAGGTTTTCTCTTATCCTGAAAGATGAATGTCTGGTAACTCTAAGCTCTATGTACCCTGTACTTATTTGTACTTCATTTCATTCATCGTCCGATATGACTTAGCGTTGAAGGTTTTCTCTTATGCTGAAAGATGAATGTCTAGTAACTCTAAGCTCTATGTACTCTGTACTTATTTGTACTTCATTTCATTCATCGTCCGATATGACTTAGCGTTGAAGGTTTTCTCTTATGCTGAAAGATGAATGTCTGGTAACTCTAAGCTCTATGTACTCTGTACTTATTTGTACTTCATTTCATTCATCGTCCGATATGACTTAACGTTGGAGGTTTTCTCTTATCCTGAAAGATGAATGTCTGGTAACTCTAAGCTCTATGTACCCTGTACTTATTTGTACTTCATTTCATTCATCGTCCGATATGACTTAACGTTGGAGGTTTTCTCTTATCCTGAAAGATGAATGTCTGATTGCTATAAGCTCTATGTACCCTGTACTCATTTGAACTTCATTTCATTCATCGTCCGATATGACTTAACGTTGGGAATGTAAATAAAAAGAAAAGAGAAGTTAGTGCTAGCTATAATGTTAAAGGAGTCGACATTCACTAACAACTTTCTTATATATTCTGGTTGTTATATGTCACTATTAGCGAAAGCGCGGTGATGTATAATTACAAAAAAGAGATGCTGCTTGTGTTCTGGTGTTATACAATATTTCTTATGGGAAATTATCCATTGATTGCTGTAAATTTTAGCTTTACATGATTTTGGTGCTTCAACTTTGACAGCGTGTTGTAACAGAATCATTAGAGGAGTTGTAAGAAAACCAAATTGTTTATATAGGGACTTGCAGTAAAGTCTCGATATTGAATTGAATTTTTTGTAGGTGTGTAGTACTTGAATAGAATAGTTGCTGACACCGATTTACTGTGAGTCACGTAGTGGACGTGGATAAACTATGACAAATGAAGGTGTTTAAGGAAAACCTAGGTTTATTGATTGGTGGACACGTTGACAACCCTTACAAAGGGGTAAGTAACGGTACATCGGTCAGTGACTCTCCACTCCCGTTAGGCTCTTCTGCCTCATTAACCTTCCTGTCCAACTATGCTATAGTCAAATGTTTTGGCGTTATGTCTAAGAGATAAAAAATTGAATAGCGAGTTGAGACTAGCAGAAGTATTGGAAAATTTTAACAAATAACGAGTAATATTTTGAAATGGACAATATACCAAAGATTATTTGTTATAAATCGCTTTTATGTGATGAGATTTTGTCTAATTCTTACACTGCCTCGATTTATGAGTGAGGAACGGGGGAATTCGAGAAACAGGAAACGGAAGAAGTAAGATATTTAACGTAAGCTGATTATTTGACTTTCAAAAATAAATGTCAAATCAACAAACTTAAGGCATAACAAGGATTGAAAGTAGGTTATTAGCAGCGCGCAACCCTTCTGTTCTTTAGTTTTAATATACACTGGAAAAGATAAAACGTTTGTAGACCCCGTAAATGAATTTGATATAAGAAAAAATCAGATTTGTTTTCTTCTACAAAAGATTTGTAAATAAACAATGAATTGACCTGAGAATATTTTCAATGCAAGTTTGATCACTTGCGAGTTTTGTAGTTAAAAATCAGATCTCTACGTATTTTTTGCAATCAATTTTATATTTAATTTCATATTTTATATTACATGTTAGTTGTATATATTTCGATGTGTAGGTACCTAACTTATTCTATTTTAAGACTACTTAGGTCTTTAAAATAAATGAAAAATTAGTAACTTTAATGTTTGTCATTTTGAAAACGTTTGCATAAAAGAAAGTAGTTTATTTAGCACATATCCATGTTTTGTTAACAGTTAACTGCAACAATCACGTACAAACAAAAAGCTTTGGTACACAAATATAATAATTTGTAACATAAAACTTCACTTATCTTATAAGAAATAATGAAACTTTTCTTATTAATTGTTGAGGATTGCAATTTCACATCATCAGCTCAAACAAGCTCGGTGTCAACGTTACAATCACTAGATGTCAGTACTACCAAAATCTGAAAACGAAATAAACTTAAAAAGACAATCGATTGCCGGTATTTCAAAATTCATTATGCGATGTTTAATTTTAAAAAGAAATATTCTTTCCCAAACCATTAAATCTATCGGACCATTTAATTGTTTTAATAATTTAACTTCAGGATTTATTTCATGGTTAAATGACCGAAAATGATCTGCTAAGGCCGATTTATCTGTTTTGTTTATACTTAATGTTACGAAAACGTTCTTTCGTTCTGATTTCCAAATTATGTTTCGTCTTTCCAATATAAACCTGATCACAATCTAAACAATTAAATTGATAAATACCAGATTTTTTTATTATTAGGAATTTTATCTTTCTTAGAGAAATGTAATAAATTTTAAGACTATATTTATTTTGAGGAACTAAAGTTATACCAAACTCTTTAAAAAAATTGAAATGTTTATTAAGCCAAGAATGATAAGTAAATTTTTAAAAATTACAATCGTTTTTATTTTTTAAGGGTAGAAATATCACTAACAACTTTTTGACATTTAAATTTTTCAATCATTTTGTGTATAAAGTCTTTATTAAAACCATTAATTAAAGCAGTATTAATAATATGTTTATATTCTTTATTAAATTCTTCTTTATTCAGGGGTGTATTTATTAATCTATAAATCAAATATTAAAACAGGAAATTTATGTGAAAAAGGGTTAAAAGTTTTATTTTTATGTAATTATCAATAGAAGTAGACTTCCTATAAATTACCAAAGTTTAGTTTATTATTACGTTTTATTATCTTTAGATCTAGAAAAGGTAGAAATCCATTAATTTCAGTCTCTAATGTAAATTATATAGCTTTGTCTTTTAAATTTTAGTAACGTTAGTATTTACATAATGTGTTGGTTTAAATCGTTTGTAAAATGTTATATCTGGAGTAAAAAGTCACAGGGCATTCCCACAACGTTGAATATGTTAAATATTTGGTATTTTATTAAAAATTGTTTCAATCATTTCGGTTAGTTTGGACAGTGTGACATGTACTTTTGTATCAATGTGACTGTGGAGTGGGTTCGATCTGTTGTTCCTATCCCCCAAATGGGGCATCCATGGGAGAGGAGACTTACCGGTATCTCACCAGGTCGGCCCGGAGATCGTCCTAATGGAGGAGGAAGTTCTTAACGAAGAGCATATCATCCTGCCATGCCGCGCCAACACCTGTACCCTGAAAGAGACCACCAGATAGATAAGAGATGAAATGGAGGGACAGGTAATTCGAGGGATGTGGTTAAACAACCCAGCATTTGCTTAGTGATAAGAGAAACCCCCCATAAAGCCCATGGGTCAGGCATTCCGGCCACGGGAATCAAACCCGGGCCTGCCCGCCTCGGTAGCGTAGATGGTAGCATGTCTGCCTCTCGTTCAAGAGGTCTGAGTCCGAATCTCGATTAGGGTGAGTTACCTTAAAGACGAATGTCAGGTAACTCTAAGCTCCATGGACCCTGGACTTATTTGAGCATCATTTCATCCAATATGACAACGTTGAAGGACAGGTCCTCCTGCGACATCCCGCTCGGTGTCTAGGCAACTTCACTCGAGTGCTTCCTCTAAACGGATTCATTTGTTTCATTCAGGAGACTAGCGGTTATGTAAATTTCGCCGTTCCCTCTGTCTACAAACATTCAACTCTTTAAAAAGCACGTAAATAATTATATGTATTAACAATCCCATTAAACTCAAAAGAAAAGGGCGAATATTTTGGAAATAAATAATGCCGCAAACTGTTTTTATTTTATAAAGTGTAGATGTAGGTATCTTTATTTCTGAAAAAAAAAAGATGTTTTTGAATTTAAGGATCATGTCTCTGTGCCGGAGGAGTTCCTTTAAATGTCGCATTTGAGTAGATACACTTAAAAACCTCAAACTCGTAATCAGTAGTTCAATAGGATTCGGTAAATAAGAAAAGAATATCAAGGTTTTTTTTTTTTTTTTTTTTTTTTTTTTTTTTTTTTTTTTTTTTTTTTTTTTTTTACAGAAAATTGATAGCAAGCGTTTTATTGTAACAATTGGAAGCTACCACACAATTTGCATGTTTCGTATAACATTTTCCATCCTGAGGTTTAATGTCGTGTAGTGCATGTTAAATTTGGCTATTAGCCACAGAGAGTACAAGAATGTCTTTTGTTTTGAGTGTTTTGTTCGTGCTCACAGGGAACGGAAGTAGCGATATCGCATTTCGACTTACTTTTCTCGGTCCGTGATGCTCCTTTGTTTTGTGTAGGTAACTTTAATCTGGCAAAGTTGCGGTTCGGTTGCCATGACGACGTGATCCGGTTATTGTAAAAGCCTGCCCGCTGCCCATGTCATTATCTTCGTTATGTCCAGCGCACGGATTACAGTCCACTCACTAATGAGACAGCCAGCTGCTCTCTTGCACAGATTTAAAGAAAACAAATCACTAATCCATTCGTTAATTAACTTTATTATAACGCTACATTCTCAATTTATTTTGTGAAAAATCACGTTAATATGAAATAACAGTTGACAAACTGATCATTACGACAAAAGCTAAAATAATCGATGAGGGATATTCCATATAATGGCAACAATGCTTCCAAAAACAAGTGAAGGCTGTTTATATTTGACTGCTAATTTCTAACGTTTTGATTCCAACAGATTATTAATTACCTATAATCATTTAAACATTTAGTATTCACAGAACATTTTTGGACTATGGTGTCATTAACGTCTAAAAAATGTGTAAGTTGACTTAAAAATGCTTTTGTAAAAGAAGCGCCATCTAAGGCAACAATTTATAATTGTCAGAGCGAATTCAAAAGAGATCGGTTTTATGTTAATGTTGAATTTCGTGAAGGACTAAGTCCAAGAGCTACTGTTATTGATGAAAACATCTTATGAATTGATTGGAAATTAGTACAAGTCAAATACAGAACATTTTAAATGAACAGTTAGACGTGAGTAAGCTTCTCGATCGAAAACAAACAACATATTGATTATTATTGAAAAACTCTGAGAAAATTCCAAGTGGACCCTTCAGATTTGGTCTGGATTACCGTTACTGATGATGAATCTTGGATTTATTATTGTAATTCCAAAAACAAAAGTCAGTCGCCTTTTAAAACATAACCCAAGTCTACAAAAGTCCCATAAATTTACAGTACTCGTAACAAGATGCCTGTCGTATTAGACATAACGTTACTGTCGATTGTACATAAACGTCTCTTTATTGCCAAGTTACGTCCAAAACACTTACATAACTTTCTATACATTTATCGCTATATTTACTCAAGATAAACATTGTCTTATTGTAGTTACAGTAGACTTTAAGTGTTTTGTCATGTCTTTGTATGTACAAATGAATAACGACTTGACAAAAGTGTAAGCATTGGAAAATATAAACAAATTAGAAGGAATATCTCGGAAATTATTAACTCTACACATAAATAACTTGTACGTTTTAAAAAGATTCTTACAGTTTATCAGTTATACAAAAGTCATTGAGAATAAAGAGAACTTTTGAGGACATTCACAGAAAATTCAAGATATACATTTCATTTGTAATGTAAATATCCTGTACAGAGGGCGTTATAATTAAAATTGTTAGATCAATGTTTGACAGAATCATAATTGTAACATTTTCCATATAAGGGTAGGAGGGTGTTTACTTGAAGGATGCGTTCCTTTGTCCAGTTTCTGGGTAGCACTTGTCTGTCACCTGCCGCCGTTTACTGTAATGGACTTTAACAAAAGAAGAACAACGGTACCCTATGATGGGGTTGTTTTGCTCTAGGTCGTTGATCTGTCTCAGTCTTTTGTTCCCTTGCTCGGCGTCCCAACTTTAGTACACTTCAAGTGATAGTCAAGTGTTTCCTGTGTCCAACAGATAAAAAAATGAATAACGACTTAAATGAAGTATAAGTACTGGAAAATTCAAACAAATTATACAAAAACAAAGTATTGGATCTAAATTGTGTGTTTTAACAAGATATACTTATATTTTTGTGGGCATAGGCGGACGTACGTACACACAAAACAGAGAAGGTATTGCATTTATGATGTTTAGAGCTAAAATCGTAATTGGGAAAGAAATTTTAGATCAAGTCCCTCTTTTTAATTTCTACTTCTAGTGTCAATACAAAATAGAATGTTGGTAGAACTGTGTAATGACAATAAAATTACTTAGGTGTACATATTTAATGAGACAAAACTTAAAACCATCAGTGTTCTTATTTTTAAACTCAACATTAGACATTTAAAAACAAAACAGTCCACTTTTATAAGTTTTTGTTCAAAAATACTAGCATTTTTGCTGTTTCGAGGTCAAGTCTACTTCTTTTTCTGTCACAGATAAGTCCTGTTGCACTAAATAGTTTTTCAGAGAAAACTGTTGTACGTGGAATACACAAATATTGTTTTAGTTGTGTAAATGTTGAATTTGTTTTGCAGTAATGCAGTACACTAGAAAGATGAGCTGAGATATGTAGTGAACTGTTAACTGACAGTTGGTACACGATTATTTTCTTGTATACAGCTACCACATTCCTGGCAATTACTCGGGGTTTACAATGTTCTATTTGCTACAATAATATTTTGTGATTTTAAAATAAAATAAAAATTGCAGAATCAGTAACGAAGTTTCGGAAAGGTATCGAGATAATTTTCTGAAGATCGTTCGATGTCAAACCATGCAAATATCGCAACATTAATTTTATCATCTTCCGACATCAACATTTGTCACACTCTCTATCAGAAACTTTTGTTTACTTACGAACAAATCACTCTAATGATTGTAAGATGTTTAATAGACATATTGCATTTCCTGTGAATATTCTCGGAAGTTTTCATTCTGGTATACCTAACTGGTAAACTGTAACCGATACACAAAATATAGAACTTGTTAAAACAATTTATGCCAAATACTGTGTTGTGCAGTTAACCTTTCCGAGATATTCCTTGTTATTTGCTCAATTTCTTCCTCTGGAAGCAAGCCAGATGAAGAGACGATTAGATATCGACGTTTCAGGAATGTGCATCTCTCCCATCATCAGGATATTTATTAAATGTTATAACTACAAATGTATCAGTGGATATAACACCAACATAAACAAAGACAAAACACTATCAAAATTCGCATTATTGAACAAAAGACTGTTTCCAGTAAATTAAACGACAGGTCAGGAGATGGCGTGAGTGTAAAAAATTAATTAGGTCAAAGAAACGTAACTACTTAATTTGATTATAAAGCTGTATTGATCTGTGCTTCTTAAATCGACGGATTTCCATTTTTAAGGAAATTATCAATACAGCTTGATGATCAAGTTAAGTAGTTACGTTTCTTTGACCCAATTGATTTTCTATACTCACGCCATCTCCTGACCTGGCATTTAATTTACTGGAAACAGTCTTTTGTTCAATAATGCGAATTTTGATAGTGTTTTGTCTTTGTTTATATTGGTGTTATATCCAGTAATACATTTGTAGTCATAGCATTTAATAAATATCCTGATGATGGGAGAGATGCACATTCCTGAAACGTCGATATCTAATCGTCTTTTCATCTGGCTTGCTTCCCGAGAAGAAATTGAGCACATTCGTCACATTCGTCGCCAGGAAAGCTTCAGGTCTTATTTTCCTTGTTATTTGTTTAAATTTTCCAATACTTAGTTATTCATTTGTACATACAAAGACATGACAAAACATTTGACTATCACTTAAAGTCCCTTGAAGCTACTGTGACCATTTCCCCTCGAGGCCATGAGGACCCTGGACGGCGTCCCCAAGTCCTAATGGACTGTTACAGAGTTCAACGTCTCGTAACCAGGTAGGTTAAGGGTTGTTTTGTAACTTAACGCACCACAGAACATCATCTCCTTTTGTCAGGCAACAAATTGTGTGCTGGTCTAAAACATCGTATTGTACATGCATACTGGGAGACGTTTCCTATACGATCAAAATGTAATGCCCGTCTTTTGTTTGTCTTGACAAGTTCAACTGTTTAACCACCTTGTACCACGGGAGCCATTTGGATCTTCTTCTGTAGCATGTCTATCCAGGTTCGAATCTCGTTCAGGGTGACTTTTCTCAATAAGGCTTCTGCTTATCCTGAACTCTAGTAACTCTCAGCTATATGTAGGTATAGACCCTGACTTATTTCAGTATCGTCATCCAATATGACTAACATTGGAGGATGAAAATAAGTAAATGCATTAATAAATATGAAAGCCATATACAAAATTATTTGATTCATAATTTAAATTCTCTGCACCTTATGGCAACAAAATCTTTTTCTTAACTAAAGGTATAACTGTAATGTATTTTTCTTTGTGTCGTCAGTAAGTTAACTATTCAAATTATTCCGTTTCAAAATCAAATCCACATCTCATTGTATTTGTGGAAATCATCTTCAAGATGTCCCTCACATTTTATTTGTCTGCCCCGTTTTCTGTTTTGAAAGACATGAACTTGAATTATTGCTTCAATTCTTAGGTTACACTTTTTCGAAACCACTTACACATATTTTGATGAATTACAAAACATATCAATATTTCTTGGCATTCTTGAACAAAATATTTCTTGAGCCAAATGATTAATTTTTATATTTATAGTTTGTCAACTTTTAAATTGTATTTGGTTAGGTCTTGTAATTTTATTATATTCATTTTATAATTTGTGAACTATGTTCCTAATATACCTTAGGGTAAAATTGGAATCACAAAATTGGATAATAAATAAATATTATTTTGATGTGGATAACGTAATTGAGGTCCAATCAGGAACGAAAATTAGTTTGAGGTGGTTTTCTTCTCCAAAACATGGACTTGGACTCAAAATAAAATTTTGAAATGTTTTAAATCAGGTAAGTTGAAAAGACCATCGAAATTGGTTCAAACGATGGCTAATGGATGGAACTGCAGCACGCAGAAGTGAATAATAATAATAATAATAATAATAATAATAATAATAATAATAATAATAATAATAATAATAATAATAATAATAATAATAATAATAATAATAATAATAATAATAATAATAATAATAATAATAATAATAATAATAATAATAATAATAATAATAATAATAATAATAATAATAATAATAATAATAATAATAATAATAATAATAATAATAATAATAATAATAATAATAATAATAATAATAATAATAATAATAATAATAATAATAATAATAATAATAATAATAATAATAATAATAATAATAATAATAATAATAATAATAATAATAATAATAATAATAATAATAATAATAATAATAATAATAATAATAATAATAATAATAATAATAATAATAATAATAATAATAATAATAATAATAATAATAATAATAATAATAATAATAATAATAATAATAATAATAATAATAATAATAATAATAATAATAATAATAATAATAATAATAATAATAATAATAATAATAATAATAATTTTTTGTAATTTTACGTCCTCCAACGTTAAGTCATATCGGACGATGAATGGAACGGGTAAAATGATGCTCAAATGAGCCCAGGGTCCATAGAGCTTAGAGTTACCCGACAATCGTCCTTCAGGATAAGGGAAAACCCCGGAAAAACCTTATCCAGGTAACTCACCCTGACCGAGATTCGAACTCGGGACCTCTTGAACGTGAGGCAGACACGCTGCCACCAGGCTTCCGAGGCGGGTATGATGATGATGATGATGATGATGATGATGATGATGATGATGATGATGATGATGATGATGATGATGATGATGATGATGATGATGATGATGATGATGATGATGATGATGATGATGTAGGGGAAGCAAACCTGTAGCCATACAGCGGGGCTTATTTCAGTATTGCTGTACGTTAACTACGTCACTATCTCATGCCTTACCTTCAATAATCTACCAGTTCTGTTAAGCGTTTGCGAGTATTCCATTTTATTTAATTTGCTGTTTTTTTCACAATATTTCGTACTTACTTGCATATTTCATTTAGATAAATTTCTCAGTGATAAAACTTAAATATAAAATAACGACATAATTGATGACTTAACTGGTCGGCTAAGACTGAGGATACAGTCCCATGACAGCACGAACTTCCGGCATACAGGCTTGTCGTTCACAAACAGTTGACAACCGCACAACATGGAATATTACTCAAGTAAAAGTAAACAGTGTATGTTCTAAAACAATCAGACTTATTAATATTTGAAATCTGTTCCTGCGGCGAATAACAAACTGCCGTTCTATTGCTTGTTTTACATAGCTGCCAATTCACCAGTGGAAGAAAGTCTTTGCTTCCTTTTTTCAGGCATAATTTCCAATATTTAGGTTTCTTAATAGGTTGTTCATATGTTTATTGTCCTTATGTATAATAATTGTTCTTCTTCGAGGAGTTGTTGAAGTTCAACGTTGTTAGTAATGACGAAATTTGTAGAAATATTGATGTCCAAAATCGTTCCACACAACGGAACATTGTGTGCACGGATAGCAGAACAAACATGACCCACTTCATAAAAATGAGCTTATATATGAATAGTTAATAAACGACACTGTATTTAAATTTGCAATATATATTGGAATTTATCAAAATCGAATGCTTTGTAATCTGGTCGTTGCTGCTCTGAAATAATCCACCAATGAAGCAAGGATAAATAAACCTGTCACAAAATTAATTTCTGTGTTCTCCAGAAATGTAAATCCCTTTAGAATCTACCGCCTTAACAAAGCAGCACTTATACAAAATAATGCAAACGTTCAACAGATGTCAGAACAGTGCAGCCTACCAATAAAGTATCCAACTTGTTTTCACAGATGTCGCGAACAGTTGAACGCCACGAGCATTCGAATGTCGAGTTATTCTAGTAAGTTTCAATGTCACTTATTCTTCTTTTGTATTGGTTAGTGGTTAGCTACAGCGTAAGTAAATTTTATATTCTACCTAGAATTCTGATGTAGGAACTCCACAAAAGTACACATTTTAAGAATTATTGAAAGCAAAAGGTGCCCGCACGCGCGGGTGTGTAATTCAAAACGAACGGTATATAGTCAAATACGAAACATAGGCCTTTGTTTCAGTTTTTAAAGCATGAAACAAGAAGCTTTTTTAAGAAAATTCTGTCAACCCAAACTATCCTTTTATATTATAATGCTTTGGATATTTTCCTAGTTTCATATACTTTCCCTAACATTTTTATTAAAGTATTGTATGTTTACATGCTGATTGTTGTTCTGAATTTAGGAATCTAACAAGGCAAAAGTAAGCAACGAAGAATAGAATTCTCACATATTAACGTATATAGTATTCATTTCTGCATTGTCCTTAAGGACCAACAATTCTATATTGAATGAACTTCGTGAACAAAACAGTGCTAATACAAAGTAATGAAAATGTACGCCAGATGTCCGCACAGTACGACATAGTCTAAAAGCTTTCACCTTCGCTTCATAGATGTCGCAAACAGTTGTACGCCGCGAAAATCGAATGACCAGTTGTTCTAAATATTTTTTATTTCTATTACTTTTTGAATATTTATTTTTCTACTGGTTATCTATAGTAATTATAGGAATGTTGTATTCTTCTCTGGAAATTACACAGGTATTACCAGAAATACACGTTTTTTAGATTCTGAATTTAAAAAAAATTAGAATTAAAGAAGGCTTAATGTTTTAAAGTTAGACTGAAAACTGTAAAATTAATTGCCTTAGCCAGTATATGAACCAGGAATGTTCCGCTCGATGCACGGCTGTTCTACTACTGACCTATGTACAGCATGAGTACATTTTCCTGTGCATGTACCTTTAACTGCAGATTTAAACCACTGTAACTATATTATCACTGTGTGGCATTGTTGTGCTGCTGCCAGCCGGAGCCGGGCACGTGGACAGGAGAGGCTCTGGAATGTTCTTTCCATTGTTGTGGCCGTGAAAGTTCTCGCAAGGTCTGTGGCTTTCTACACCTAAACAATGGCTGGTGGGTATAAATACCCCGGAAGGTGTTAGGAGCAGCAGTTATTTGTTGGTTATTGTGACAGTCAACAATTGAAGTGTACTGCAGTGATTTCTTTCATTTGTTTTCGTGCAGCAAAACATCGAGTCAGCCTTGAAGACAGCTGATTGTCCATTTTATTTCTTATTACTGCAGCAAAAGTTGTCTTAGATTTCTGCAAATCAGATTTCTGAATCTACGTAACCCAAGCAGTCACAGTATAGCCCGCCTCGGTAGTGTAGATGGTAGCATGTCTGCCTCACGTTCAAGAGGTTCTGAGTTCGAATGTAGCTCTAAGTTCCATGGCACCTGGACACATTTGAGCATCATTTCACCCATTTCATTCACCGTCCAATATGACTTAATGTTGAAGGATGTAAAATTACAAAAAAAAAAAAAAAAAAAAAAAAAAAAAAAAAAGTCACAATATAGAAACATATTCTATTCCGTTGAAAAATATTTTCCAAATTTGTAGTATCTATTTTGAAACTCTAATTTTTGTACTGGGTGCAAGTAATTTCCATTGTTGCAGTCTAGAAACCTAGAACTTCAGGTTATTCTTTTGACAAATTCAATGCCAAAGCATTGAAATCTACTTGCTCTACAAAATGTGTTTAACTTTAAGAATTTTCTGGTTGAAAGTCGAAGTAGTGGCCTGGTTAAATTGTACATCATGTATTCATCTTTACATTTTGTAAGTAGTTGTGTAGGACAAGGATGGGCAAACTTTGACATACATGTTACCAACTGGTACACAAACTTGTTTTCAATCATGTATATCAAAAATATCTAAAAATTGTGACATGATGTGCCATTTTCAGAATCTACGTAATATCTTTGCAGAGGTAAATTTCATATTGACTTACCAGTCTCAGCTGTCATTATCTATTCGTTCCCTTAAAGGAGAAACTAACCATTTTTTTTTATTGTTTACTTTAAGCCAAATTTAATTTAAAACATATATCTGAAGCCAAAACTTTGGTTTAATGAATAAATAACTACAGTCAAAATAGTGTGAGGCCAACAGTTGGGTTGGCAGGCCTTGGCCCTCTATGGACTTTTATGCCATGGGTATAGCATAGGTAAGAATTTTGTGCTGAATAGCAGCATTGTTTAACTTTTGAATGTGCTGAATGTTGTGCATTGCTTTCTGGGTAGCCACTGTCCTTTCCTTTATGTGTAGTCTGAGAGATCCAAGGGTGATTCCTAAATACATATTTGAATGAATTTACTATTTCAAGCTTGTCATTAGTGTATATTAAGTTGTCATCAGCTGGTCCTGAATACCATCTATAGGGTGTTTGTCTTGAGGCCATTCTCATTTGCCCAATCTACTAGAGAAGAGAAGGCGTTTTGGAGGTCCTTCCTATGACCATGTCCTCTGCATATATGTAGATTTTACATGGTTTGATTGATGTTTAATTGTTGCTATCACATCTGCTGTGCCTTTGTTAAATATATATTGATATAATGACAATACTTAACCCAACCCACCCCTTGCCTCTGTGACTGCAACATGGCAGTCAGGAAAGGCTAATACACACAGTGTTCATTTTTATTTGTGGTTTTACCGCACAAAATTTGACGTCATCATTAGCATTGCTGATGGAGTGTGTTTATATACAATTTCCCTAGCGGCTTGCGATCGTACTTGAACTGCTGACAGCAGCTTTGAGGCCTCCCTCTACCGGCAGCTAAATATACTGTGACTTTGTGGGTTCGTAGAATTAAAAGTCCAATTGCACAAACTCAAAATGTTCTTTATTTCCACCAAATTACAGTTGGAACACTTGCCGATTACATAAAATTATGTAGCTCTCACAATTACAATCCACCAGTTCATCTTCACAAGTCCACTCCACACTCACAATTACGTAGAACTCCTCTGATACACGTACGCAGTCTTCCAGTCCGTTCGCTAGCACTGCGCTCTTCACAGCGCCAAGAACTGAGCTGACTCGTCCACTGCATCCCTTATATATGAAGATCGCTGTTTCTGGAAGCTTCGCGGCTCGAAACATCATCCCGACTGTTCCAGATGTCAGGGGGAGGAGAAAGAGACAGTACAGCGCCCGTGATACTTTCTAACCATCCCCTCACGAGATAAATGGGTAGGCGTGGTCTGAAAGCCTCCTGTCCCCCACTCAGCTATCAGTTGGTCGTGCCTTCTGATAAATGGGTGACAATACTATTTGAGGTGTGGGTCTGCCCGCGTAATATAAAGGTGCATAATTTTGCCTGGTGTGTAGATACGATAACTGTTGTAGTTTTTTTTAATGAATGTGAACACTAAATGATGGATAAATGCAAACAATACCTTGCAATTTGGCATTTCTCTGTGAAGATATATAACTTAATATAATTTAATAAAGGAATATCACATTAATAACAGTATTAGTTTCAAAACAGTTTAGTAAAGAAACAGATTTTTCTTTTTTTTTGTCCTTTCAACAGTGCACGTCATATCCAACAATGAATGAGTGAATGAAAAGGATGATGTAATACTCATATGAGTCCAGGGTCCCTAAAGCTCAGAGTTACCTGACATTTGTCTTCATAGGATAAGGGAAAACTCTGGAAAACACCTTATCCAGGTAACTCATCCTTAGCGAGGTTCGAACTCACGACCTCTTGAGTGTGAGGTACACATGCTACCTCACACCACAGAGGCGGGCAACAAACAGATTATTTATATTATATATTTATAATATTTACTTATTACTAAATTGGGACCGTCACTTTAGAGGGTCGAGTATTTCTCATTTTGCAAGTAACTGATCCTATATCTTGGAAATGTTTGATGCACCTATTGGGTTTAAAAGACATACGGATACCAACATTAATAGACATTTTAATTAAGCGTGAAAATGACAAAAAATTTATATTGTATACTGATAATATATAAGATGTTTATGTTACAAACAAAAGTATGTCAATTCGACGGTACCTGGACACTTTTGACAACTTTACACTCCGAGGGACTTGTCCAAATGCCGGATAGCGTTGCATAAACTCCTCTATGTGGCGATTTAAAATATATTTATATGTCACACCAATTTTAATGCCGGTATGAACGTAGCATTCAACTCTGTCTACATATCAATCTTTACAGTACAAACGTGCTGCTTTACGTATGTACTAGAATGATAATCATGATTACCGTAAAGAGAGGCGTAAGGCGACGCCGGTTGTATTAGTTATCAGTGCAATCACACTCAGAGCATTGTAGTTAGTTACTGTTCTGCAATCATTTCCGCTTCTTCTCCATAGAGGGCACAATGATTTCAAGATAGACTCACCAGTCAACTATGACGTCATTCTTGCATAATCGGAGGGCGGGAAATAATGAATAAAAATGAACACTGTGTATTCATGTTACAGGGAACTTTTAAATTTTCCATATCAAGTAATACATTTTTGAAGAACATAACCTGGTTAGAGAGATTTTATTAAAAACTGAAGAAAAGAGTATAGGTCAATTAACTTGAGGTGGCAGCTGAGTAAAGATGCGCACTAAAAGAATTAGTCTGATACTAAACCTGAAAGAAGACTGAAAGTGATTTATACATGTGAAGTAGTTGATACATGTAGCTCCATATGTATAAAATCAACCTCAGTCTCCTTCCAGGATTGGTAACAGACTAATTCTTTTAGTGCGCATATTTACTCAGCTGCCACCTCAAATTAATTGTAGTGTAAATCTGCTGTCCATTTAAATTTGCTTCAACAGAGATCATTATTTATTTTCAAAAAATGTTTAATGTGTGTGGGTGTTGCTCAGATTTTAATAATGAAATCTTTCTCCTTCTTGCTTCCCAATAATTTGATTTATATTTTCACAAAAGAGTGATAATGTTTTAGATATTGTATGTTCTTGGAGCTTCAAACACTTTGACAAGTTTATTCAACCATATCCTGTCAGAATGTAGCAACACAAGATTTTCTTGCTAAGTCACCAATTACTGATTGATCATTCAAAATTATCTTCCATTTTGAAATGTTGCTGTTGGTTATAATTAGAAATAGTTTTTTTTTATGGTTGCTTAACTGATTCATATGAAAATTTGTGTTTTATCACAAAGTTGATTTTAGGAAGAAACTTTCACTTGTGCTAGTCAACATGAAAAATTCAATGCCAGGTACGGGATTTGAACCGTGGACCTCCTGATTTGCCTCCAGTCATTGAGGCAACCCATTGAGCTACCATGGCCAACTTGCCGTCCTGACATTAAATTCTCCATCTGACTTGCATATTTCCCCGGTAGACCACTAGGGCTCTTGTATCTGAGATGCAGCATTTGTGGCGACTTACTATCTTAAGTCAGAAATATACGAGTCAGATGGAGAATTTAATGTCAGGACGGCACATTGGCCATGGTAACTCAATGGGTTAGAGCGACTGGAAGGAAACCAAGAGATCCATGGTTCAAATCCCGGCCGTGGTATTGAATTTTTCATGTTGACTATATCTATCAAAATCTTTGGATTTGATTATTTGGGGATAAGACAGAGCTGTGATGGTAAATGGACTGAACAGAAAAAATTGGTTCTAGCAAAAGGTAAAATGGCCATGGGTATTGTAAGAGCATGTTTAAGGAAATTACCTGACATTAATGTCAAATTGCTGGAAAGGATTTATACTGCCATAGAAAAAATAAAATGTTGCATGGGGCAGAGATATCGGGAGTGGATGAAGCATGGGAAGAGGTGGACGTTATTAACAGATCCTTCTGTAAATATATTTTGGGCTTACCGGTAGTTTCATCTATTAGAATTGGGAAGACATTCAACAAGGGTTAAAATTGTCTCAAGGGCATTGAAATATCAATTGAAAGTTGCCAATTTGGAGGAAAGCAATATTATCAAGGAATGTTTTCTTTTGCAGATGGGAGTCTTGGGCACAAAAAGTAAGGGAACTGATGGAACAGATAGGTATGGGACATATTTGGAGAAACGAGGAGTAGCCTGCCTCGGTAGCGTAGATGGTAGCAAGTCTGCCTCACGTTCAAGAGGTCCCAAGTTCGAATCTCGGTCAGGGTGAGTTACCTGGATAAGGCTTTTCCGGGGTTTTCCCTTATCCTGAAAGACGAATGTCAGGTAACTCTAAGCTCTATGTGCCCTGGACTCATTTGAGCATTATTTCATCCATTTCATTCATCGTCAGATATGACTTAACGTTGGAGGACGTAAATTGCAACAACAAAAAAAGGAGTATTATTATAGGAGCTTTTGGAAAGAGGTATAATTAATACTGGAAGATTTAGATAGCCAAGTTATATTTGCCAGTGTAAGGGAGAGATCATTGAGGACATATAGGGAAATGAAGACAGTGTGGGGTAGGGAGAAGTACATAGATGTGTGTAATAAGTCAGGGCGAGAAGGATTTGCCTGGGCAAGGACAGGCGTTAGAAATTTGAAACGTATTGGATACAAGGAAATGCCCAATGTGTGGAGAAGAGGAAACAGATTGGCATAGTATACTTTATTGCAAACAAAAGATATGGAGAGAACAAATTTTGCAACAAACGTGGGGTAGTTTTAGGGAGGGAGGAGGTATTAATAATAAAGAAAATGTTATTGGTAAAAGGAGAAAAGAATGTAAGAAATATAGGTGAATATCTGGGGAAAGTTAGAAAGAAATGGTTAAGATTGATAAAGAATAACTAACAATTAAGGTCTGAAAAACTAGAACAAGGGATACAAGGGAGAGGTGGGTCATCACCAGGGATTATGTGTATTGAGACCGAGACTTGAGGTAAGCAGGTAGGAAGGGTATGTTAGATGTGAATAAGTCATTTTCATATTGTGTGAAAGAAATATTAAAAATGTCAATGTATCAATGAAAATGTATGTAGGAGAAAGATGAGAAATACTAAAAATCAAATGTTTAACCTTGCAAGTCTGAGGGACTCAGCGGGTTCAGATCTAGACCATATCCTACATTTACTGGCATGTAAAGAAACTTCTGCTAGACAAAATTCTGGCAGTGCTGATATGATTTTTTTAAAGGTTTTTGAAAGTCTGGTTTCTTGTCTTATGTCATTTTTAGTCATGTAAGAGGCTGCATCAGCCTGAACTGAGAAAGATGTGCAGATACTGTCCCCATGGTGAGAGGTGAGGTTTAACATTACAACACTCACACAGTCTGAAGTGATTTATTTCAAGAAAAGCTTTATATTTCCTTTTTTCAAAAGTACAAAATTCAACTTTAGAAAAAGCATAAATGGCAGCATGCTTATCACAGAAAATGCAGAGCCACTCAGTGGCCAGTGCTGGAAACTATGACATTTACAAATTATCACAGAGAATGTGCAACAAAAAATATAATGCAGGTACAAAAATGGAAAGTTAAGATTCTCGCACACTCATACAAGCTTCCAATAATATGGTTAACATGAAAATAGCACCGGAACAGTGTAAGCGAACACGTGTTCTGTAATAATAATAAATAAAACGATATGATGACTAGAAGGCTGCTCTGAGCGTCACTCGTACTCGCACTGGGAACTGTAACACAACAAGTCACAAACTATATACTTACAGCAAACATTTGATATTAAGGTTTCACATGTTTCAAGTTCCTTCAATACAAAAACTATATGTGTGTGTACGTAAGTCAAAGTGAAAACTTGATTATATATTTTTGCAAAATTAATCTCTGGAATTCTGTGGAAATTTCACCAATTTTCTCAAAAGATAAGTGAAGTAATAACTATACTTTATACAGTATTTGTTGCTTCACTGTTGTTAGCTTTTGTTTTTTACTTATTAATTGGTATGAGGTGCATTCAACTTATAACATCTATTTGTTTTCAGGACTGGGACCAGAAAGGAATTTCTGGTTTTCTTTTTAAAATACATGTGGACTCTTTGTGAATGCGTGACAGATATGGCAGCACTGTACAGTGCATAAAACACTAGTGGCAGCGATGAGAGTTAGGACTATACACAAATATAATAGTTTGTAACTTATAAAACTTCACTTATCTTTTAAGAAATCATGACCGTATTTCTTACATCATCAGTTCGAGCTGATGACTTATTCACGAAATCGCCATTCTAGACTTTGTAACAAATACAGTCATCATTTCTTAAAAGATAAGTTAAGATTTTCAAGTTACAAATTATTATATTTGTATATATTTGTTCGCTTCACTATTAATAGCTTCATATTTTATGTATTCGAGAGTTAGGACTGTTTTTGATACTTAAAATGGAGACATTTGCATTGCAAGAACAGCATGTAATCATTCGTTTTCTCCATTTTTGTGGTGTGACACCTATTGAAATTCATTGCCAATTAAGTGAGGCATGTGGTGATGGTACCATGGATGTGTCTAATGTACGTTCCTGAGTGTGACAGTTCAATGAACACAGAACATCGTGTGACAACAAACCAAGACAGTTTAGTGAGAAATGTGGTGATGGTACCATGGATGTGTCTAATGTACGTTTCTGGGTGTGACAGTTCAATGAAGACAGAACATCGTGTGACAACAAACCAAGACAGTTTAGTAAGAAATGTTGTGCTGGTAACATGGATGTGTCTAATGTACGTTTCTGGGTGTGACAGTTCAATGAAGACAGAACATCGTGTGACAGCAAACCAAGACAGTTAAGTGAGGTATGTGGTGATGGTACCATGGATGTGTCTAATGTACGTTCCTGGGTGTGACAGTTCAATGAAGACAGAACATTGTGTGACAACAAACCAAGACAGTTGAGTGAGGCATGTAGTGATGGTAACATGGATGTGTCTAATGTACGTTCCTGGGTGTGACAGTTCACTGAAGACAGGACATTGTGTGACAACAAACCAAGACAGTTGAGTGAGGCATATGGTGATGGTACCATGTAGGTGTCTAATGTACGTTCCTGGGTGTGACAGTTCAATGAAGACAGAACATCTTGTGACAACAAACCAAGACAGTTAACTGAGGCATGTGGTGATAGTACCATGGATGTGTCTAATGTACATTCCTAGGTGTGACAGTTCAATAAAGACAGAACATCGTGTGACAACAAACTAAGACAGTTAAGTGAGGTATGTGGTGATGGTAACATGGATGTGTCTAATGTACGTTCCTGGGCGTGACAGTTCAATGAAGACAGAACATCGTGTGACAACAAACCAAGACAGTTAAGTGAGGCATGTAGTGATGGTACCATGGAGGTGTCTAATATACGTTCCTGGGTGTGTCAGTTCAATGAAGACAGAACATCGTGTGACAACAAACCAAGACAGTTAAGTGAGGTATGTGATGATGGTACCATGGATGTGTCTAATGTATGTTCCTGGGTGTGACAGTTCAATGAAGGCAGAAACATCATTTGACAACAAACCAAGACAGTTGAGTGAGGCATGTGGTGATGGTACCATGGATGTGTCTAATGTACGTTCATAGGTGTGACGTTCAATGAAGACAGAACATCATTTGACAACAAACCAAGACAGTTGAGTGAGGCATGTGCTGATCCTACCATGGATGTGTCTAATGTACGTTCCTGAGTGTGACAGTTCAATGAACACAGAACATCGTGTGACAACAAACCAAGACAGTTTAGTGAGAAATGTGGTGATGGTACCATGGATGTGTCTAATGTACGTTTCTGGGTGTGACAGTTCAATGAAGACAGAACATCGTGTGACAACAAACCAAGACAGTTTAGTAAGAAATGTTGTGCTGGTAACATGGATGTGTCTAATGTACGTTTCTGGGTGTGACAGTTCAATGAAGACAGAACATCGTGTGACAGCAAACCAAGACAGTTAAGTGAGGTATGTGGTGATGGTACCATGGATGTGTCTAATGTACGTTCCTGGGTGTGACAGTTCAATGAAGACAGAACATTGTGTGACAACAAACCAAGACAGTTGAGTGAGGCATGTAGTGATGGTAACATGGATGTGTCTAATGTACGTTCCTGGGTGTGACAGTTCACTGAAGACAGGACATTGTGTGACAACAAACCAAGACAGTTGAGTGAGGCATATGGTGATGGTACCATGTAGGTGTCTAATGTACGTTCCTGGGTGTGACAGTTCAATGAAGACAGAACATCTTGTGACAACAAACCAAGACAGTTAACTGAGGCATGTGGTGATAGTACCATGGATGTGTCTAATGTACATTCCTAGGTGTGACAGTTCAATAAAGACAGAACATCGTGTGACAACAAACTAAGACAGTTAAGTGAGGTATGTGGTGATGGTAACATGGATGTGTCTAATGTACGTTCCTGGGCGTGACAGTTCAATGAAGACAGAACATCGTGTGACAACAAACCAAGACAGTTAAGTGAGGCATGTAGTGATGGTACCATGGAGGTGTCTAATATACGTTCCTGGGTGTGTCAGTTCAATGAAGACAGAACATCGTGTGACAACAAACCAAGACAGTTAAGTGAGGTATGTGATGATGGTACCATGGATGTGTCTAATGTATGTTCCTGGGTGTGACAGTTCAATGAAGGCAGAACATCGTGTGAAAAACAGACCAAAACAGTTGAGTGAGGCAAATGGTGATGGTACCATGGATGTGTCTAATGTACATTCCTGGGTGTGACAGTTCAATAAAGACAGAACATCGTGTGACAACAAACTAAGACAGTTAAGTGAGGTATGTGGTGATGGTAACATGGATGTGTCTAATGTACGTTCCTGGGCGTGACAGTTCAATGAAGACAGAACATCGTGTGACAACAAACCAAGACAGTTAAGTGAGGCATGTAGTGATGGTACCATGGAGGTGTCTAATATACGTTCCTGGGTGTGTCAGTTCAATGAAGACAGAACATCGTGTGACAACAAACCAAGACAGTTAAGTGAGGTATGTGATGATGGTACCATGGATGTGTCTAATGTATGTTCCTGGGTGTGACAGTTCAATGAAGGCAGAACATCGTGTGAAAAACAGACCAAAACAGTTGAGTGAGGCAAATGGTGATGGTACCATGGATGTGTCTAATGTACATTCCTGGGTGTGACAGTTCAATGAAGACAGAACATCATTTGACTTCAAACCAAGACAGTTGAGTGAGGCATGTGCTGATCGTACCATGGATGTGTCTAATGTACGTTCCTGGATGTGACAGTTCAATGAAGACAGAACATCGTGTGACAACAAACCAAGACAGTTAAGTGAGGCATGTGGTGATGGTACCATGGATGTGTCTAATGTACGTTCCTGGGTGCGACAGTTCAATGAAGACAGAACATCGTGTGACAACAAACCAAGACAGTTAAGTGAGGCATGTGGTGATGGTACTATGGAGGTGTCTAATGTACGTTCCTGGGTGTGACAGTTCAATGAAGACAGAACATCGTGTGACAACAAACCAAGACAGTTAAGTGAGGCATGTGGTGATGGTACCATGGATGTTTCTAAAGTATGTTCCTGGATGTGACAGTTCAATGAAGACAGAACATCGTGTGACAACAAACCAAGACAGTTGAGTAAGGCATGTGGTGATTGTACCATGTAGGTGTCTAATGTACGTTCCTGGGTGTGACAGTTCAATGAAGGCAGAACATTGTGTGACAACAAACCAAGACAGTTAAGTGAGGCATGCGGTGATGGTACCATGGAGGTGTCTAATGTACGTTCCTGGGTGTGACGGTTCAATGAAGACAGAACATTGTGTGACAACAAACCAAGACAGTTTAGTGAGGTATTTGGTGATGGTACCATGGATGTGTCTAATGTACGTTCCTGGGTGTGTCAGTTCAATGAAGACAGAACATCGTGTGACAACAAACCAAGACAGTTTAGTGAGGAATGTGGTGATGGTACCATGGTTGTGTCTAATGTACGCTCCTGGGTGTGACAGTTCAATGAAGACAGAACATTGTGACAACAAACCAAGACAGTTAAGTGAGGCATGTGGTGATGGGACCATGGATGAGTCTAATGTACGTTCCTGGGTGTGACAGTTCAATGAAGACAGAACATCATGTGACAACAAACCAAAACAGTTAAGTGAGGTATGTGGTGATGGTATCATGGAGGTGTCTAATGTACGTACCTGGGTGTGACAGTTCAATGAAGGCAGAACGTCGTGTGACAACAAACCAAGACAGTTTAGTGAGGTATGTGGTGATGGTACCATGGATGTGTCTAATGTACATCCCTGGGTGTGACAGTTCAATGAAGGCAGAAACATCATTTGACAACAAACCAAGACAGTTGAGTGAGGCATGTGGTGATGGTACCATGGATGTGTCTAATGTACGTTCATAGGTGTGACGTTCAATGAAGACAGAACATCATTTGACAACAAACCAAGACAGTTGAGTGAGGCATGTGCTGATCCTACCATGGATGTCTCTAATGTACGTTCCTGGGTGTGACAGTTCAATGAAGACAGAACATCGTGTGACAACAAACCAAGACAGTTGAGTGAGGCAAGTGGTGATGGTACCATGGATGTGTCTAATGTACGTTCCTGGGTGTGACAGTTCAATGAAGACAGAACATCGGGTGACAACAAACCAAGACAGTTGAGTGAGACATGTGGTGATGGTACCATGGATGTGTCTCATGTACGTTCCTGGGTGCAACAGTTCAATGAAGACAGAACATTGTGTGACAACAAACCAAGACAGTTGCAGACATCGCCTCCAAAATTGGCATTTGCATGGGATCTCTGCACACAATCTTGCATGAAGATCTGAAAATGAAAAAAGTGTGTTCCAGGTGGGTGCCACAAATACTGACGGATGATCACAAGTATGTGCACGTGGCAATTTGTCAAGCGATGTTGATGCGTGATGACAGCATGAATGGAACATCAATCATGCGCTGTTCTTGCAATGAAAACGTCGCCACTTTAAGTATCACAAACAATTCTAACTCTCGTTGCTGCCACTAGAGTTCTATGCACTGTATAGTGCTGCCATCTCTGCCATGCATTCAGAGTCCACGTGTATTTTAAAAAAACTAGAAGTTTCTATCTGGTCCCAGTCCTTAAAAAGATAGGTGTTATAACTTGATCACACCTTGTATAATCTGACCAAAACTGCATTGTAAAGCACTTTTCATGCAAAGAAAAATGTATTTTTGAGAAAGGAAGAAAATAACATATCTGTACACACTCAAGCTTGAGTTTCATGCATTTGATGCAAAACCTCAGTTGACACAAACTTTGTTGATTTAGAGGCTTTAACACATTTATATATTCACCTGATGAAGTTGAGGTCTTGTTTGTAACGCACCATCCTCTTCTTCATTTTCACGAAGGAGTAGAAGTAAGCTTCAAGCTGAACATCAAGTTTCTCACAGATTATGTAGCAGAGTGCTGGCGAGGCCTGCTCGTGTACAAATGGGCCGCATATGCTGAGCTCACGAAGGGACTGGCGTCCGCAGTGATAGAGGAATCCAGTGATGATGTCTGCAGACACATTACAGTAATCCAACTCGAGACGTCTTAGATATGGAAATGATTTGGAATTGGCAAATGCTTTTGTGAAGAGTTCGTCGGTGAAGAGTGGCGACCCTGACAGACATAGCTCCTCAAGATTCTCGTTAGACAAAAGCCATTCAAGATACAGGGCAGAGAAGTCATTGTGACCAGAGTTGGAGCCAAACATGAGGCGGCGTAGCCGAGGAAATGGCTTACACACCGTCTTATCCGATGGCACAATGAAGGAGTTGTGGTCATATGTGTTGTAATACAAGCCAAGAGTGGCAAGTCGAGAACAGTAACGTTCCACCACACACATCTTCATGCCCTGTATTCCCTCCAGAGACAGCATGCGCATGTTCCTCCCACAGGCCTCAAGTATTGGCACTATACTACCGTCAAACAAACAGACATCTGACTCCAAGGACATGGACATGCATTCAGTGTCAGCAACACACTGAATATCCAGCTCTGCAAGGTGTTTCAGGCCTGCCAATGGAACAAGCACATAAGGAGAAGCACGCTGATCAAACTCTATACGAACACGTTCCAAATATGGACAAGTGTTGACTATCACAGACAACATGCTACTGTTATCTTTACAAGACAGCTCCATCTCTATCTCGCGCAGCCTGTAGTAGGTAGTGCTGCCACCTGCTGGTGCAAGCATTAGCCAGTTACGGGTGGAGTGCAGTTTGTAGAGAGCTCGCACAACTTCTGGGTGATACAGGCTGCGCAGCTGTGGGTTGTTCTTGAGAACTTGACTCAGTCCAGCTGCTGTCACTTCTGTGTCACGCAGGTCAAGCTCTGTCAATGCTGCCATGTGTTTCAAGTGACCCACAGCTTTGTCATTCAGGAAACAGGACTTGAGGCCCAGTGCCCTGCAACACAATCATCACATGAGACACCAAGTAATCCATAGCCATTTGTCAACAAACCAACAATTGAGCAAGTTACCTTAGGTTGGGACAGTGTGTGCGTATGAACTTGAGACAGGCACTGGTCACATGGGCCATGCTGCCTATGTGTAGTGTGACGACTGTGGCAAGACATGGAGCCAAGCCCTTCAGATATGGCAATGCTTCCTCAATATCTCGTAACTCCAAGTCTTTTATGTTCTGTAACATAACAAACATGTAAACAGTACAAATGTGGCAATCCTGCAATACAACAATATGGTATAATGGAAAACATGAAGATGTGGCAACAGATTGTCACTACTGTATAAAAAATGGTAACACAAGAAAGTGCACATTTCACTGCATATAAAGTTTGTCAAACAGAAAACAGTTTTATGATTAACAACATGGATCAGTGCATGTTTGATAATAAAGTAATGCATTAAGCTTTAAATTTGGCAACACAAACCAGCACTTTCATTGGATAAATGATCATAAACAATGAAATGTCAATCACAAAGAACTGTTAACATTTTTACTGCTTTAGCAACATTGTGTCCACTTACTCTACATGTCGTAGCGATGTGCATCAGACTAATTTTGTCCGTCCATTCTGTGATAGACAGACGACAAATACCTCGTGTTACAAACAATCTCCACATGTCTTGGCGCTCCACCCATACATTGTTACGTCCGGGGGACCCATGTCTTCCCACATATATCTCCAGTAGATCCTGCTCCAAGCTGGGAGCTGGAAACATGCAAATATATAACAATGCAGCATCACTTAAATGTCATTGAATATAACTTTGTTATATTATGTGCTTACGTAGACTATCGAATGGGTTAGCATTATGTGTTTCTTGTATATGGAGCCAGAATCCCCTGTTCTGTACAATATTCTCCAGGCAGAGTTGGTACAGTCTCTGAATCTTATGCATCGCCCTGCAAAGAAATGCCTAGCTTACATGTTGAGGTTATGATAACATATATACATTTAGTTTCTATTCGTAATTGTTTGACTGCAGTTTAAATGGTTCAAGGGAATCAGGTTTATAAGCAACAAATACCTACGTTTACTACAACATTAATTTTTCATTACTGTTCTTGTCCTGTATATTGATTATAGCACCCACGTCTTGTCCTACATCTCTGGCTCACTTGCACAGGAAGCAGGCGCTTTTGTCGATACATAAAGCATCATGTATTGCAACAAATCTGTTGAAGAAATGTGTTGCCTTAATGCAATATTTTGACTTTTCATCATTATTGAATTAAACAAAACATTTTTTCTCTTATGATTATAAAAGTTGTCATGTTATAAGTGATAGTGTAACAGCAGTTAGACGATAGTGAGTAGGAATTTCTTTCTCTCCCGCCCTCCCATTCGCAACACGGACGACTTTCCAGAGGGCGTTCCGCGCCGTATCTCAATAAAGCAAAGATAATTAAATCAGACCTCTGCACAGCTTACTAGAATAAACCAAACAAAACTTTTCGTACATATAACAGTAATAATGTTATACTCTAGTAATATATGACTTAAATTACTTTATAGAGGAAAACTATATCAATTACCTTTACAGAGATGGCAGCACAAGTAAGTAAATTAAGTAATATTTATAAACTCTCAATTTGTTTTAGGAAAGCGATTTTCAATACGCATAAATATTTTATATAAGGTATATGTCATTATATATAAAATAGGAATTAGTTGCAAACACAAACATAAATTCCATTAATTATTATTCTATCAAATGTGACTCTTTGTAAAGGATTTGCTCCTGGCAAGTCCTTATGTTATATTCAATAACTATGAATGTTGTTGCGATAGTTCTAATCACAGGACGATAGAGAGCTCTGCTCTAATCATAGTTGTGGTGGGTTGAGGTATTAATCTGTGGTTGAGGTATTCGTTGACATTTACGCGGTTCCGGATCCGCCAGCTGTTCTTGAACTGTTCATGTTTTGATGAGGTTATGTTTAAGGAAGACTTTAGATTTTATAAAAGAAGATGTCCCCCACCAGATCTGTCCAAAGTTTTGGACTTGGAAAGCTTGTGTTATAGGGTTACAAAGGTAGGGACTGCCTTTATTTTGAATGTGTGTTACCTTTAAAATTACAATTTATCTGATTTTGTAATTGTGGCAGGTGGAGGAACGCCCATTACCGGGTCTGAAGCCCCCGAAACAATGGAAAGTATACGAGATTCCAAATAAACCAGGTAATGTTAAGGTCCAGATACAGAGACCTGGAGTGTGAGCTTATTTGTTCGTTTGGTTTCATTCCTGGCACAAGCTAGGAGACATTGAAAATGTCATACAATGTGAAACATTGCAAAATGTCTAATAATGTACCCACCAATAAAAGGCTCCTCCCCCGTCTATCTTGTTTTATGTAAAAAGAACGAATATACATAAGCCACCACTGTCTCAACATGTGTAAAACATCATGACATGCAATGTGCACGAGATATTAAAGTATTCGGTAAAAGTGCAGAATGTGTGCGAGAGGATATCGTGGCTCTGACGTCATTGCTCGGCCGTTGCCAACTTCCAAACCATGCTTCCGCGGAAAATACCAACAGTACGCAAGAAAACCAGCGATACTGTAACACCCGACGTAAGGATCAGTAGAACATTGTTAGTTTATTATTATTATAATTATTATTATTATCATTATTACATATTAATATATTCTTACTAATATCATAATTATTAAAAACTTAAAGGAATCTAGCACAAAGTTTTGAAATGGTCAACATTACGTAAGCAGACCAGCGGTAATGTAACACCCAAAGAAACTGACGTAAAGATTAGTTGATCATTGCCGGTTTTATTATTATCATTATTATATATTCTGATATTCTCACTATTATCATAATTATTTAATACGTTAAACGAATTTAGCACAAAGTTTTGGAATACTCAACATTACATAAGTAAACCAGCGACACAGTAAATATCCAAATTGACGTAAAGATCGGTGGATCATTACCAGAGTTTTTATATTAATTATTATTATATTAATATAATTATAATAATAAACAAAGCTTACTACGCACTATTCCCATTACTATCGCTAGTTTATA
Source organism: Mantis religiosa (assembly GCA_030765055.1). NCBI lineage: Eukaryota > Metazoa > Arthropoda > Insecta > Mantodea > Mantidae > Mantis > Mantis religiosa. The sequence continues at coordinate 4,130,697 of CM060958.1, forward strand.
ATAAAAAGAAAATGTGTTGGCAACGCTCCACCGTTTTTCGCATATATTGGAGCGCCACAGTTGGCAACAAGTTGTTTTCGTGATGTCGTTCCATACCAACGTAACTGTGTGTATTCATTCTGCACTTTTACCAAGAATTCCTCCATAGTATATGGGAAGTAAATTATAGGAATGACTTAAGATCTTATCTGCACAGTTTTGTCCTATTTCTCCATTCGCATAGGCTAAGCCGCCTAGGTTATGTATCGTGGTCTTACTAGCCTCTGGTGCTCGCGGTCGAAACTAACTTAGCGGAGGGCGATCAAATTTTTTCGGGTGTTATAACCCTTGGCATGGCTTCCTTTGGAAGTCAGGTGCTCCCATGTCGTAAAAAAAGCCTCAAGCATGATGAAGAGGCCTCTGAGCAAAATTAAGCAGTAAAATGGTACTCTGAGAACCATAGCAGTTAAAGATGTTCTAAATAAAACGTAAAAAAGTTAGGATATGAACCTAGGTTAGTGTGTGTACAGAACAGGATGGCAGGATTTTTCTTTTCTTTTTTAATTAACATGCTTCAGTGTTTAGTCATATACAATGAATGAAATTGGTGAAATGATATTCAAAAAAGCTGAAGGTCCATAGAGCTTAGAATTACCTGACATTCATCTTTCAAGACAAGTGAAACCCTTGACCGAGATTTGAATTTGGGACCTCTTGAATGAGAGGCGGATGTACTGTCACAGGGTTCAGCCTGTTAGGTTATGACAACCAGTGAACTAAGAACTGGCATCACAGTGTTTTTCCTGTTTGCGTTTTGGTCTGCATCTATTGTAGAATGGCGTGAATGTCACAACATTTTTAATATTACTTTTAGAGGCTTCAGTTACCAGCCATTGTAACTTTTGGCACCTCTGTAAGAAGCTATCCATCTTTGGTAAGGGTGGTGATTTATCGCAAATGCGATATAGCTCGATAAAGTGCGCAAGTGACTCAGAATGCAATGTAAATGCAAAATCAAAGATTTTCCCAAGTAATTATTTTTCCCCAGTGCTCTTTGTTCTGGAAACTTTAACTGAAGAGTCTGTAGAACCTTTGCATGTTTAGAAAGACATAAAGTAAGTGGCTACTCTTCTGGAATGTGGAAAGCAAACTTTCCCACAAATTTTTCCTTGTAGCATGTAGTACTGAAAGTCCACAACTGGTTCCAGATGAACAGGATCCATGAAACAAACAAGTTCAGAGGTCAAATTTTAACTAGGATGGCTTATTTACCAATTTATAATTCTAAATAAACAAGTGATTTAGTGTAAAGGTTAAAAGTGACAGCTCCATGTTAGTAAATTTACTGGTAGTTAAAAGAACTTTAGGACAAATTCCTGGTAGTTATACAATCCTGATAAGGAGCAACAATGTTATATTATCTAAAACTGATAAACTTATTTATTTTGATGTAACTGCCTTATTTTCTAGTATTCCTAGAGAAAAACTTTTAATTTACTTTAAAAATTGGTTGAATTCAATAAATTTACATGAGGACTTAATAGTTGATTTTGTTAAACTTACTGAATTTGGTTTACATCAAAAATTTTTCACTTTTAACGGTGAATTTTTTTGAACAAACTTCTGACTTAGCAATGGTTAATCCTCTTTCACCTTTTCTTGCTGATCTTTTTATAAGCTTTTTCGAAATGCAAGTCACTAAAGCATTCCCTTTAATTTTTAAAGTTTGGTATAGATATGTTGCAGATATTTTTGCAATTGTTCCTGAAAAACTCATAAAACGATTATTAAATTTTAGATGAGTCGTATTTATTACACATCTGCTTCACTTTCGTACCTATTTTGAGGACATGTTTCACAAATCTTCGTTTGCATCTACGGCTCTTGTGCGACTGACGCTAGATCCAGCGGTGTGGGTAATTCTGGGGTTGTTGCTGCCATCTGTTGATTTAGTGATGAACTTAAATGTGGGATTCTCTTCTAGCGGGATTTCAAAGTTCATTAGTTGGTTTTTATGTTTTTCTATGTATATCCTCTCCCATATGACGAGTTCACTATGTTTTTGTACGTATTTTAGTAATTCTGTGCTATCTTCAATTTCATGATTTTCAGACCAGAAATGAGCTGCTATTGCGGACTTATCAATATTTTTGTATCTTAAGTGCCTGAAGTGTTCTTTCTTTCTAGTGCCTATGTTCCTTTTTGTCCTTCCTATGTAAATTTTTTCACAGTCTTTACACTTAATTTTGTAAATGCCTGACTTTTGCTCTGGTTTTATCTTATCAGTATTATTACTGTGAAGTAGGTTTTTAATGTTGTAATTGTTTTTTGGTGCCAATGTTATATTGTATTTCTTGAATGTTTTTTGGAACTTTTTTGTGGCCCAGGGGTGGTAAGTAAATTTAGCAAATCTAGTTTCTTGTTTTATTGGTGTGAGAGCTGTGATCTGTTTTAATTTCTTTTGAAGTTTGAATAATTTTAGTTTTTTATCTACAAGGTTTTTTCCATATCCATTTTTAATTGCAGTTTTTAAGATTTGATGGTATTCGTTTTGATATTCTTGCTGGCTGAGAGGTAGATTTACTAATCTGTGTGTCAGACTGTTGATGGTTGCATGTTTGTGTGGAATTGGGTTGAAACTATTTGCTTTGATGTAATTATCTGTGTGTGTTGCTTTTCTATGAATGCCAAATTCTAGTTTGTCATTGCCTTTTTTGATTTTAAGGTCTAAAAAAGGTAGAGTACAGTCCTCTTCAGTTTCTACTGTGAATTGTATGCTGGGTTCTTGCAGGTTGAGTAGTTTCAAAGCATCATCTATTAGTTTGTAGGGCACTATTGCAAAGATGTCGTCTACGTATCTGTACCATGTTTTAAACATATGAGGGAAGGCTTTAGTAATATGTGTTTCGAAAAAGCTCATGTATAGATTGGCCAAAAATGGTGATAGCGGGCTTCCCATAGCTAGTCCTGAAATTTGTTTGTAATATTTTCCATCGAAGACAAAATAATTTTGATGTATACATAATTCAGTCATTGCCACATATTCTTCTATTGCATTGGCATCCAGGTTTATAGAATTTAGCCATTTTTTCAGTTGAATCAAAAGTTTGTCTAATGGAATGCTAGGGAAGAGGGAGCGGACATCAAAGGATACTAAAGTGTCATGAGGTTTTAGTTTAAGATTTTGAATTTTTTCTACCAGGTCTAAAGAGTTTTTTATACTCAGAGTATGGAATTGTGGAAAGGACTGAAATTTTTTGGTTAGCCATTTTGCCAGAAGGTAAGTAGGAGTGTTTATATTATTTACAATGGGTCTCATGGGTATGTTGGGTTTGTGTATTTTAGGCAAACCATATATTCTTGCAAGGGTAGGGTTGTCTGGTTTGATAGTTTTTTGTTCTGTAGTTGTTAAAATTTTACTATTAATGATGGTTTTTTGTACATCTTTTATGCATCGGTTGAGTGGATTAGAATCTATTTCCTGGAATTCTTTTTGTTGTAGTAACTCTAACATTTTTTCTTTGTATGTAGCTGTATCTAAGATTACTATTTTGTTCCCTTTATCAGCCCTTGAGAAGATTACATCCTTTTTCCTTAAAGATTTAATTATCTGAATTTGTTTCAAATGTAAGTAATCTCTCAAAGCAAAATTTTAACAACGAAGAAAAAGATGTACTTAACCAAGGCCTAAAAACATGTATAACATACTCCAGCAACCCGGATGAATTCATTGCAGACATAGAATTAGCAGTAGAAGGCTTGGAAACCATGGACAAAAATATAATTAGAAAAAAATCAGCTCCTATATTGGAAAACTTAATAAATAAAAAGCCAATAAAACATTTGAAACAAATTCAGATAATTAAATCTTTAAGGAAAAAGGATGTAATCTTCTCAAGGGCTGATAAAGGGAACAAAATAGTAATCTTAGATACAGCTACATACAAAGAAAAAATGTTAGAGTTACTACAACAAAAAGAATTCCAGGAAATAGATTCTAATCCACTCAACCGATGCATAAAAGATGTACAAAAAACCATCATTAATAGTAAAATTTTAACAACTACAGAACAAAAAACTATCAAACCAGACAACCCTACCCTTGCAAGAATATATGGTTTGCCTAAAATACACAAACCCAACATACCCATGAGACCCATTGTAAATAATATAAACACTCCTACTTACCTTCTGGCAAAATGGCTAACCAAAAAATTTCAGTCCTTTCCACAATTCCATACTCTGAGTATAAAAAACTCTTTAGACCTGGTAGAAAAAATTCAAAATCTTAAACTAAAACCTCATGACACTTTAGTATCCTTTGATGTCCGCTCCCTCTTCCCTAGCATTCCATTAGACAAACTTTTGATTCAACTGAAAAAATGGCTAAATTCTATAAACCTGGATGCCAATGCAATAGAAGAATATGTGGCAATGACTGAATTATGTATACATCAAAATTATTTTGTCTTCGATGGAAAATATTACAAACAAATTTCAGGACTAGCTATGGGAAGCCCGCTATCACCATTTTTGGCCAATCTATACATGAGCTTTTTCGAAACACATATTACTAAAGCCTTCCCTCATATGTTTAAAACATGGTACAGATACGTAGACGACATCTTTGCAATAGTGCCCTACAAACTAATAGATGATGCTTTGAAACTACTCAACCTGCAAGAACCCAGCATACAATTCACAGTAGAAACTGAAGAGGACTGTACTCTACCTTTTTTAGACCTTAAAATCAAAAAAGGCAATGACAAACTAGAATTTGGCATTCATAGAAAAGCAACACACACAGATAATTACATCAAAGCAAATAGTTTCAACCCAATTCTACACAAACATGCAACCATCAACAGTCTGACACACAGATTAGTAAATCTACCTCTCAGCCAGCAAGAATATCAAAACGAATACCATCAAATCTTAAAAACTGCAATTAAAAATGGATATGGAAAAAACCTTGTAGATAAAAAACTAAAATTATTCAAACTTCAAAAGAAATTAAAACAGATCACAGCTCTCACACCAATAAAACAAGAAACTAGATTTGCTAAATTTACTTACCACCCCTGGGCCACAAAAAAGTTCCAAAAAACATTCAAGAAATACAATATAACATTGGCACCAAAAAACAATTACAACATTAAAAACCTACTTCACAGTAATAATACTGATAAGATAAAACCAGAGCAAAAGTCAGGCATTTACAAAATTAAGTGTAAAGACTGTGAAAAAATTTACATAGGAAGGACAAAAAGGAACATAGGCACTAGAAAGAAAGAACACTTCAGGCACTTAAGATACAAAAATATTGATAAGTCCGCAATAGCAGCTCATTTCTGGTCTGAAAATCATGAAATTGAAGATAGCACAGAATTACTAAAATACGTACAAAAACATAGTGAACTCGTCATATGGGAGAGGATATACATAGAAAAACATAAAAACCAACTAATGAACTTTGAAATCCCGCCAGAAGAGAATCCCACATTTAAGTTCATCACTAAATCAACAGATGGCAGCAACAACCCCAGAATTACCCACACCGCTGGATCTAGCGTCAGTCGCACAAGAGCCGTAGATGCAAACGAAGATTTGCGAAACATGTCCTCAAAATAGGTACGAAAGTGAAGCAGATGTGTAAAAAATGCGACTCATCTAAAATTTAATAATTTTTCGCTTCACTGTGGTGTTCCAAAACAGTTGAATCTCGATATATCATAAAACGATGTTTTAAAATTACTAAATTTGCAAGATAAAGCTATAAAATTTACATTAGAGACTGAAATTAATGGATTCCTTCCTTTTCTAGATCTAAAGATAATAATAAATAATAAATTAAACATTTGTATTTATAGGAAGTCTACTATCGATAATTAGATAAAAAATAAAAGTTTTAACCCTTTTTCAAATAAATTTGCTGTTTTCAATAGTTTGATTTATAGATTAATAAATATACCAATGAATAAAGATGAATTTAATAAAGAATATAAACATATTATTACTACTGCTTCAATTAATGGTTTTAATAAAGACTTTATAAATAAAAAAATTGAAAAATTCAAATATCAAAAAACTGTTAATGATATTTCTACTCTTAGAAAAATAAGACGATTATAATTTTAAAAAAATTACTTACCATCCTTGAGTTAATAAACATTTTCAAGCTTTTTTCATATCTGCTTATTACATTTTCTTCAAATATTCTTGAATCATGTTGCTTGAAACTCAAATAAAATGTTTTTAAAGAAAAAGAAGGCTTTTTTTAAGTGGCGATCTCTGGGTGGTAATGCTGCCTTGCCTGTGATTGTTTCAGGGTTAATTGTAATCCAGAATCTCTTCACGGCGGTGGGGCAGCGATACTGGGTGTGTCGTTGTTTGCAGGACTTTACTAGGAAGCCTCAAAAATTAAATCTTGATGCTCATGGTGACCTGGCCCCAGAAGAGAACTGGTGGGATGTCTGTAATACGTAAGTCTATTTCAAACAGCTTTGAGATGAGGTTTTCACCACAAACAGGGCTAAGCAATTCCCGTGGCTGACCTACCTGTCCCATGGGACTTTTTGGGGTTTTCCCATGTCACCAGCCAAATGTTGGGTATGTTAATTACATCCTCCAAATTTCCTGTCCCTCCATTTCATCTCTATTATTATTTCACATCATCTCTCATCTGGTGGACTTTTCCAGGGTAGAACTGTTGGCGGGTGTCTTGACAGGATCATGTGCTCCTGGTAACAACTTCCTCCTCCTGGTCTTTGAGCTGGTCTATGGGACTAATTCAGGATGACGGTTGTGCAAGCCTCTGGCATGACGGCTTCTGGTGTTCAAGTTGTACTGTGGACTGTTTTGGGGCTACAGTTGGAGGGATGCCAGTTGCACTGGACTGCCAGGGTGGTTCAAGCTGGTAAATGGTGGAGATCCTGCCCTTTTTGCTGTCGTGACTCCTTGGGTTCGGTTGACCTGTCTCCTCTCGCCTCATTCTTCCTTTTGGGGACGCCCTACTTGGGACATGGTTCAAAAGATCAGTCTGGTGAATGTGCCGAATCCCCTCTGTAGAATTTTATCATATCCTATTGTACTGGACTAACTATTTTATACACTCTAAGGCCCAGTTGCGTAAAAATCACTAACTGTAGTTCATTTATAATCAAAGATCAAAATTGAATTATATTGAAAATGATTGAAAATTGAACAAAATTGAACTAACCAAATTAAGCAGGAATAAATATGCTCTAAGAATATTAAGTTAAAATGTCAGCCTTCGTGTACTTTTAATGTCCTATTATGCACATATACATTGTATAATTAAATATGGAATAATATTTTGGGGAAATTCACCAGAAGCCAAAGATATATTTATTAAACAAAAACAAGCCATTCGAATTATAGGCAACGAAAAAATGCTATGTACATGTAAGCCACTGTTCAAAAAGCTTTGCATACTTCCTCTGGCATGTGTTTATATACTGGAGACAGTTTTATTTGTAAAAAGAAGTAGATTTAATTTTCAAAACAACGGAAGTGTTCATGTGCATTACACGAGGCATATTAAGGATATACACGTAACCTCAATCAGTATGGAGCACTACATTCCTGTACAATAGTTTATAATTTCCTTCCTAACGACATCAAAAGCATAGATAACTACAATGTGTTTAAAACTAGAACAAAGGAGCACTGCTTTTACACAGTAAAGGAATATCTGCGATTTAACAAATCCAGATAATCATAGTTTGTTCATTTCTCTCACATATAATTATATCCAATTTGTGTTACATTATAATTGAATGTAGGTTAGGTATATTTGGTGTTTAACTTTGTAATATAAAGTGTAAATTTACTGACGTATCCTATATCAAGGTACTATGTACAGCTTTTATTTTAAAGAAGAATGAATTTGAATTGAATTGAATGGAACTAAGTTTGCGAACCTGCATGGGTTGTACAATGCTGATCTTAGATCAGATGAATGCCGTTTAGTACTGATCCGAGATCACAAAAACAAATGCAGCAACATCGCCAAACATGTTGCAACTTTCATGTTGTATTGAAAGGATTTGAGAATTATCTGAATTACTTGACACTGTTTAATTCAAGTGCACAGAGTAGCCAATATAGACATAACAAAAACTAAATAAATCTTTCGCTTTATGCTTATTTGTTCTAGAAATAATGTTATTTTAAATAAACAGTATAAGAATTTACTGCATATTGAAACAGTATTTATCAATAGTTAATTATTTGGCTTACTTTATCTCCATTATATGCCCAATGTACATCTTTTTCATTTTCGTCTGTTTACAGTACTGTGAGTTGGAAAACATAAACAAAAAATGAGATCAAGCAAAAGAGAAGATGTGTTCAGCTAACTTTAAATCTCGCATAACCCTTCTTATTTCACCCTTTTCCATAGGCATCCTGATGAAATGAGATCTTAAAGCTGCAATCTCTCTTGTAACGTTGTGTATTGTTCTTAACGCAGTCCCTTTATTTATATTGAATATATTCCTAATCACCATCTGGAAGATTTCAGTTGCATAGAATAGTAATGCAAGAAGGATCATAAATATAGAATTAAGTGCATATTTCCTCAGGTTTTGTGTTCTTAATTGTGCATATAGTCTATGCTCCAGTTCTTCGATTACCTGCTTTGATAGTCAAAATCTCATTTTGAATTTTCTGTCATTTAGTTCTGAGATGGGATTTCCTCTATGTTGGAAAACATGAGGAGACCTTTCAAATTGAAAATTCTAATAATCAGAGATATCAGAGTAATCTGAATTCTGAAAATAATACAAATGTATAGGTTATGAACACAAACAATGCATCTTTAACATACATTTGTAAAATAAAGAGGCTAATTATTTATACAAGTAACCACAAAAAATGCTTTATTTACTTAATACAATTTTGTGCTTCATTGTATCATAGTCCTTAAACAACGGAATGCTTTATTTACTATTTATTTAAAGCTGCACTACTTATTTCTTCTCAGAAACTATTGTGTAAATTCTGCAGTTCTGCTGATCTAAGTTCAATCAAGTTAACTGGAGAAAATTCACCAGCTAGGTTTGATCTTAGATCAAGAGGCCATGAACTTAGATCAATGTTTATACAACCAAAGTTCAGCTTGTCTGAAGATTATTTTCATGTGCTTGAACTTAGATTATCTTTTATGTAATCCCACCTGTGGTGCCGTATGTAGTAAAAGCGGGCCTTAAACACTACACATTTCATTTCATTTTATGCAACTAGGTCTTAATGTGACAAAAATGACGTCAGTAGAATCATTAACCCAATACTAACAAATACACAGAGTAAACATGTTGGCAATGAGGTAATACAATATACCAATGAAACAAAATTTTTGGGGGTAATTATTGACAAATTTTTAACCTGGAAGCCGCATATTCAGTATATTACTGCAAAAATTAATAAAGCCCACTACATAATATCAGCGCTAAGGAAAATTTGTAATACACAAACATTAATGCTGATTTACTATTCATATGTGCAGTCTTATCTTGCATATGGTATCTTTATCTGGGGATCAGCTACCGAAATAAAAGATTTATTTGTAACACAAAAGAAAATAATAAGAAGAATGTTTAATCTAAGTAAAGGGACTCATTGTATGAAATATTTTAAGGAAAATAATGTACTAACTCTGCCATGTCTGTATATCTTAGAAACCGTATGCTTTATAAACAACAACATACAATATTTTCAAACAAATAACACTATTCATGAATATTATACTAGGAATAATACTAAATTACATATACTGGGATCAGGATCAAATAAAAAACTTAACTCAGTACTTCATAAAGGGGTTCACATGTATAACTTAATCTTAAAGAAAATCAAAAACAATGATAAGAAAAGATTCAGAAGAGATGTGAAATCATTTTTAATAAATCAGTGCTTCTATAGTACTCAAGAGTTCTTTGAATATTTTAGATACCAGATTAAGTAAATGATTACATGAGAATAATTTTATGATACTAATGGTTGACAATTCATGTAAGTTTTCTGTATTTGTTGATATTGATACAATTTAATCTGATTATTGCATGCAGAATTAATTCTGTATTTTCTGAATTTCTAGTTTGTATTGTTTGTACTGTATCTTGAAAAAGCAAATATTTCTGTACGGAAATTAAATGCTAAATAAATAAATAAATAAATAAATAAACATGTAAGTATAATGTTCCTTCATGTCTGTTTTACATGTACCAACTTGCACATCTTAAATTCTCTACATCTGTTGCTTGTAGACCAATACTCATGCTCTGGTCATGTAATACTCAATGGTCAACTCATAATTGGCCATTGAACTTAAGCTGGCTTTTGCACTTCCTCCTCATAGCCTGCTGGTTGCGAAAATATGTTTAGAAACAGAAATTTCTGAAATCAAAGGAACGAAACATTTCTTGTAGTTTGAATCTTCTAGAGTTCCTTAGTGTCTGCAGCAGCTGTCCTTAAATGTTCCATTTTTTTGGTCCACTTGGTCAGCAAGAACAAATTGACTCAGTTAATCTCTACAGGGCAGGCCCCCGCCACTACTATGACAATCCTTGATTTCACCCAAAATGTATGTTCTGAAAAATGTCTACATTTAGGCTAATTGATGGAAATTAATCATTTAACACTAGCCATATACAGGCTAAGGTTTTTGATAGATAGAGTCAACATGAAAAATTCAATGCCATGGCTGGGATTGGAATCATGAATCTCCTGGTTTCTGTCCAGTTGCTCTTACCCATTGAGCTACTATGACCAACGTGCCATCTGACATTAAATTCTCCATTTGACTCATATAATTATTTTCCCGGTAAACCACTCCATTATTTTGGTTGGCGATAATGAACATGTCTCTCCAGTAATATGTAGAAGTTTCCATGCCTACTAATTGTGGTCTAGTAGAGGACTCATGGCAAACTAGAGTGGCTCCGGCATAGGGCACCAAATATATATAGGCTGGAAGAAGACCGCCTACTTCTCTCCTATTGACTGCGCGTCCAGCAGTCACAAGTTGGCTGCTAGGCCTATGTCTCGAACCAGGTTTTACGCAAACGTGTTACTTCCTCCTTCGTGTTAAAGTTATGTTTGTGCTTGAAGATTTCAATAGCCTCCCGATAAAGTCTGGCATGGTACTGGGTTGTCGAGAACCTCTGTTTCCTGGAACTTGATGTCATGTCCCATCAGAAGGGCATGTTCAGCAATAGCAGATTTTTCCGTATGCCCCAACTGGCTGTTGCTTAGGTGTTCCTTAATACGGGTACATATGCTACGTTTTGTAGTGCCAATGTAGCTTCAGGGAATACGGTAGATCCTTTTTGTGGCCAGAGGGTCCTGTCTGTCCTTGACTGATTGGAGATGAACTTTGAGCTTCTTGGTGCATTTAAAGACAGTTCTTATATTAAACAAATCTAACAGTTTGCTGATTCTGTCCGTTCTGTATGGTAGGTAGCCTGTGCTCTGCAGTTTCTATATCTCCATGCTTTTCGTTGCTCTATTGAAGCGTGAAGCCCGTTTTATTTCTTTTAAATTGTACCCGTTAGCCTGTAGTGTTGTATGTAGGTATTTGATTTCTTGTTCACAGATATGCTTAGTCCGTGCAGTCAAGGTCCTTATTATGCCTCTCTTCTGCCATGGGTGGTGGTTAGAAGTTTTCTGTAGATAGCGGTTTCCTATAAACTGTATGTCCTAACGTCATGTCAGGTTTTTTGGACACCAAAAACATCCAGGAAGGCAATACAGTGGTTCTTTTCCTTTTCAATGGTAAATTTAACACTGTCATTGATGCTGTTGAGATGGCCTAAGAAACTTTCCAGTTCCTTATCACCATGCTGCCAAATCACACAGCAACCAGGAGTACCAACAATGAAACTATTACAGCATGTTTGTTACACATTAAGCTAACAGAATATCATAAGATTAAATAATGGTGTGAGAAATTATTATTCTTTATTGAATATCATGTTTCATAGAAATGTTTTGTAAAAGAGAGATCAAGTCTGATGTATTACAGTCATATGACTTTCTCTACTCTTTTATAAACTATTCTTAAGATTCCTGTATCTTGATGTTATCAAGAGAAACTTCTAGTATTTTAATTAAAATTATTACTGGGGGTGGAGGGGCTTCAGAGCCATTATTTGTGGTGAATGTGATAGTTTGTGTGTTACAGAGATGCTGTAAGAGGAAAAACTCTTCTGAGAAAGCTGAGGTGGGCAACTTTGGGTTACCATCACAACTGGGACACCAAGGTAAGGGTCACAATGCTGCTGTATTGGCAAATTAGTTATTTATGAATGTTGTTATATTTAAACCTACATATTCATTTTCATATTATCCTTACAAGTTATGAACCCCATTCTTAGTTTCAGAAACTATTTGTAGTTGGTTTATTAATACTCGTCACTTACTTGTTTATATTTGAGAGACTAGTTTCAAAGACATTCGCCTCCATTTTCAATCTCTTTCCAATTGGCATCTGTTCCACCACCAGAGAGAGAGCAGACAACAACAGATGCCAGTTGGAAAGAGATTGAAAATGGAGGCGAATGTCTTTGAAACTAGTCTCTCATAAATATAAACAAGTAAGTGACGAGTATTAATAAACCAACTACAAATAGTTTCTGAGATTAATTTTGACGTCACTGTTACTAAATTCCTCCAAATACATATATCCATTCTTAGTTGTTAGTTTTTTATGATTATAATAAAAAAGTAAGATGTTTTCCTCATTAACTGTTTACGTTATGGCTGTTTATGTAGATTGAAATACATAAATATCATTAATAAGAAACAAGGAAATGTGATAGTTATATTAAGTTGTCACTTATATAGTTCTATTTTAATGGTAATTACGAGTGTGGTCTGAAAACTTTCTCACCTAATAAAGATACAAGACATTTTTTTTTCAGATTTTTTATTTTATTTTTTTATTTCTCAACATAATCTACTCGTAACTCTACACGCTTCTCACAGCGATGCTCCCATTTCTGTAACCTGTCCAAATAGTACTCAGCGTTTTTCAACATAGTCTCCTTGTAACTCTACACACTTCTCCCAGCGATGCTCTCATCTCTGTAACCAGTCCAAATAGTACTCGGCGTTTTTCAACATAGTCTCCTTGTAACTCTGCACACTTCTCCCAGCGATGCTCTCATCTCTGTAACACGCCCAAATAGTACTCGGCATTTTTCAACATAGTCTCCTTGTAACTCTACACACTTCTCCCAGCGATGCTCTCATCTCTGTAACACATCCAAATAGTACTCGGCATTTTTCAACATAGTCTCCTTGTAACTCTACACACTTCTCCCAGCGATGCTCCCATCTCTGTAACCCGTCCAAATAGTACTCAGTGTTTTTCAACATAGTCTCCTTGTAATCCTTGTAACTCTACACACTTCTCCCAGCGATGCTCTCATCTCTGTAACACATCCAAATAGTACTCGGCATTTTTCGACATAGTCTCCTTGTAACTCTACACACTTCTCCCAACGATGCTCCCATTTCTGTAACCCGTCCAAATAGTACTCAGCGTTTTTCAACATAGTCTCCTTGTAACTCTACACACTTCTCCCAGCGGTGCTCCTATCTCTGTAACACGTCCAAATAGTACTCGACGTTTTTCAACATAGTCTCCTTGTAACTCTACACACTTCTCCCAGCGATGCTCTCATCTCTGTAACACGCCCAAATAGTACTCGGCATTTTTCAACATAGTCTCCTTGTAACTCTACACACTTCTCCCAGCGATGCTCCCATCTCTGTAACCCGTCCAAATAGTACTAGGCGTTTTTCAACATAGTCTCCTTGTAACTCTACATACTTCTCCCAGTGATGCTCTCATTTCTGTAACCCGTCCAAATAGTACTCGGCATTTTTCAACATAGTCTCCTTGTAACTCTACACACTTCTCCCAGCAATGCTCTCATCTCTGTAACCTGTCCAAATAGTACTCGACGATTTTCAACATAGTTTACTCGTAACCCTACACACTTCTGCCAGTGATGCTCTCTTCTCTGTAATCCGTCCAAATAGTAATCAGCGTTTTTCAACATAGTCTCCTTGTAACGCTACACACTTCTCCCAGCGATGCTCCCATCTCTGTAACCCGTCCAAATAGTACTCGGCGATTTTCAACATAGTCTCTTTGTAACTCTACACACTTCTCTCAGTGATGCTCTCATCTCTGTAACCCGTCCAAATAATACTCGGCGATTTTCAACATAGTCTCCTAACTTTACACACTTCTCCCAGTGATTCTCATCTCTGTCACCCGTCCGAATAGTACTCAGCGTTTTTCAATATAGTCTCCTTGTAACTATACACACATCTCCCAGCGATGCTGCCATCTCTGTAACTCGTCAAAATAGTACTCAACGTATTTCAACATAGTCTCCTTGTAACTCTACACACTTCTCTCAGCGATGCTCTCATCTCTGTAACCCGTCCAAATAGTACTCAGCATTTTTGTGTGCAAAATAATTGTTCACAAAGGTGATTGCCTCTTCATTTGATGAAAATCTCTGTCTTCCGAGCACAATTTTCAGATAAGGGAACAAAAATAAGTTCAAGCAGTTCAAACCGTAATTTGTGGCTTTTCGCCATTGCAACCACTGAGAGGTGAGATGATGCGTTGTCTTGGTGAAACAGGATTTTCTTTTTCTGCAAATGTGGCCATTGTTCGGCAAATTCTGCCTTCAGCTTGTCAAGTAATGATGCGTAGTATGCTCCTGTAATGGTTTTTTCTTTCTGAAGATAATCAAATAAAATAACTCCATGACTATCCCAAAAAACATCGCCAGCACTTTCCCAGCCAGAAAAACAGTTTTTGCTTTTTTTGGAGCTTGTTGCCCTTTGCCATCCACTGTTCGGGCTGAAGTTTTGTTTCAGGCATATAATGGTGTATCCAAGTTTCATCTACAGTAATTAATCGGCACCAAAACTCGGATTTACTGTGCCAACAGAGCGTTGGAAATGTTCATTCGAACATGTTTTTGGTCTAACATGAGCAAACGCGGCACCCAATGCGCGGGCATCATTGTCATGTCTAAATGTAGATTTAATATGTGACAAACACGTTCTTTTGACATGTTCATAGCCTCTGCTATCTCTCTCACTTTAATTCGGCAGTTGTCTAGCACCATTTGGTAAACTTTGGCGATGTTTTCGTTGGGAGTTGTAGTTTTTGGATGTCCCGAATGTTCATCATCTCCCAAGCTCTTATGGCCACGTTTAAATTCAGCTGCCCAAAATTTCACTGTGGTAAATGATGGTGCAGAGTCCCCATACACAGAATCCAACTCATCTTTGATTTGTGTAGGCATATTGCCTTTTAAAAACAAATATTTAATGACACTCTATACTCGATTTTGTCCATTTTCATAAAAACTCGCTTCAATTCACTCAATTGACTGTTATATAACAACTTAGCATCCAAAATGGCTGAAACTTTGGTGACAGTGAACAAATGAACAACAAAATTCACTTTGACTCACTTGGTATAACAGATTAATAAAGAATATAACTTTCTTTCCCTAGCTTGAATTAAGTCGGTGAAGATGAAAGTTTATCTCAGTACATGGTCTCAGATAAATATAATTTATTATTTCCAAATTTCTGATGGGCAGTGATGTAGCTGTCTCAAGGGGCAAGTTATAATTTGTCAATGATAAAGAAAGAGTAAACAAATGCATATGTTATAATGTACTATCAGAAAAAACTGAAGAACCATATGTGATATATGTGTTTTGCTGCAGGAGTATAGCGAAGCTGTGCGGGACCCATTCCCTGAAGATCTGGCGCAATTGTGTAGCCAGGTGGGACGAGTTATTGGCTTTGATAAGTTCACTGCTCAAGCTGCTATAATTAACTTCTACCACATGGACTCCACACTCTCTGGTCACACGGATCATTCAGAAGTGGACAGAGATGCCCCACTCTTCTCGTTCAGGTACATCATTGCCATTTACAATCAATAAAGAATTACAAAAAATTAACCAATAGTCTTAAAAGCACATAACAACATTTAGTTTTTTTAAGTTTCCTAGAACATATTTCAAAATGAAGCTGATCTTACTGTAGAGTGCTCTAGTCGCTCTCCATCTTTCTTGTTCCACTTGGTTTGCTGTTATGTGTTTTAATAGATTTTGTTTTATATCAATGTTTTGGTGCCTGCTGACTTTTCTATTATTCTGCCTGATGTATAAAATTGCTGGTCTTAGTACTATCTGAAGATATGTGGTTCTGATCACATTAACACTTAAAATGCAGTGTAAAATAAAATTTAATATTCTAACAATTCTTTTTAACCTTTTCATCGATATGGACATCATATGATGTCCAAGTTAAAATGCCCCAAACCGATATATACGTGTATAGACGTTCTGTACATGCATGCATTTAGTAATAAATTGACTTCAATAATTTAGAGATTTTAGCTATTTGTGACAATTTCTGTCAAAGAATGGCGAGAGAAGGCATAGAAATATTTAAAGAAAGGAGCAACCTGAATGGTTACATGAGCAAAACACTCAGCACAATATGGAAAACCCTCTTAGCACAACAACCTCCCAAGGTCTCTCTCTACCGGAAGGCAAATATACTATTTGAGATGTGGGTCCTGCCCACATAATATAAAGGTGCATAATTTCACCTGGTGCATAGATACGATAACTGTTGTAATTGGTTTTAATGAATGTGATCACTATTATTCTCTGTTTCATATAACCTTGCCCGGCTGAAATGTATCACTCCGCGTTCAGCAACCCTCCCCCTCGCCCTAATTGGCTAATGCTTTCGCGCCATAGGCCATAGGCGGAGCCTTCCCATCACATTTAAAACTGCAGTAAACGTCAAATGCCAGGAGATAGCTAAAATCATGCAAATAAGTATATGAAGGCATGCAAAAATACAAGTTTATAATGAAACTGAACTCACGCGTTATGAAGAATCTGGTAATGGAGTAATCCCCTCCATCTCGGATTCGGATTCTGATTCTGCAGTAACAGTTTCGCTGTCGGAACTCTCCGTAGGGTTTATAATTATGCTCTCTATTACGTTGTCGACGATGCCATCCAGCTCCCACATTTTGTTTTCTTCTTTGAGCACATGATGAATAGCCTTTTTCCATGTTTCGTCGCTGATCTCCGAAAATGCTGTGGTAAGCAATGGCCTGATATCATTCAACTTAAATGTTCTATTGTTTCTCGCTACGAATCCTTTAATTTGGCTCCAAATAAGCTCAATTGGATTTAAAATCCAGTGATATGGTGGAAACCTGAGTACCTCATGACCAGCTGACCTTGCCATTTCATCGATTACGTATTTATCACAATCGCTGGCATGCTTTACTACAAGTTCCAGTAGTTCTGCCTTAATAAGGGATTCATTTACAACTTCATTTTTTGCACGCAGCCACTCAATAATGTCTTGTTTCTTCCAGGATGTATTTGGTTTCTTTTCGACACGAACGCTGTGGTAAGGAGCATTGTCCATCACAATTATGCTGCTTGGTTCCAGTTTTGCTAACACACTCACAAACCACTGCTGAAACACATGTCCATTCATATCTTCATGGTAATCACCGGTTTTCTTTGACTCAAACAGTAGTAGACCATCTTCCACAAAACCACTATCACTTCCTATATAAGTGACAATCAGTCTTCGGCCTTTTCCACTGGGATTTTTTAAACCAGAAGACATACCTTGCAAAAATGCTTGTCTTTCAGTCTTAATAGTCGAGTCACGCCATAGTTTACTTGTCGTAAGCCCTTCATTCACCCAAGTCTCGTCTAGGTAGTATATTTTGCGATTTGTATCCCGGTATTGTCTGATTGTCCTTAAATAACGTCTTCGCCACACAGCAATATCGCCTCTGTCTCTCAGTACATTTTTCTTGCCCCTTTTTTCATTCACAAACCCCAGCTGTATAAGCAATCTATACAGACTAGATCTGCTGAAATTTGGTAAATCTGCATCCTCATTTACAGCAGACAAAATTTTATTTATGTTAGGGAGTTCGTTTCTAAAGAAAAAACTATGCACATGACGACGTACAGCAGTTTTAACGTACTCATCGCATTCTCCGAGCACGCGCTTTTCTTTATTCCTGCGTTTGCCTGGAGTGGTAAGTTTTCCTGTTTTCTCAACTTCACGTCGCGATGTTCCTATGGACCTAACACTCACACCTGTAAGTTCGGAGCACAACTGTTCGACTTCCCTCACTAACAAAGACGGATTCTTCTCTGTGAGTGCATTAAACACATGCAACACAATTCTTTTTTCACCGCTTTGTAATGGCTTACCCTTACGATGCTTCAGCGAAAAACTGGCGGTAGACTCTGCCATTATACATATAATAAGTACAAGCGCAATAAACGATGGATAAAATAACGTATCTCTCGAACGCGCACAGTACACCTTCTAATGACAATACATGACTAATCCAGTTCAGAACAAGGTCACTGATAAAACTCATATAAACAAATATAAACAAATATATGTAATTCACTACCGCTAAAGCACGTGCTCTTGTGTAATCAGAAAGGCAGGCCTAGATGCAAAGGAACCTCCTCTTTACTTTGTTTAAGAATTAACATGCATTTCAGATAAATTAACTCTGTTGCGTAATATATTTAATTGAAACAGTTATGAAAGTAAATATTTGACAATTCTCTTTCAACATATAAAGATATATCACCATGTTAAATAACGAACTAATTTTTACCGCAAAACAGTCTCTACCAAACAGCAGCCAATGAGAGGAGATGAGGTCATGTGACCGTTAAGAGATTACCGGGCAAGCTTACGTGAAACAAGGAATAAATGACAGAGAAATACAAACAATATCTTGCAATTTGGTGTTTCTCTGTGAAGATATATAACTTAATATAATTTAATAAATGAATGTAAAATTAATAACATTATTAGTTTCAAAACATTTTAATAAAGAAACATATCTTTTTTGTCCTTTCAACAGTGCACATCATATCGAATGATAAATGAATGAATGAATGAATGAAATGGGTGATATGATTAGATAGAGCCAACCTGAAAAATTCAATGCCATGGCCAGGATTTGAACCACGGATCTCCTGGTTTCCGTCCAGTCACTGTTACCCATTGAGCTATCATGGCCAACGTGCCGTCCTGACATTAAATGCTCCAATTGACCCATGTATGTTTTCCCGGTAAACCACTAGGGGCTCTTGTATTCGAGATACACCTGAAGATCCGTGGTTCAAATCCCGGCCATGGCATTGAATTTTTAAGATTGGCTCTATCTATCCAAAATCTTAGCCTATAAATGGCTAGTGTGAAGAAATGATTACTTTCCACCAGTTAACTTAAAAAAAAAAGGTAATATGTTACTCAAACAAGTCCAAGGTCCCTAGATCTCAGAATTACCCTGTGGTGTGAGGCACACACGCTACCTCACACCACAGAGATGGGTAAGAAACAGATTATTTATATTATATACTTATAATATTTATTGTATTTATTACTTCTAGATTGGGACCAGTCACTTTATAGCATCCATTGTCCCTCATTTTGCGAGTAACTGATTCTGTATCTTGGAAATGTTTGATTTACCTATTGGTTTTTAAAGACATAAGGATACCAACATTAATAAAGACATTTTAACTAAGCGTGAGAATAACAAAAAAATTTATATCATATACTGATAAAACGTAAGACGTTTATGTTGCAAACAAATGTATGCCAATTTGACAGTACCTGGACAGTTTTGACAACATTACACTCCGAGGGACTTGTCTGAATGCCAGATAGCATTGTATAAACTCCTTTATGCAGTGGTTTAAAATATATTTATATGTTGCACCAATTTTAATGCCGGTACGAAAGTAGCATTCAACCATGAAGATGCGGTGCGGTGCTCTGTGTTCATATCCATGGTGCTAACCTTAGAGTAGAAACGTGCTACTTATACAAATGCATGTACTAGAATATTAATCACGATTGCCTTAAGAGGGGAGAAAGGGGAAGCTGGTTGTATTAGTTACAAGCACAACCACACTCAGAGCGCTGTAATTTGCTTACAGCAAACATTATCACTTCTCCATAGAGGGCACTATGATTTCAAGATAGACTCACCAGTCAACTATGATGTCATTCTTGCTTTGTCTAGGGCGGGAAATTACGAATAAAAATGAACACTGTATTTTTGTTGTGTAAGGGTTACAAAGCTGAATCTCCAAATGGCATCACTCTCATAAACATGCTTTTGTATACATTACATATTGTTATAATAGACCACTAGAAGACTCTTAGATAAACTTGTGTTTTCAGTTTTGGGCAGAGTGCAGTGTTCCTGGTAGGGGGACATACCCTAGACGAGAAGCCTATAGCAATACTTGTACGCAGTGGTGATGTGATAATAATGTCTGGTGAGAGTAGACTTTGTTACCATGGCGTTCCTCGTATATTACCTTCAACTGCAAGTCCTTGGAATGAGCTGTCGTCTGATGAAGGAGACTCTCATTGTCAGGATAACAAGTTTTGGAAACCTTTTGAGAATTACATCAATGAGTGCAGGATCAACATGAATGTGAGGCAGGTGCTGCCACCTGAATGTAAATCTTTGACCTTGTGACAACCAGTGCCAGTTAAGTACAGCAAAACCTATGACCATATTGAACTCTTGAGTAAGCCAGAACTGTGTCTGTTACAAAAAAAAATGTATTCAAGAACAAATCAGGTGTAATCTTTCCTGTAGAACATGGAGACAAATTTAGTTCAGCTGCATTAGAACAGAAATATATTTATTACTAAAATACGTGTTACAGGGTATGCGGTCCTTCCAAGGAAACTATACGAGGGCAGTTCAATAAATAGCCATGTTTCAAAATATATGATGTTGCTGAGAGAGGTTTGTGTTATCATGTACTGTCATTTGTTACACACTATTAAAACAAATTTGGTGCTGATTCATAGTTTAGTTTGGATTTTACAGATATTTCAATAACTTGTTCAAAATGTTTTTGTTAAAATGCAAAAAATGCAGTATCTTTAAGCAATTTGCTATTTACGTTTAGATGGGAAAACTTTGAGGACATAAAAGCAAAATTGGATGCTGTTTATAGAGATCTTTTGCCCTCTATGATAACAGATATTGGTATAATAAATTTAAACATGGACAAACCACCTTTTTTGATGAGGTGGTCCCAGGACACCCTAAAGATATGGTTACCCAGGAAGTCACTGAAAAAGTTCATAATTGATGATCATTGAATGAAAGTTTAGGAAGTGGGAGAGGCCCTAGGTATATCAACGGGAATGGAATTCATAATTTACACCATAAGTTAGAGATGAGAAAGCTGTAGACTATGGATACTGCATATGCTGACAGTGAACGACAACAAGCAGATGCGGCTTTCAACTTTACAGCTGTTAAGCGAAATCTGAAGGACAGAGAAATTCTCTCTTGTGTGATGCAAGAATATTTTCTAAGTCTAAGGTGCAGGTATACACATGCGCAAGCAGACAACCTGCAGGTTCTCGCATTGCAGCCAACATGAGAAATGTGTAACACTTGTAGCCAATCTCTGCAAAAATGCCCCAGATATCTGTTCAGTGTAGTGCAGAAAGACATGTAGATGCAATTAGCACAGGTCAGTTTTGGAAAATACTGATCATGTTATCGCCTGGTCAAATTTTGTTACTTGTGCACTGCTTTGCACATAAACAATCCTTAGACACTACGATAATGGAGTGCTCCGTAGGAAATACATTTATGAGCTCACGGACTGTATCTGACTGGTTCGGATACTGCTGCGAAATGTGCATGATGTCAAATGACCCTAAATATATTGCAAGGGGGAAAATTGTGGTCCCGACCACATCGTTGAAATCAACGAGTGCAAGATAGGACGATGCAAGTTTCATTGTGGGCATGTTGTATAGAGAGCAACTGGATCCTGGGAATGATTGACGTGGAAACTAATGAAGTACAGATGATGATATTCCCCAAAAACAGAAGGGATGCTCTTTGAAGACATTAAGGCAGGCTACCATGTAGTGTAACGATGTTTAGGCTAGGGATAGTATGTTTGTGTAATTAGTTAGCTAGTTAGTGCAATTTAGAGACTTTGTAGTTTGCTAGATAGTGTAATATAAAGACAAATAAGACTGTTGGCAGCACTGCATTCAGTGGAGAAGCAACGATAGTTTGGCTGCACTGAATTCTTCAATATAGCTACATATGCAAGTAAATAAATAAAGAAACAATTAAGTTGTGACTTCAGTAACATTAAAAGAATGCCCTCCAGCACGAAATTGCACTAAAAAGTAAAGAAATCATATTAAACATCATAGTTGTTTAAAAACTGCGAAGGACTTAGAAAAAATTGCCACATCACATATTAGAAAGAACATCCGGAAGGACTTTTTGCATTGAGTTGTTGCTGTTGATGAGACCTGGATTCATCATTATACCAAGCAACAGTCAAAACAATGAGTTGCTTCCGGAGAGTCTGCTCCAAAGAAGGCAAATACTGTCCCATCAGTCAAAAAAGTGATAGCGACTATTTTTTGGAATGTGAAGGGTGTCATACTAATTGACTTCTTGGGAAATGAAAAAGTGATTACTGGAGCATACTACATTTTGTCGCGAGGTCTACCTGAAAGTCCGAAAGTGATTACTAGAGCATACTACATTTTGTCGCAAGGTCTACCTGAAAGTCCGAAGACTCCTGCCTCTATCAGCCCAGGAGCGATGGAAAACTCCGAGGGTCTTTCCTTGGGGTAATATCTGGAGTCTAAAGAGCCCCTCCATCGACAACATCAAGACGGAAGTGGATATGCCACTTAACGCGCGGCAACCCTGCAGGGAAGACTACCGAATAACCTCGGTGGGGCCACCTGGTGATCTAGCACACCTTCTACTAGCTCTGCAGGTTAGTACCCTCTGTCCCCTCTGGGCGGCCGGAGCCTGGCCGAAGGTACCCGATTTCCCAAGGGTAATGGGAACACACTGCCCCCTCGAGTCCAACCCAATCTGAACAACTACCAATCAGGGAGGGGTTCGAATGTTCGGCCCGAAGTTCCTCTAGTATCGTCAGAGGCACCATGAGGGCTAAGGGTCCGCAGCACTCGCACCACGGCAGCTGAAGGGGACAGATCCCCTCCCCTACGGGGTGGGGCATACTACAGTGAGTTATTGTCCCAATTCGAAAAGAAGTTGGGAACATGGCCCTATATGACTAAGAACAACATTCTGTTTCACTATGATAATGCCCTAGCATATTCATCTGGAGTTTCCGCCGCCAAACTGCATGAATTGCTATCACATCTCCATATTCTCCTGTTCCCAAACATGAGGAAATAGCTCACAGGAACAACATTTAGATTAAATGCAGAGGTCATCAAGGAGACAGAGGTGTATTTTGCAGAACTTCACAGTTCTAGTTTTTAGAGGGGTTAAAAAGATGGCAGGAGTGTTGGGAGAAGTTTATATTCCTAAAAGAGGACTATGTTGAGAAATAAATGATTTGTGTTTGAAAACAATGGCATCTTCATTCCTAACACAGGCACTTATTGAACCGCCCTCATAAATATAGGTAATTGAGGTGAAACAGATTTTTTTGTAAATGTATACAGGTTCAGTTAAAGGTTTTGCACCACCTGCTGCCCTTAACATAACTAAAGTATGTACAGTAAAATACCATTATAACAATCTCAGTTGTACTGTTAACCCATATATAACAACAGAATTTTGGAGTCCTGACTTTTATTTTATATAACATGGTTTTTATTTTATTGTATAAGGAGTGTTCAAAAGGAAATGAGCCAGAGACATAATTACAGGAACCAGTACCTGTATGTTAGAAGATTGGCCCTGGCTGTTGAGACATTTGTCCCACTGTGACACAAGGTGGTGAATGGCTATCTCATAAAAGTCCCAGGGCTGTGATTTGAGCCAGTTCTGCATGTACAACTGTACATCGTCGTCCGAGGTGAATCGTTTGCCCCTCAGAGGCTTTTTAAGGGGACCAAAAATGGCGTAATCACAGGGAGAGAGGTTTGGGCTATATGGAGGGTGGCTGAGAACCTTCCATTTGAATTTCTGCAGGAGTGCCATGACTGTGTTGGCTGTATTAGACTTTGCATTGTTGTGGAGCAGAATGACTCCACAGGTGAGATTGCCTGGTCATTTTGATTTGATCGCTTGGCGAAGGTTGGTCAAGGATTGCGAGTAATGCTGGGCATTCAGTGTTGTTCCATGCTGCAGGAAGTGTATCAGAAGGGGGCCATCTTGGTCAAAGAGGAACCTCAGCATAATCTTTCCTACACTTGTGTGGATGGCCTTGGCTTTTTTTGGTGGTGACCCTGGATGCTTCCACTGGAGACTTTGTCATTGTGATTCTCGTTCGAAATGATGACACCAACCACCACTCGTGCCAGGAACTCATTCCTTTCCCTAGCATACCGCTGCAGATGACCAAGACAGTGGGCCATTCGACATGCTTCCTGGTGTGGTTGAAGACTGTGGGGCACCCATTGGGCACACTTTGTACAAGAGCAGTCGTTTCTTCATGATGGTGTGAACACTTCTGACACTCAGTCTGACCTCGGCAGCTATGGCTTTCACTGTCACTTGACAGTCCTGGGTAATGAGTGCATCAACCAGCTGGACGATGTCATTGGTAATGCAGTGTGGTGCTCCAGACGTGCATCATCAGCTAATGACACCCGTCCTCCACTGAAGCGCTTGTGCCACGCCTTGACCCTTGCAAATGACATGCAATGTTTGCCGTACACTTGTGACATTCGTCGATGAGTGTCCGTTCCCCCCACTCCTTCCGCAGTCAGAAAACGAACAACACTTCTTTTTTTTTTTTTTTTTTTTAGTTAATTGATGGAAATTAATCATTTCTCCACACTAGCCATATATAGGCTAAGGTTCTTAATAGATAGAGTCAACATGATATATTCAATGCCATGGCCGGGATTTGAACCACGGTTCTCCTGGTTTCCGTCCAGTCGCTCTTAACCTTTGAGCTACCATGGCCAACATGCCATCCTGACATTAAATTCTCCATTTGACTCATATATTTCCTCGGTAGACCACTAGGAGCTCTCGCATCCAAGATACAGTGTTTGTGTAGAGTTAAATGATGAAGCCTGGGACTTAAGTACTTACGATAGTAAGTCGCCACACTAAAATAATAAGAGTTAAATGATGAAGCCTGGGACTTAAGTACTTATGATAGTAAGTCGCCACAAACGGTGTATCTCAGATGCGAGAGCCCATAGTGGTCTACCGAGGAAATATATGAGTCAAATGGAGAATTTAATGTCAGGATGGCATGTTGGCCATGGTAGCTCAAAGGTTAAGAGCGACTGGATGGAAACCAGGAGATCTGTGGTTAAAATCCCGGCCATGGCATTGAATTTTTCATGTTGACTTTATCTAATAAGAACTCTTCTTTGCTCTTCTTTTGACGCTTCCATTTCACTGTTTGCAATGTGACTGGCAGCATTGGATGATTGATGCATGCTGCTGCTAGCTTTGTATAGTCACGTGATGTGCATGCGTGCCCTCTAGTGATGGGCTGTGAACTTCCACACTCTGGTCGGAACAATACATCATTACACACACCACGATATTACCATCCTGTCACCAGGTTGCACATACCAGACCAGCTCATTTCTTTTTGAATGCCCCTTATAATATGTAGGTTTGCTTTATGGATCCTGCATAAGTTGGTGTCTGGAGCTTGAGGAGATCGGACGTGCCAGGTAGAGAGGCAGGTAGAAACAAGCTGAGACAATGGGTGTTGACTTGGTGATTTACCGGGCGAGGATCGGAATGTGGTCGGGTCTGCGCTCACGGGGAGCAGGTAGTCAGCGTGAAGGTACTACGGAAACTTCACAGAGTTATTTTGTAATTTTTGTATTAGTAACTTTACTAGTGATAGGGGGAATTGAGATTAATCCAGGACCTGTAGTGGACGAACGATGTGGGAGCTGTATTAAAGTTCTGAGGACCGGACTTATGTGCAGTAATTGCTCGAAGTGGTTCCACTTTGGCTGCCAGAAAGTGAAGAGGGACATGAACATCGAGGAAACCTGGGTATGTAAGGAATGCAGGGGAGCCGAGACCGTCACCGCAAATCAGAGGAAACTGGAGCAGCTTCAAGAAGAAGCACGGGAACTACGCATTAAGCTACAACAGGCGGAAGATATCATTCGGAGGCTCGAAGATGAAAACCGTCAACTGAGGGAGCATGGGGAAGAAAGAGTAAAAGAAGAGGAGAAATCTTGCCTAATAGTCGGTGACTCTATTGTGAGACATGCTGGAAATCCAACGGCGGAGGTAGTTTGCTATCCTGGCATAAGAGTTGACGGTCTGCTGAGGGAAATCGAGAGAAAGCAAGAGGAGATGGAAGGCAAATATCGGACAATCGTATTACATGTCGGGAGCAATGACTTGCGGAGAAGTGTTAACTATGTGTTGGGTGACATGTACAACTTAGTTAACAGGACAAAACAGCTGTTTCCTTCAGCAAAAATAGTCGTCAGTGGAGTACTAAGACGATGCGACTCCAGCTGGAGAAAGGTGATGCAGGTAAATGAAGCTTTTTCATGGGTAGCGGAGCGACTGGGTGCTCAGTTTCTTGACCCGAATTCGTGGATTGAAGACTGGGACTACGGACGGGATGGGGTACACTTGCACCGAAGAGGATCGTCAAAGCTGGCAGCTTTGTTCGCGAGGGTGACGAAGTGGGCTGACGACAACGAGCAGCAAGGGCAGCAATGACACCAACTTCAGGAAAAATCGTAGACTTTCAGGTAGGGGCTGATTCCTTAATGCTGCTACAGGTAAATTGCCGTAGTATTATGAATAAAATTGTTGAGTTTTGGAATTTAGTAGAAATATGCAATCCAAGTGTCATTATAGGTACGGAATCATGGCTGAATATTGACATTAATGATTCAGAAGTATTCAGAACAGATTACAGGGTGTTTAGGAGGGACAGGAATGGAAGGGGAGGGGGAATCTTTATTTGCGCTAAATCAGAGCTAAACAGCAAAGCATTATGGGTAGAAGAAGAGGTTGAGATTATGGCAATCAAAATTATTGATCAAGCAAACAAAGGGAATAATTTAACAATAATGGCTTGCTATAGACCACCTGGAGAAACTGATTATGCTACACTTCATAAACTAGTGGAGAAAATCTCTTCCGAAGGGGGAAAAAATGTTATATTAGCAGAGGATCTAAATCTGCCAAATGTAAACTGGGACGGACAGTTAATAGGAGGTGAAGCTCAAAAGCTCGTTAACTTTCTGGTTTGGGAGCAGGGGTTATTTCAAGTCGTGAAAACTGTTACTCGACAATCAGCATTACTGGACGTATTTTTATGCAAACCTGAGTCATTGTTTTCTGCATGCGATGTCTTGCCAGTATAAGTGACCATCAGTGTGTGCAATTAGACCTAAACTAGAAAGGGCAGACAAACCGGTTTGAAACGGAACAAGTAATTAGTTGGGATTTCCATAGGGCGAACGGGGAGGCTATCCAAACATTTCTCTGGGAAAAATATGGGTTATTTGTAAAATCTGCCACTAGTGTAAATGAAGCATGGGTTAATTTCAAAACACTTATCTTGGAAACAATTAGAGAACACTTACCTTTTAAAGTTATTAAACATAATGCGGATCCAGAATTTTATACAAAATGTATTAGGACACTTAAAAGAAAGACTAGGCACGCTTATAATAAAAGGAAGATATCAGAATGGCATCTTAACAAATTTAAAGAATTAGCTAAACAATTACAAGACGAAAAGTTGCAAGCGCAGGAACGATTCTTAGATAACATTTTTAGCGGGACAAATAATTGTTGGAGATCATTTTACAATTATGTAAAAAGACGCAGGGGAAATAAAGAGAGCATACCAGATTTTAACATTAATGGGATAGATGTATTAAGTGATAGGGACAAAGCTAATATATTAAATTTGCATTTTGTATCGGCTTTTCCTAAATCCGATGATAGTTCCGAACAGGAAATTGGGGAGAGTGGCGCCCAAATTACGCAAAAGGATTAAGATGCTGCAAAATCGAAAATCAAGGGGACCAGACAATATACCTACTGAAATATTAAAGCTTGGGGGTGAAGCCATGATTCCCTATCTTATGCTCTTGTTCAACATGTCAATTAACAACTGTGCCTTACCGGAAGACTGGAAAACAGCTATTATAGTTCCGATTTATAAAGGGGATAATAAAACAGAAATAAATAATTATCGGCCAGTTAGTCTAACTTCAGTAGTATGTAAATTAATGGAGCATTTAATTGCAGAATATATACGAGAGGAGTTAGAAAATAAAAAGTGGTATAATGAAGCGCAACATTGATTTAGACCTGGGTATTCGTGCGAAAATCAAATTACTTCATTATTTCAAGATTTGGCAGATGAGGTAGATGCAGGGGGAAGAACTGATGCAGTGGTAATTGACTTTTCTAAAGCTTTTGATGTAGTGCCACATAGTTTACTTATTTGTAAGCTAGCTAATACAGGAATTGACATACGCGTAGTATTATGGGTTAAACATTTTTTGAAAGGGAGAACGCAAAAAGTTAAAGTAGGTAAAGAGCTGTCGGATAGGGGAACCGTAAGTTCGGGTGTGCCGCAAGGCTCAGTACTGGGACCTTTACTGTTCCTCGTTTTTGTTAATGACATTGCTGTTAATATTAACTGCCAGATAAGGTTGTTTGCAGATGATTGTATCATTTATAATAAAATTTGGAATATAGTGCATGAAACCGCTCTTCAGGATGATTTAAATGAAATGTGTAATTGGGCTGCGGCTAACAAAATGTCAATTAATGCCAAGAAAAGTAAGTCCATTGTTTTTAGTAGAACTAAGGGCAAAATTATTGTTAACTATCACATGGGAGGGGTGCAAATTCCACAGGTGGACAGCTGCAAATACTTGGGAGTGTACCTGGCAAGTAATGCTGGATGGGACGAACAAGTAAATTCCACATCTAGGAATGCGTAGAAGGCATTACATTTCGTAATGAGAATATTGAAAAAGGGGAGCGCTAGGTCCAGGGAAATTGCCTACAAGGCCTTAGTGCGGCCGGTTATGGAACATGGAGTAGCATGCTGGGACCCGTATAGAGCTAACCAAATCGATCCATTAGAAAAAATACAGAAGAGGGCAATAAAATTCATAAAAAGAGGCAAGTATTTTGGGCCTATAAAAGGAGATGAGACTAAATGGAAGGAATTAAGAATTAGGTGTAAAAAACATAGGTTGGTAGCATTATTCAAAGCTAATGCTGGTGTAAAGGCATGGGTGGACGTTAGTGTAAGGTTAGATAATCCGGGTTATTATGGACGAAACGATCATAGGTATAAAATTAAGGGTAGAAGATACAGAACCGACGTAGGAAAAGTTTCTTTTGTTAATAGAACCATTGAAGAATGGAATGAATTGCCTGTAGCAGTCTTTCAGGGCTGTCCCCTGTCGCTGAAGAAATTTAGAAAAAATCTAGATGGTTTATAGTTTAACTTTTAAATTATAATGGTATATAATATGTAAATAGAGAAGTAATTAGATATGTTTTAAGTGACTAAAGTTAAAATAATATCATGTTTGTATTGTTTATTGTGTTATTGTTGTAAATCTAGTATTTGTAATTTGATCTGTATTCTTAACTCTGCCACCGGGTAGTATCCAATTGTAGTGAATAAATACATACATATTACTTAAAATATACAGAATCTCCCAGAAATGATCACCTGTTTTTAGGATTAATTGCAAATTATATATTCACTCAAAAATATGAATTTTTTTAAGTGTTCTGCATTACTCAATTTTGCAACACACTTTATGTGTGCTAGCCAGGGCATGTTTCTTGTAGCATGGATTTCAAACTGTTTGAAAGCATAGCGTCAACTATCCTGGTTTATTATAAATGTGATCACCACATGTTCATTTGGCCTACAAAAAGTGATTTGTTTGCATGAAAAAGGTGTGTTTTATACTAAATAAAATGACAGCAGCATGTTTATATCATTCAAAAAAATGAAAAGCATCAGAACTAAAAACAACAGAAATGACTAGAATGCTTGGTACAGCCACTTCATATTTGTAATTTTGAGTGAAGAAGCAAGCTCTCCAAAAATAGACATTCCCCATATGAAGAAATGGAATGTGTACAAATCTTCCTACTTACCTGTTGATGGCTGCTGTTGACAGTTGCTTAAATGTAACTTAGGCTTTCACAGTTGGCGTCAATCCAGTAAGATTTAGAGGTTTCCGGACTTACTGGCCATGGTCTAGTAGGAAAAATTGAATTTCCTGACACATTGTACTTAGGCACTACTAAACGTAGTATACGCATCCATATTAAATAACACCTAAGCAACTGCTGGTTGGGACGTACTAAAAATGTTGCTGTTGTTGAACACGTCTTTCTGATGGGACATTCTATCAAATTCCATGAAACAGAGGTTCTGGACAACACAATCCAGCATCACACCAGACTTTATTGGGAGACTACTGAAATCTTCAGACAAACATAATTTTAACAGGAAGGAGGAAGCAGCATATTTGCACAAAACCCGGTTTCCTGTGTTACAAAGTACAAGGACGAAACCATTCACACGAGCATGACAAACCAAGATGTAGGCCTAGCAGCAGTCTTGTGACTGGCGGATGCGCAGCCAACTGGAGGGAAGTAGGCGGTGTCTCTCCTGCCTTTATATAATTGGTGCGCTATGTCGGAGTCACTCTAGTTTGCCTGAGTCCTCTGAGGATGCTTGACGCATGTATGAGTGAAACATCAGGAACTTCAGTTTTTATTACTAGACCATGGCCAGTAAGCTCAGAAACCTCTACATCTTACGGGAGTTGCTTTAATGTTAGATTTGGTATCAAACAGATGATTGGAAAGATCCAGTGTAGATTTAAGATGAAAAATTGGTATATTTGTCCACCATACTGTAATATTAGTTTTATATATGTGTGTCATCGATGTGACTTGTGAATAATTGTTCAGAAGTAAACAGTGCTAATGTACCATTATTCCCGTCATGTATGCAACACTCCGTACTATGATTTACTGATCAGTATTTCTGTGTCTTTTTGTTTACACCCGGTTCCCTTCTAAGCTTGGTTAACATGAAACTTGGTTTACAAAGAATGAAATATTGGGAACTCAAAATTAATTGGAAAAACTGAATGGTCCAGGAGAAAAAACCAGTAAGTCATTTTTTTCTCAAAATGAGTTTGACATGTCATTGGAAACTCCATGGGAAGTACCATCTTTTAGAGGTATAAAACGGGCAAAAACCTTTTTAGTCATGGGTTTTTTTTTACATTTAAATTTTGGCGTGAAGGAAAAGAAGCAGGTAAGTCAACTTTTCCCATGAAAGAACCAGGCAATTCATCTTTCTCCAACAGAGACAGTGCAATAGCGATGTATCCCACCATTTACTCTTTGTTGTACTTCAGAAACAGCCATTCCTACATGAAATGTGATGGGAATTTTCGTCTTTGGAATTTGAAACAAAGAATGGAAGCTCCCAGAGGAGTTCATAAGCATGATTACAAATTCAAGAATCAAACCTTCACGTTTTACTGTTGTGAATTTCTGTCAGGAAATGGTGTGTGGCTGGAAACAATGTTTAGATCAGAACTATGTGATGGAATGTCCATTTAAGACCCAGCCCATCAAGGAAGTTTATGCCTCTTCTGACCACCCACGTATGTTGAACTGGAGAGCTACCTATAATGAAGGCAAGGTATCCAGTATTACGAGGGTGAGTCAAATGAAAACCTTAAATTTGTAATAACAAATCAAAATTGTGTGCTGTTATCCTGTAAGTTGGTAAGCATGCTACAAACAGCATGCAGAATGGCCTGTAGGTGGTAGCAGATGCACACATACCGTCGCAGTATCAGTATAAAGATAGCCACCTCACTTGCAACTTGCACCAGGGAAGAACAGTGTTTTGTTATTCAGATTTTGCGTAGTGAAGGTGTGAAACCTATTGAAATTCATCAACGAATGAAGGTTCAGTGTGGTGATGCATGTTTGTCACAGCAGCAAGTCTACGAATGGAGTAGGAAGTTCGCAAATGATGTGATTTTGTGGAAGATGCTCCACATCCAGGTCAAGTACAATGAGTTGTGACTCCACAGAACATTGCAGCAGTTGAAGCCATAGTGAAGGAAAACCGCCGAGTGACAATGACATTACAGCAGGTTTACAGATTAGTCATGGGTCAGTACACCACTTGTGCATAATGTGCTCCAGTTTCACAAAGTGTCTGCAAGATGGGTGCCATGGCAGCTGACTCCTCAAATGAGAGAACGACGTGTTGATGCTTGTGAAGAACTTCGGCGCTTTGAATGGCTTCCTGCAAGAATCGTTACTGGGGACAAAACCTGGGTTCACTTCCACCAACCAGAAACGTAGAGAGCAAGCAAGGAATGGCGCTATCCCTCATTACTAAAACCAAAGAAGTTTCGAACAGAACCATCAGCAGGGAAGGTTATGCTCTCTTTTGGGACGAAAAAGGCGTCATTTTGGAGCATTACATACCTAGAGGGACCACTGTCACCAGTACATCGTACACAGATCTCCTAAAAAATCATCTGTGGTCTGAAATCAAATCAAAGTGACGTCGATTGATGTCAGCAGATGTCCTTTTGCAACATGACAATGCAAGGCCCCACACTGCCCATACAGCAGTTGCAACAATCACAGACCTGCATTTTAAGTGTCTTCCTCATCCACCATACTCACCAGACCTTGCCCCAAGTGATTTCCATATGTTTGGACCACTCAAAGATGCAATGGGTGGAAAGAAGTTCCGTTCAAATGAAGAGGTACGCTACGCGGTGCATGAGTGGTTGTGCGGACTACCAAAAGAATTTTTTTCTAAAGGCATTTATGCACTTTGTAAGCACTGGAGGACTTGCATTGAGTGTGCGGAGATTATGTCGAAAAGCGATACAGCTTTGTACCACTTCTACACAATAAATAATATTTAAAAAAATATTTAAGTTTTTCATTTGACTTGCCCTCGTAAAAGAAAGCCTGAGAGGCCTGAAGAATTTGAGCTGCCTTCTTTGGCTTATTCAGGTAATTGTAGTAAAAACATTACCCCACCCTTAAACTTATGCAATATATGTAAGATATTTGTGCATTTTCCTCAGACCCTCTACACATCTCGAAAGCTAAGCACCAGGATATAATGAGTCTCATGAAGTTCTGTGGTGAACGAGCACTGAACTTTTTCCAGCATTTGGAACATGTCCAAAATTTAATTCAGAACAAAAATAAAAATTATCCTTTCCATCCATAACAAGATTAATTAAAACCAAATAAAATACAAACAAAACCAATCAATATCTAACAAAGCTAAAGATAAAAAATGGAACATTTTAATTAAAAATCCAGAAATTATTCCAGAAATTCCACGTTAAGCTGCAGTTGCAAATTTTAGATTACTTACAGAACATGATTATTTGGCCAAACACTTACACAGCATAGGAATTTATACAAGTCCAAATTGTCCTCTGTACAACAAAGAGGAGGAAATGACTGAAGAACATCTTTTAACCTGTGAAGCCCTATCTGCCAGACCCACTACACAGAAATATTGGAGACCAAGAGAGCTAATGGCTTCATTGCGAAAGCCTAGCATTTGACAACAAAGAAGAGGAAATGACTGAAGAACATCTTTTAACCTGTGAAGTCCTATCTGCCGATCCCACTACACAGAAATATTGGAGACCAAGAGAGCTAATGGCTTCATTGCCAAAGCCTAGCATTTGACAACAAAGAAGAGGAAATGACTGAGGAACATCTTTCAATCTGTGAAGTCCTATCTGCCGGATCCACTACACAGAAATATTGGAGAGCAAGAGAGCTAATGGCTTCATTGCCAAAGCCTAGCATTTGACAACAAAGAAGAGGAAATGACTGAAGAACATCTTTTAACCTGTGAAGTCCTACCTGCCGGACCCACTACACAGAAATATTGGAGACCAAGAGAGCTAATGGCTTCATTGCCAAAGCCTAGCATTTGACAACAAAGAAGAGGAAATGACTGAAGAACAATTTTTAACCTGTGAAGTCCTACCTGCCGGGCCCACTACACAGAAATATTGGAGAGCAAGAGAGCTAATGGCTTCATTGCCAAAGCCTAGCATTTGACAACAAAGAAGAGGAAATGACTGAGGAACATCTTTTAACCTGTGAAGCCCTATCTGCCGATCCCACTACACAGAAATATTGGAGACCAAGAGAGCTAATGGCTTCATTGCCAAAGCCTAGCATTTGACAACAAAGAAGAGGAAATGACTGAAGAACATCTTTTAACCTGTGAAGTCCTATCTGCCGGATCCACTACACAGAAATATTGGAGAGCAACAGAGCTAATGTTTTCATTGCCAAAGCCTAGCTTTTGACAACAAAGAAGAGGAAATGACTGAAGAACATCTTTTAGCCTGTGAAGCCCTATCTGCCGTATCCACTACACAGAAATATTGGAGAGCAAGAGAGCTAATGGCTTCCTTGCCAAAGCCTAGCATTTGACAACAAAGAAAAGGAAATGACTGAAGAACATCTTTTAACCTGTGAAGTCCTACCTGTCGGACCCACTACACAGAAATATTGGAGACCAAGATAGCTAATGGCTTCCTTGCCAAAGCCTAGCATTTGACAACAAAGAAGAGGAAATGACTGAAGAACATCTTTTAACCTGTGAAGTCCTACCTGCCGGACCCACTACACAGAAATATTGTAGAGCAAGAGGGCTAATGGCTTCATTGCCAAAGCCTAGCATTTGACAACAAAGGAGAGGAAATGACTGAAGAACATCTTCTAACCTGTGAAGCCCTACCTGCTGATCCCACTACACAGAAATATTGGAGAGCAAGAGAGCTAATGGCTTCATTGCCAAAGCCTAGCATTTGACAACAAAGAAGAGGAAATGACTGAGGAACATCTTTTAACCTGTGAAGCCCTATCTGCCGATCCCACTACACAGAAATATTGGAGACCAAGAGAGCTAATGGCTTCATTGCCAAAGCCTAGCATTTGACAACAAAGAAGAGGAAATGACTGAAGAACATCTTTTAACCTGTGAAGTCCTATCTGCCGGATCCACTACACAGAAATATTGGAGAGCAACAGAGCTAATGTTTTCATTGCCAAAGCCTAGCTTTTGACAACAAAGAAGAGGAAATGACTGAAGAACATCTTTTAGCCTGTGAAGCCCTATCTGCCGTATCCACTACACAGAAATATTGGAGAGCAAGAGAGCTAATGGCTTCCTTGCCAAAGCCTAGCATTTGACAACAAAGAAAAGGAAATGACTGAAGAACATCTTTTAACCTGTGAAGTCCTACCTGTCGGACCCACTACACAGAAATATTGGAGACCAAGATAGCTAATGGCTTCCTTGCCAAAGCCTAGCATTTGACAACAAAGAAGAGGAAATGACTGAAGAACATCTTTTAACCTGTGAAGTCCTACCTGCCGGACCCACTACACAGAAATATTGTAGAGCAAGAGGGCTAATGGCTTCATTGCCAAAGCCTAGCATTTGACAACAAAGGAGAGGAAATGACTGAAGAACATCTTCTAACCTGTGAAGCCCTACCTGCTGATCCCACTACACAGAAATATTGGAGAGCAAGAGAGCTAATGGCTTCATTGCCAAAGACTAGCATTTGACAACAAAGAAGAGGAAATGACTGAAGAACATCTTCTAACATGCCGGATCCACTACACAAGAGAGCTAATGGCTTCATTGACAAAGCTTAGCATTTGACGACAACATATTTCACTGTGTGGAAAAAGCGTTTTGTTTGAGAATCACCCATTGTGTTTTAAAATTAAGTATTTGTTTCCTAGCTTTCTTAGAAAGTGACTTACCTGGTTCTTTCCCTGGACCGTTCATTTGTAGTCGGTTTATTGACACTTGTCAGTTACGTTTTTATATTATCAAGGGAGTAGTTTGCACCTCTGTCCAACTCTCAGTACAACCGACATCCCACCTCCTGGACCCAGAGACTGGAGACTGTCCTACCAGACCATATCGTCCTGCCATACAACGCCGAGACTCTCGCCGACACCTCTATCCTGAAAGAGACCACCAGATGAGAGATGATGTGAAATGATAATGGAGATGAACTGGAGGAACAGGAAATTTGGAGGATCTAATTAATCTACCCAGCATTTGTCTGGCGAGGTAGGTTGGCCCCGGGAATCGAACCAAGGCCTCCCGAATGGGGACCACAGACAAAACCGCCTGAGTCATCTGACTAATTTATGTTCTATGAAATAACTAATCTAGGTACATTGGACATTGTAAAAGAAGGAAAGGCAAATTGAAATAATGAAGTATTTTTATTAAAAGCAAATACAAGTCGGAACAAATATATGGTCGAGCTGACGTTACTGGTCGCTTGCTTGAGGTTCTGGAACGTCGTGTCTGAACTCCCGGCGATGTTTCGGAGTTTGATTGAAGCACGCCTTTCCATGAGGACACAGCGGACGGTGATCGTGTTCCTGGAACGGGTTCTGCTCAGGAAATCTGGGGGCCTCACCTACTTCTGGTAAGATTCCTCTCGACCAAAACTCCTCGAGTGGCAAAAGATCGTCCGACGACGGCGGCCCAAAATAAAACTTCGTCGTGGTTTCATTATCCTTGCCTTTCTTCCCTTCTTCTTCTTGCTCCGCTTCGGTACGTGGTGGTCTTTGTTCCTCCTCCACTTTCTTCTCTTCAACTTTAACGTCTTCCTTCTCTTTCTCAGCTACGCTGTCAGAAGACGTTGAGTGCTCGGAG
This sequence comes from Mantis religiosa, assembly GCA_030765055.1. Taxonomy (NCBI): domain Eukaryota; kingdom Metazoa; phylum Arthropoda; class Insecta; order Mantodea; family Mantidae; genus Mantis; species Mantis religiosa. The sequence continues at coordinate 4,167,557 of CM060958.1, forward strand.
CTTGGCAACTCGAGGATATATTCATCGTCATCTTCTTGGTTTGCATCCTCTTTCTCCTCCAGTTTACGTTGGTCGTCGTGAGCATCATGTGCGCTGGTGGATGGTCGTGGTGACGCGATGTTTTCCACTTTAATTCTCTTGACTTGTTCCAGATCAGCATTTTCATTACTGCTCGTAGTACTTGTTATCTCATCTGTGAATTTCCGTTTCCTCTCTCTACCTCCCCTCACATCGTTAATTCTAATTTGAAAACAAAACCGTTGTGGAAGAAATGAAAAACGGTCACCATCATTTAACACGATAGTAGACCCGTTGCGAAGTAAGTGTCTCTTTGCATGTCCAAATGGAATGTAATACATTTTCTGCCAGGACGTTAAAATGACCTTCCCGTCTTTGGAGACTGCCAGCAAGCCATGTTTACGTGCTACTGTATCCTCCTCATTGCATTCGCTTATCAAACCTCTTCCAATGATTGCTTCTCCAATAACAGCAGACAGCGACTTTTTTATCCCATCTTGTCTCGTTATCGTTATATTCTTCTTCATCTTAATAATATTTACTTAAATACTTTTAAAAAAAAACTATGACTTACGGTTAACCATACCAAATTATTAATAACATGTAACGCTGTAAAATGTTCCGTTATTCCGATTGGTTTTTGTTTTCAAAGCCTTCCGTGATATTCGATTAGAAAAAAGTGTTAAAGTCAACTGGTTATAACCATAGAGGAATAAATATACATATAAGTATTTAGTTTAAGACTGTGCAAAGAACTGCTAGCAGAACGACGCGTAACAAAGGCACAACGTTGGTTGAACAATTTCGCCATTTAAGTAGAATTACTTGATGGTCATTTAACAGTGGGAGTAGCGAGTAACAACGGTAACTAAATGCCATCAACTCCGTCTCATTTTAACATAATTTGATTTATTCATCCACCAAATTGACTTCTCGGGTTAAAGGATATAAAAATCCAAGTAAACAAAACCAAAAGCGTGCGTTTACAGGTGGAGATAAACATTTACTAGCACAACATATCTTATTGTTTATTTTCCTGAAGATACAAGGCAATATGAGAACACGTAGACTTTAAAAGATAGTCAAATGTTTTAAAGATTTTGCCGCTTTTTTTAATGTGCTCCAATGTATTGTGATATACGGACGAATAATGAAATGATGTTGAAATGAGTAAAGGGTACATAGAGCTTAGAGATACCCGACGGAAATCCTTATCCAGATAACCCACCCTGGCCGAGATTGTAACATGGGACCTCATGAATGTGAGGCAGATACGCTACCAGCATGCTACGGAGACGCTGTGTGATATATTTGAAAATCCGTTATATTTGTTTGGCCAAGAGATAACAGAAAAAGAAAAATATAAGTATTGGAAAATGTCTCGGAAATGGTTCACTCCATACACAAAAGAAAAATTTGGAAATGAACTGTATCTTAAAAATACCTACATTTGTTGTGTGGTTAGATGTTTTCTTTGACTTACGATTTACAAGTCACTCGGGCCCACATCTGTTGCGTGGTGGTAGCGTGTCTCACGTTCAAGAGATTCACAGTTCGAGTTTTGGTTTAAGTAATCCCGAAAGATGAATTGACCTTGGACTCATTCACTTCATTCATCGACCGTATATGACTGGCATTAGAGGATATTAAAAAAGTCGTTAAGAATACGTTTATCATGAAAATATCTTAATGCGAGGGGACTTTAATCAGTCATTAGAGACATGTTTAGATGGGGGGGGGGTGTTTTTGTAAATGTTAGCATTGTAACTTTGTGGGTTCGTAGAATTAAAAGTCCGAGTTGCAGATATTCCAAATGTTCTTTATTTCCGTAGAAATCGAATAATCTCTATCAATCAACAAGTCACTAGATATTTCCATTTACCTCACTTACCTGAGTCGGTAAGTCTTTCATCTCCGCTATCTTTATTTTACGGCTCTTTGTGTACACAAGCTGCGCTATCGTAGATAACGGCTTCGCGACACTGCTCTCTCTTCAAGGCTGGTCGTCCCGAACAGCACCATCGTAGCGGGCCAGACGATTCAGGTGTACCACTAACATTTTTCCTCGGGGCACCTTCTGGATGCGTAGACCACGTCGTTATTCCTCTTTACCACCCGATACGGTATTTCCCACGGCTGTTGAAGTTTGTCGATTGTTCGGTTCGCACCCAGATGTCCTAAAGTACCAGCGTGCACTTCCTCCAAGACCTCCGGGACCTTACTTCGGGGAAGTACCAACTGTTCTCTCTGCGTCTTCCCATCAGGCGATTCCCATAACCGGAACAGCAGGGGAGGGGATCCGTCCCCTTCAGCTGCCAAAGTGCGGGCGCTGCGGACCCTTAGCACTCGTGGTACCTCTGACGTTACTAGAGGAACCTCGGGCCGAACATCTGAGCCCCTCTTTCGGAAGTTGTTCGGATTGGGATGACTTCGAGGGGGCAGTGTGTTCCCGATACCCGTGGGAATCGGGTACGTCTTCGGACGGGGTTGAGGGAAGCCATTAATTCTCCCGGGTACTGCAAAGCTAGTAGAAGGTGTGCTAGATCACCAGGCGGCCCCACCGAGGTTTTTCGGTAGTCTTCACCTTGACTGTTGACGCGCGTAAGTGGCGTATCCACTTCCATCCCGTCTTGAGTCCATAGGACCAGATAGGGGGGCTTGTTAGTCTCTAGGTCTTGTCCCATGGAAAGCCCCACGGGGGACGCCGAGCGCCCTTTGGGACAGCTCGGATAACTCCCTGGTCGAAGGAGGCCCGGGTCCAGTTCCTACGGGTTCAGGACTAATGGGAGTAGAACCTCTGGGCTAAACCCGGAACAGCCCCCGTAGGGGAAGGGATCCGTCCCTTTCAGCTGCCAAAGTGCGGGCGCTGCGGACCCTTAGCACTCGTGGTACCTCTGACGTTACTAGAGGAACCTCGGGCCGAACAGCCGAGCCCCTCCTTTGGGAGTTGTTCGGATTGGGATGGACTCGAGGGGGCAGTGTGTTCCGGAAAACCGTGGAAATCGGGTACGTCTTCGGACGGGGTTGAGGGAAGCCATTAATTCTCCCGGGTAATAGCCTGCAAAGCTAGTTTGAAGGTGTGCTAGATCACCAGGCGGCCCCACCGAGGTTTTTCGGTAGTCTTCACCTTGAGTGTTGACGCGCGTAAGTGGCGTATCCACTTCCATCCCGTCTTGAGTCCATAGGACCAGATGGGGGGTTTGTTAGTCTCTAGGTCTTGTCCCATGGAAAGCCCCACGGAGGACGCCGAGCGTCCTTTGGGACAGCTCGGATAACTCCCTAGTCGAAGGAGGCCCGGGTCCAGTTCCTACGGGTTCAGGACTAATGGGAGTAGAACCTCTGGGCTAAACCCGGAACAGCATGGACTCGAGGGGGCAGTGTGTTCCCGATACCCGTGGGAATCGGGTACGTCTTCGGACGGGGTTGAGGGAAGCCATTAATTCTCCCGGGTACTAGCCTGCAAAGCTAGTAGAAGGTGTGCTAGATCACCAGGCGGCCCCACCGAGGTTTTTCGGTAGTCTTCACCTTGAGTGTTGACGCGCGTAAGTGGCGTATCCACTTCCATCCCGTCTTGAGTCCATAGGACCAGATAGGGGGCCTTGTTAGTCTCTAGGTCTTGCCCTATGGAAAGCCCCACGGAGGATGCTGAGCGCCCTTTGGGACAGCTCGGATAACTCCCTGGTTGAAGGAGGCCCGGGTTCAGGACTAATGGGAGTAGAACCTCTGGGCTAAACCCGGAACAGCACGCCCTCTCTTGTCTTCAGTGAGTCCCATTGGGCCCAGTACGACTTGTAGGTGGCGCTCCTCGGTGCGATGTCCTCCCAGGTCGGTCTTGTCCCTGCCTCCACTTCCCTCAAGAGTGGCCCCAAGTCTGCGTGCGCCAGTTGCTCCCTCCTCAAGCATACGCTATCCCAGCCATCCGCAGGCACTGCCGTGACTACTCGGACTGCTGCGGCACGCTCCTTCTCTTCCACTCTTGTGCATTGGTCGCACTCCTCTGGGCAGGGTCTTCGGAACATGGCGTCTGCGTTACCGTGGCTCTTCCCTCTACGATGTTCCGAGGTGAAGTCGTACTCCTGCAGCCTCTGTACCCACCGGGCTGTCTGGCTTTCCAGGTTCCTAAAGCTCAATAGCCAGATTAGGTCAGAGTGGTCAGTCCTCAGGTGGAATGACTGACCGTACAGGTACTTGTGGAAGTGCTCCAAGGTCTTCACTACCGCCAGTAGCTCTCGCCGGTGACGCAGTAGTTCTCTGCCTTGGCTGAAGGCGCGCTGGTACCGTCTCAGCAGTTGTCAAACCTTCTCTAGCTGTTCTACGGTCAGGTGGTCGGCCGCCCTCTCCAATAAGCCTTCTAGCTGGGGCCCCAGCTGTTGCGTCGGCGCCAGCTCCTGTGTCTTGTCGATTGCTGTCATGATGATCATGGGCTCGCACGTCCCCATCTCCGTTCCAGCCTGGACGTTGTGATCGATATCCGCTAGATTAAGCAACCTCACTAGCACCTCCTCTCGGCACAGCAACAATGTTCTGGCTACCCATAGTCCGTGCACAGGCGCCTTCTGGTTCAGCATCATGTTCTTAGTTCGCTGCCCTTCCAGTCGCGCCGTCACCACCACCTCCTTTCTCGCGGGGACAACCACGTCTACCTTCAAGATAATCCTGCAGATTCCAAGGCGTTCTTCGGGTTGCCGGAATATGACCTCTTCTCCATTGAGCCACAGGATCCTACCGTCGTCGACCGTCGCCTCGTGGCTCCTGGGGGCATCCAATCCCAGTTTCACATCCTCAGCCACCTTCGCGACGAACACCTACAGACGCACGGCACTCCGTCCTAAGGTCAACTTCAGTAGGGTCTCTTTCTCCACAAGCGAGATGTCACCCGATGCCGTCACTAACTGGTAAGGTCCGCTCGGTTTTCACGACGGCAGACCCTTGGCCAAGTCAGGTGTGATGATGGTCACGGCTGCCCTGATGTCTACGAGCACGCGGCACGTCTTCCCTCTCACCCAACCGTCCGCGATGAGGCTGTTATCCATCCGTCGGCTGACGGCGCGCATTGTCACTGAGGGGCTGGTGTTGATGGTGCCGACGTGCTCCTTGCCACGCCGAGCCTTACTCGTTCTTCCGGCTACTCTTCCTGGTGTCGGTCATCTTCGCAGTCATCGTCGCGCCCAAGTTGCTATTTGCAGCTTCCGTGTACGTTGTCAATTCGGCCTTCATTTCTTCCATATTCTCGGTGATGTTATCCCACTCCTGACACCAATCGTGACTTTGTGGGTTCGTAGAATTAAAAGTCCGAGTTGCAGATATTCCAAATGTTCTTTATTTCCGTAGAAATACGCTGTTCAATTCTCACGTAACAACATTACGTCACATACACAACACAATCTACCAAGGTCGATGACAATAACAAACAGCGTTCTGATTACATCTGTTTACAACATCTGTTAACGACTGACTTACTTCTACTGCTCTGGCGTGTCACAATCTCTTATATATACCTCCATTGATAATTTCTAGACTGTTCTAAAACAAACCAGAAATCGAATAATCTCTATCAATCAACAAGTCACTAGAAATTTCCATTTACCTCGCTTACCTGAGTCGGTAAGTCTTTCATCTCCGCTTTCTTTATTTGCCGGCTCTATGTTTACACAAGCCGCGCTATCGTAGATAACGGGTTCGCGACAGTATTTCATCCTTGCAAATACAAAGTTTGCGATATACGCACGTCAGACTGGGTAGACCCTGGTCGAGGGTTCATGTCAGTGTAATTACTGGCTTGTATGAACGTGTACAAACAACTAAATGTAAAACTCGTATAACGTGTATAAATCCTACATAAGCAATTTAAACAATGAATTTAGAATTAAAACTGTATAATTCAGGGAATGTAGAATGTAAGACGTATACAAGTCAGTAAATGTAGAATGTAAGCCGTATATAGATAAGTGAATGTACAATGTAAGCCGTGTATAAATAAGGGAATGTAGAATGTAAGCCGTGTATAAGTCAGTAAATGTGGAATATAAGCCGTGAATGTACAATGTAAGCCGTGTATAATTCAGGGAATGTAGAATGTGTGCCGTGTATACATCAGGGAATGTAGAATGTAAGCCGTGTATAAATCAGTGAAAATAGAACTAAGCGGTGTATAAGTAAGTAAATGTAGAATGTTAGCCGTGTAAAAATCAGTAAATGTAGAACGTAAGCCGTGTATAAATTAGTGAAAGTAGAATGTAACCCTGTATAAGTCAGTAAATATAGAATGTAAGCCGTGTACAAATAAGTAAATGTAGAATCTAAGCCGTGTATGAATCAGTAAAAGTAGAATGTAAGCCGTGTATAAATCGGTGAAATTAGAATGTAAGCCGTCTATAAATCAGTGAAATTAGAATGTAAGCCGTGTTAAATCAGTGAAAGTAGAATGTAAGCCGTGTATAAGTCAGTAAAAGTAGAATCTAAGCCGTGTACAAATCAAAAAAGTAGAATGTAAGCCTTGTACAAATCAGTAAAAGTAGAATGTAAGCCATGTGTAACTCAGTAAATGTAGAATGAAAATCTATTATAAATCAGTAAAAGTAGAATGTAAGCCGTGTACAAATCAGTAAATGTAGAATGTAAGCCGTGTATAAGTCAGTATATGTAGAATGTAGTCCGTGTACAAATCTGTAAATGTAGAATGTAAGCCGTGTATAAATAAGTGAAAATAGAATGTAAGCCGTGTATAAATCAGTGAACGTACAATGTAAGCCGTGTATAAATCTGTGAACGTAGAATGTAAGCCGCGTATAAGTCAGTAAATGTCAAACGTAAGCCGTGTATAAGTCAGTGAAAGTAGAATCTAAGCCGTGTATAAATCAGTAAATAGAATGTAAGCCGTGTATAAATCTGTGAATGTAGAATGTAAGCCGTGTATAAATCTGTGAATGTAGAATGTAAGCCGTGTATAAATCTGTGAATATAGAATGTAGGCCGTGTATAAATCTGTGAACGTAGAATGTAAGCCGTGTATAAATCAGTGAACGTAGAATGTAAGCCGTGTATAAATCAGTAAATAGAATGTAAGCCGTGTATAAATCTGTGAACGTAGAATGTAAGCCGTGTATAAATCAGTGAACGTAGAATGTAAGCCGTGTATAAATCAGTGAACGTAGAATGTAAGCCATGTATAAATCAGTGAACGTAGAAATGTAAGCCATGTATAAATCAGTAAATAGAATGTAAGCCGTGTATAAATCTGTGAATGTAAAAAGTATGCCGTGTGTAAATCATGGAATGTAGAATGTAAGCCGTGTATAGCTCAATAAATGTAGAATCTAAGCCGTGTATATATCGGTGAAAGCAAAATGTAAGCCGTGCTAATTCAGTAAATGTAGAATCTAAGCCGTGTATAACTCAATAAATGTAGAATCTAAGCCGTGTATGAATCAGTGAAAGTAGAATGTAAGCCGCGTATAACTCAGTAAATGTAGAATGTAAGCCGTGTATAACTCAGTAAATGTAGAATGTAAGCCGTGTATGTCAGTAAATGTAGAATGTAAGTTGTGTACAAATCAGTAAATGTGGAATGTAAACCGTGTATAAATAAGGGAATGTAGAATGTAAGCCGTGTGTAAATCATGGAATGTAGAATTCAAGCCGTGTATAAATCAGTGAATGTAGAATGTAAGCCGCGTATAAATCAAGGGAAAATAGAATGTAAGCCGTGTATAAATCAAGGGAAAATGGAATTAAGTAGTGTATAGCTCAGTAAATGTAGAATGTAAGCCGTGTATGTCAGTAAATGTAGAATGTAAGCTGTGTACAAATCAGTAAATGTAGAATGTAAACCGTGTATAAATAAGGGAATGTAGAATGTAAGCCGTGTGTAAATCATGGAATGTAGAATCAAAGCCGTGTATAAATCAGTGAAAGTAGAATGTAAGCCGTGTATATGTTAGTAAATGTAGAATGTAAGCTGTGTACAAATCAGTAAATGTAGAATTTAAGCCGTGTGTAGGTCAGTAAATGTAGAATCTAACCCGTGTATAAATTAGTGAAAGTAGAATGTAAGCCGTGTATAAATCAGTAAATGTAGAATGTAAGCCGTGTATAAATCAGTGAACGTAGAATGTAAGCCGTGTTAATTCAGTAAATGTCGAACGTAAGCCGTGTATAAGTCAGTGAAAGTAGAATGTAAGCCGTGTATAAATCAGTAAATGTAGAATATAAGCCGTGTATAAATCTGTGAATGTAGAAAGTAAGCCGTGTGTAAATCATGGAATGTAGAATGTAAGCCGTGTATCAATCAAGGGAGAGTAGAATGTTCGTCGTGTATAAATCAGTAAATGTAGAATGCAAGCCGTGTATAAATCAGGGGATGTAGAATGTAAGCCGTGTATAAATCAGGGAATGTAGAATGTAAGCCGTGTGTAAATCAGAGAATGTAGAATGTAAGCCGTCTATGAATCAGTGAATGTAGAATGTAAGCCGTGTGTAAATCAGGGAATGTAGAATGTAAGCCGTCTATGAATCAGTGTATGTAGAATGTAAGCCGTGTGTAAATCGGTGAATGCAGAAGGCAAAATGTGTAAAACAGAGGATGTAGAATGTAAAGTGGGAATGATGCCCCTCCACTGTGTCCCCACTTTCCCTGGAGACGAGTGCAGTGTGTGAAAGTTGTCAGTAGACTGTCGATTGTTGATGATGGAGGATGTGTCGTCCCAGCATGTGACGATGGGGAACAGAACCTACTGCCAGTGGGACTACGTGCCCCCAATGACCGAGTATTACACAGGTACGTCTTAAATATCCTATATAACACAACAAATCGTAAATAAAGCTAATTTTAACGGTGGTATTATGCAACTCTCTAGTTCAGTCAACTCATGAAAGTGAAACACACTTTCTCCT